>JAKSZT010010581.1:1923173-2000771 GCA_026826555.1 Tolypeutes matacus | reverse complement strand
TGTGTGTGTGTGTGTGTGTGTGTAAGAGAGAGGGAGAGCACGCATGGGGCATGGGGGAGGGTATATGTGGGTGGAAGGGTGAGTGAGTAGGTAGGTGGGTGGGTGTGCTGGGATGAGAGATGAGCAATGGGAAGGGCACTGATTCTCCAGAGGGAGGTTATTCCTGTGAAGGCCACACTGAGCACAGGCATCATAACACAAAGATGACTCAGCTGCTACAATAACTGCCAGGCTCTCCCTCTCTTCTCAGAAATTCTCATTCTAAGACCCAAGTGCCCATTTCCCACCATCTGCCCATTTGTTGTACCAGACCCACTGAGTATCTACAGAGTCTGTGCTGGCAGCCACAGCTTCCCAGAGCTGACCCCGTGGCTAAGGGACATAGTGTACTGATTCTGCCCTTCTACTTTTCAAAAGGCCAAGCACAAAGTTTTAATGACTTTGAAGTAAAAAAGTCTAATGAAGGTACAGAACTCTCAATTACCTGGATCTGGATCTTTGAGTATTGCTCAAAGTGTTGTCTCTGGACCACCTGCTTCAGAATCAAGCACTCCCTTAAAATGGAGATTCCCAGTCCAAACCCATCTTCTGGATTTGAGCTTCTGGGCTGGGCCTGGGAACCTGGAGTTTAAACACCTCTCCAGATGATCCTGATGCACAGTAAAGCCTGAGTCCCACTGCCCTGGGCTGCCCATGCCATCCCCACCCCTTTCCTGCCTGATCCCCCTGCACTGGAGAGCAAAGACACCCTTTCTCTATCCTGGGGTCAAGTAGCCAACGTATCTTCAGTTCATTTCCTGCTAGGTGTTCACCAGCAAACAGTAAGACCACAACAGTTGACTAGCAGATCAAGATCTCAGAGCCCTCACAGGTGTCACAGCAACTTCATGGCACACAGTGTGAAATTTCCACCCAGAGCAGCACAGAGGAAATTCAGACAAACTCAGAGGCATGGGCCACTTGGCTTCAATAGCCAGAAAAGTCAACAGGATTTGTTTTCATCTCAAGAAATACCAAAATACAAGTTCTTTTCCCCATGCGATTGTGTTCCTTTTTTTTTTTTTTTTTTGAAGTGGGGAAACTGAATAAAGAGGATTTAACATACTTGTTTTAATCCTACACCCTAAAATTCACATAATCTTCTCTTAGTCTCATATTGGTATATCTGGATTATAGCATTATCATTTCTAAGAATCCAGAAAATACTTAGGTTCAAGTTTCTTTTTCTTCATTACAATTTAAACAACTACACAAATCTCTTACTTGTCAGTGAGTTTCCTAGAACCAAGGTACAGTGGTTAATTTTAATTTGGAATCAAGAAATAACTCTTTCGATATTTATACTCCTATGCCCCTGCTAACCATCATCCCTCAAAACAAAACGCAACAAGTAAAACTCTCAATGACCCTACACTTTCCATGTCAGTCTCTGTAAGACAGCATGATTTCAGAGCTTCTTTTATAGGGTGTCAACTTAGTTCATGTTTGAAATATATCTGGTTTTTCATAACAAAAGAGAGTGAGGGGAAAAGAGAGGTGTAGATGAGGGAAAGAAAATTCAAAATAATGAAGGAAAAATGGAGTTGATCAGAGATCTTTCTGGCTCTACAAAGAACCATGATCCTATTAGACATTATAATAAGGGGACAACAATAATAATCAAGCACTTATGTACCAGACACTGTTAAGTCCTATAATTCATTTCATCGTCACAACTACCTCACAAGGTAGGTATACTCTCATTATTCACATTTTTCAGATGAGGAAATGGAGGCTCAGATAGTACCTTGTCCACAGTTACACAGCTAGCACATTACAGAGCCAGGATCTGAACCCATGCAGTCTAATGCACAATGTCATGGAAATACGAGGACTCCATAGACTCAGAGAGCTCATGTTGACTATCCAAGTCCTCTGCCATCAAAAATCAACTAAACCCTCCTGCAAGAACTTTAATGAGTTTCTGCAAGGGATCAAATGAAATGAAATAATAAAAGAGTCTGTAAAACCTAAAGTACTTCTTAAATCAGGCTCATAGCACTACTCTAGGCAAACAGCCAATCCAAACACAAGAATCCAATAATGCCCAGTGTGACTGGGCTTACTTTCTAAAGCAATGGGTCTCCACATTTTTCCTGCCTCGAAATACCTAAGAGATGGGGAGGCAAAGATTTTTTTTAAAAGAACACAAAAAGCACTAAGTATAAAGGGAAACTACTGATAAATCAGACTTCATCAAAATGAAGAATTTCCATTCATCAAAAGATACTATTAAGAGAGCAAAAAAGGCAGACCAGTGTGAAAGAAGATATTCATAATACATATATCCCACAAGACTTGTATCTAGAATATGTAAAGAATGCTAACAAGTCAATAAGAAAATAAAGAACAACCAATTAATAAAATGAGCAAAAGATTTGAAAAAACTTCATAAGAGAGGACTCCAAATGGCCAACATGCATAAGAAATAGGACCCAGAGCCATTATTCATCAGAGAAATGCAGTTAAAACTACAGTGAGAGCTAACCAACACCTTCCTGAAAGAATAGTATTAAAAAGACTGACAATACCAAGTGCTTGCAAGAATGTTGAGCAACTTTTTATATATTGCTGGTGAGAGAATAAATTGGTAAAACCACCTTGGCACTAACTATAAAAGCTAAACACACTGCCCTATGACCTAGCAATTCTACCTCTAGGTATATTACCCAAGAGAAATGACTACACATGTCCACCAAAAGACAAATTCAAGGAAGCTCATAGCAGTTTTATTCATAATAACTAAGGATTCAAAAAAAGAAAAGCATCCATCAACAGGAGAATAGATAAATAAAGTGTTACATATTTCTAAAATGTACTATACAACAGTAAAAAAAAAAAAAAAAAAAAAAAAAAAAAGAACCACCTTCTGCTTCATGCAACAGCAGAAATTAATCTCACAGACATAATAATGAAGAAAGAAACTAGACACAAACATCTACAAATTCTATGATTCCATTGATATCATGTTCAAACACAGATAAAAGTTATCTTTGGTAAGTCAGAAAAGTGGTTTTTGGGGGGCAATAATTGGGAAAGGGGATGTGGAAAACTTCTGGGGTGAAAGAAACATTCTGTATCTTGATCTGGGTGGTTACACAATTGTGTCTATGGATGTGTGTGTAAAAGTCATTAAGATACACACTTAAGATATAAGTGTTTCACTGTCATTACTCCTCAAAAATGTTTTAAATACCCAAGAGACATAACTTCCAACCCATAAGTCAGGCCCATTACTTGTCCTGACTTCAATGCTCCCAGGTGCCCATTAACCCTGGTGGGCAAGTGGCTGAACTACTCCATGCCGCAGTGCCCTCTGTTTAAATGTAGATAATAGGCATACCAGCACACGAGGTTGTTTAAGGGCCAAATGAGATGTGCATGATGTACTTCCAAGTGTCTGGCACCCACAGGAAATGCTCCAAAAGTTACAGGTCACAGCGACGAGTGGGGAGGACAGGGAACAGATGACAAGTGTGGCATGAGTTAGGGTCAAAATGATGGCAGGAGAAGAACAAGTGTGCACAGGTTACAAGGGACAAGAAACAACCCACAGATGCTTCTGATACACATGACCTGACCCCAACACACACACACACACGGCACTGAAAATCTCCCACAAAGCAAGTCCACAGAGGGCTGAAAGGGCACACAGGCTCTCTGACATCACGGTCATTTCCTTTTCCTCCTGAGTAAATCATCAAAGTGCCCTACTTCTGCCTTCTAGAATTAACTGATAACTTAGCAGGACAGAGAAGGGCCTTCAGCAAATTCTTGAAAATCTGGAAGTTCCCTCTGCCTACCAAATGAGAGAAGGAACAAATTACTCAAAATCCTTTTTGGAGCTCAAGCTAAGAGTCTATTTAAAATACAGCACTTCTTTTTCACTCTGAATAATACCTTGGTTAGAGCTATATCGGGACCAGCTTGGGAATCATGAATATGGACCTACAATTTTCTCCCCCACTTCTCATGCTCTGGAGTGGTGCAGGAGATAGTTCTTCATCTACCAGAAGGCAAGCTACCCATTGCCATATCTCCTCCAAATATAGCCCAGAGAAAGCAACACATCTTTTAGCAACACATCAAGAAGCCTGGGACCGCTGATGTCAGCTCACAGCCTTCCCACCAGCCAAGAGCAAGCAGAAACACAACCAGCCCTGATTCCAAGGTTACTCGACAGCTTTTCTACTCTAATCATATTCCTGAATCTGAGTCAACAATAGTGATCTCAGTGGTTTGGCAATTTACCCACTTCCTATTGGACAAGGAAATGCTATTACTACCTCCACCCGACTGAAAAAAACACACGCTCAGAATCTAACAGTGCTAAATCAACCTTCAAAAATCTAAGGCTTACTCATTCATAAGACTATAAATCTTCTGTTGGCAAAAGTTCATTCCCCAGCCTCAATCCACATTACTATACATTTAAAAGAAAAATTCAGAGGAAAAGAAGGACTATGGTACCCACAGAAACACATGTTCTCAGTCTGCATTTGAAATCTGCCCCTACTATGCTTATATAGGCAGACAGAGGGAAGTGATGAAGGCTTGGAGAATGGGTTGCCATCCACAGATGAAAGAACTTCAGAGTGCCAAGGAGGGGAATTGCCACATGGTCTTTGGTTCTAATAAGCTACTGGGAAAATCAGTTCCTAATCTTCATGTACACAAAAATACAGCCAAAAGCCATGCAAAATAATCTTGGAGAATGACATCTTTTGCATGCCTATCTATGATATTACAAACGCAAACATCTATAGAGACCAGGGTAGTAGGCAAAATGAGTGAAACTGCCAAAGAAAAGAGGCTTGTTTAATTTTCCCTGAAATGAGCAGCCCTTTGTTTTTATTCTCTTTGCACTTTCATTTCTTGATAAAGACATAGGGGACAAAGAGTATTTCCCCTTGTGGGAAAAACAACAGTGCAAGTGCAAGGCAAAGTGTCAGATGTCACTTGTCATCATGGTGGGAACATTAGGGCATGGTGGAGATTGTGGCAGAATAGAAAGCACATGCCTTACCCAATATAGGCATCTGCCACACTCTATCCAACCAACAGTTAGCACATAGAAAAGTTGGATCAGCACTACAGATTTTCCAGTTTTAAAATATCGCCTCAAACACTACTCAAGCCAAAACAAATATGTCTGCAGACCACTGGTTTGCAACTTCTGGTAACTATCTTTCTCGGACTCTTTCTACCTGAGCCCCTCTCCAGGTTATCATGGCATGTTATAAAGTCATCTCTGCACTAGGACCATCAATTTGAATGTCTATATTCTTTTTTTTCCAGCAACTCAGCAGCACAACATGGTATTTTTAAATTTATTTATCAGAGAAGTTGTAGGATTACAGTTTTTAAAATCATGAAGAAAATTGAGTACTCATATATACCCCCACACACACATACATGTTTTCCTTTTTGTTAACACTGCATGTTGTCATATGCTGTATGACTTCATTTCTCCTTACAGCTGAATAATATTCCATCATGTAACTACACCACAGTTTGTTTAACCATTCATCGGTTGATGGACACCTGGGTTGTTTCCAACTTTTGGCAATCATGAATAATACCACTATGAATATCAGCGTGCAGATGTCTGTGTCACTGCTCTCAGTTCTTCTAGGTATATACCCAGTAGTGGTATTGCATGGTAGTGTAGCAAATATATATTCAACTTATTTAGGAGTTGCCAAAACAGTCCCCCACAGTGGCTGTACCATTCTGCACTCCCACCAACAGGGAATAAGTGTTCCTATCTCTCTGCATCCTCTCCAACACTTGTAGTTCTCTGTCTTTTTAATAGTGGCCATTCTGATAGGTGTGAAATGATAGCTCATTGTAGTTTTGATTTGCATTTCCCTAATCATTAGTGATGCTGAACATTTTTTCATGTGCTTTTTGCCATTTGTATTTCTTCTCTGGACAAATGTCTATTCAAGTCTTTTGCCCATTTTTTAATCAGGTCTTTTGTCTTTTTATTGTTAAGTTATAACTTCTCTTTATATATCATGGTTATTAAACCCTTATCTGACATTTTGTAGTAAGAGGGTGTTGGAATTTTGATGGGGATTGCATTAAATCTATAAATCGCTTTGGGTAGAAATGACATCTTAACAATATTTAATCTTCCAATCCATGAACACAGAATGTCCTTCCGTTTATTTAGGTCTCCTTTGATTTCTTTTAGCAATGCTTTGTAGTTTGCCATGTAAAAGTCCATTACATCCTTGGTTAGATTTATTCCTAGATAGCTGATTATTTTAGTTGTTACTTTAAATGGAATTTTTTTCTTGATTTCCTCTTAAGAGTGTTCATTATTAATGTATAGAAATACTATTGATTTTTGCATATTGATTTTGTACCATGCCACATTGTTAAATTTGCTTATTAGCTCTAGTAGCTTTGCTGGGGATTTTTCAAGGTTTTCTATAGATAGGCTCATATCACCTGCAAATGGGGAAAGTTTTACTCTTCCTTTCCAATGTGGATACCTTTCATTTCTTTTTCTTGCCTAATTGCTCTGGCTAGAACTTCCAATTCTATGTTGAATAATACTGGTGACAGTGGGCATTCTTGTCTTGCTCCTGATCTTACAGGGAAAGTTTTCAGTCTTTCACCATTTAGTATGATGCTAGTTGTGGGTTTTTCATATATGCCCTTTATCATGTTGAGGATGTTTCCTTCTATTCTTAGTTTTCTGAGTAAACACTGTCAAGAAGGAGAGCTGGATTTTGTCAAATGCCTTTTTTGCATCAATTGAGATGATCATGTGGTATCTTTTCCTTCTTCTATTAATGTGATATAATACATTAATTGAAACTCCTATGTTGATACACCCTTGCATACAAGGGATAAATTGCCTTGGTACAGTAATACCTTGGTACTCGACTGCTTTGAAACTCATTGAATTTGGTACTTAATGCATTTTGATGTGAAAATTTCATCCCGATACTCATCATTTGTTGGTACTCGATGTTCAACCTAGAACTTGTTGGTGTCGGTTGTCTTGTGACTAGCTACACTTTCCAGCCAATACAAAGGGTCACGTGTTAGTCACGGGGTAGCTCTTGCCCTATGCACATCCCATTGTGGTCTTATCTTAGCTTCTATGGTCCTTTTTGTGTATTTTTCCGTTTTTTTTCTCATCGTGGGGTCCTAAGAAAATGATTAGTGATAGCACTGAGCAGAAAAGAAAATTACTTGTAATGCTTCAATATGTGTCCATCAATTGTAACAAATGCACCACACTAATGAAGGATGTTGTCAATGTGGGAAAGTGTGGGAGAAGTAAGGTATAGGGCATATGGAAATCCCCTACATTTTTTATGTAACATTTATGTAATCTAAGTAAAGTTAAAAAAAAAAAGAAAGAAAGAAAGAAAGAAGCAATATAAAGGGCTGCTGTTGCGAAAGGAGTTAAGGGAGTAACAAAGCAGTATTCTCAAATACTCAAGGAAATTGAAAAGCTGTTACTAATTTGGGTAATCGAGAAGCAGTTAGCAGGCGACAGTGTATCACAAGTCATGATATGTGAAAAGGCATAAGTGTTTCATGCCAATCTTTTGAAAAACAAACCAGAACCAAGTAACGAGAGTGTTGAAGTTTTTAAGGCCAACCACGGCTGGTTTGATAATTTTAAAAAGAGGACCAGCATCCATAATGTCATGAGGCATGGCAAGACAGAGGGTGCTAATAAAAAGGCTGCTGGTGAAATCGTCAGTGAATTTCAAGACTATGTAGAGGCTGAGGGTTTTATTCCCCACCAAGTTTTTAACTGTGATGAGACCAGAGGTTTTTGGAAGAAAATGCTGAGTAGGACCTACATCACAAAAGAGGAGAGGGCATTACCAGGCCACAAACCAATGAAGGACAGGCTCACTCTACTGTTGTGTGGGAATGCTAGTGGGAACTTAAAACTCAAGCCTCTACTAGTCTGTTATAGTGAAAACCCGTGAGTTTTCAGGAAACATAATATCATAAAAAGCAAACGCCTTGTGATGTGGAGGGCAAACAGCAAAGAATGGGTCATGAGGCAATTTTTCACCGAGTAGATAAATAAAGTTTTCGGTCCCTCAGTGAAAAAATATTTGCTGGAGACTGAAAGTGCTCCTACTTTTGGACAATGAACTTGCCCATCCTCCAGGCTTGGAGGATGACTTAACTGGAGGAGTTCAGCGTCATTACTGTAAGGTTCCTGCCCCCCAACACTACTCCTCTCATCCAGCCCATGGACCAGCAGTTCATTTCAAAATTCAAAAAGCTGTACACCAAGGCACTTTTCCAGAGGTGCTTTGAGATCACCTCTGACACCCAGCTGACCCTCACAGAATTCTGGGAGGAGTATTTCAATATCCTGCATTGCCTTAACCTTATTGATAAGGCCTGGAACTAAGTCTCTTATAGGACAATGAATTCAGCATGGAAGAATCTGTGGCCAGAATCTGTGACTCAGAGAGACTTCAAAGGGTTTGAGGCTGACCCAAGCCTGCAGGTACAGAGGGTACAGTTGTGCAGGATGTTGTATCTTTGACTCCATGGGTCTGGAGGTCGATGCTGCTGATGTTGAGGAGTTAGTTAGTGGAGGAACATGGTGAAGAGCTCAGCACTGAGGAGCTGCAGGAACTACAGAAGGAGCAGCAGCAAGAGGGGGCTGAAGAGATTTCTTCAGGTGAGGAGGAGATGAGGGAGGATGTCCCCAGTTCCTTGATAAGAGAAATGTGTGCAAAATGGGCAGAAGTAAAATTTTATGTGGGAATACCATCTGGACAAAGTTCTGAGAAGCAGAAATGTGAATTTATTGAATGACCAAACAATTTCACACTTTCGAGGAATTCTGAAAAGAAGACAGAAGCAGTCCTCATTGGATAAGTTTGTAGTGAAGGTGACTAAAAGTGTGTCAGAGCCTGTGGTGCAAGTTGAAAAAAGGTAGAAAAGAGAAAGAGCACCTGCAGTGCAAGTGCCCGATGTTCTATTAGGGGGGACTCTCCTTCCAAGCAACACTCCATGTAACCTCTCCTCCTCTCCACTCTCCTCCCACCATCCCATTAGGCCATGGACTCTTCTCAGTACAGGTAAAGTGAAGTTTTTATTTTATTTAATCTAAGTATTTGTTAATTTTTAGGTTTATTTCTCATGTAAAGTAATGGTATACAACCCTATCATTTTACATATTGCCTTAAAAATGTACACTGTCTTTGGTTTGGAAGCACATTAAATTTATTTACATTATTCCTTATGGGAAAAAATTTGTTCGGTACTAGTTGTTTTTGGTACACTTCATGTCTCCCAGAACTAATTAACGACAAGTACCAAAGTACCACTGTAATTCTTTCAATGTGCTGTTGGATTTGGTTTGCTAGTATTTTGTTGGGGATTTTTCCATCTACATTCATAAGAGATTTTTCTGGCTTTTCTTTGTTGGGAGATTCTTTTTTTTTTTTTTTTTTAAGATTTTATTTATTTATTCATTTATCCTCCCCTTGCTGCTTGTGCTCGCTGGGTCAGCTAACCACGCCATGCGGGCGGGCTTGCCTTCACCAGGAGGCCCCGGGAACCGAACCCGGGGCCTCCCATATGGTAAACGGGAGCCCTACTGATTGAGCCACAGCCGCTTCCCTGTTGGGAGATTCTTGATTACTGATTTGAGAGTTAGTGCTCTCTAAAGATCCTCTATTTCTTCTTGAGTCAGTGTATGTAGTTTGTGTGTCCATTTCATCAAGGTTATCTAATTTGTTGGCGTACAATTGTTCATTGTATCCTCCTATATATAATTTTTATTTTAGTGGGGTAAGTAGTAATGTCCCTTTTTTAAATTTCTGACTTTAGTTGTTTTCATCCTGTTTTTTTTTTTCTTTATCAGTCTAGCTAAAGATTTGTCAGTTTTACTGATCTTTTCAAAGAACCAATTTTTGGTTTCATTGGTTCTCTGTATTTTTTTTATCCTCTATTTCACTGATCTCTGCTCTAATCTTAGTTATTTCTTCCCATTTTCTCTTCTTCTAGATCCTCCAGTTGTGAAATTGGGTCTCTGATTTGGGATCTTCTTTTCTATGTAAGCATTTAGAACTCCAGTTTTCCCTCTCAGCACTGCCTTTGCTGCATCCCTTAAGTTTTGGTATGTTGTGTTTTCATTTTCACTTGCCTCAAGATATTTCCTAATTCCCTTGTGAGTTCTTCTTTGACCCATTGGTTGTTTAAGAGTGTGTTATTTAATTTCCAAATATTTGTGAATTTTCCCATTTTCCTTCTGTTATTGATTTCTACCTTCATTCCATTGTGGTCAGAGAATAGACATTGTGTAATTTTAATACTGAATTTATTGAGATTTGTTTTGTGACCTAACATATGTTTTATCCTGCAGAATGACCCATGTGCACTAGAGAAGAATGTATATTCTGCAGCTATTGATGAATTGCTCTATATTTGTCTCTTCTGTCTGCCTAGTTCATAGCATGCCTATATTCCTGATTCACCTGACAGTCAAACTCAACAGGACCTCTCAAGTCCACCAACAAAGGATGAACTTGGGCCACTGCCCTCTTTCTTCCATTACTCAGGTGCTGTGGCATCACTGGAGGGCAACAATAATCTATAATTTGAAGACAGAGAGTTACAAGTCTGCAAAATTACACATGCTCCGAGCTGAACTCCAGAAGATCCTTGTTCATAAGAAGAATTCATAATATGCCTTGATAAAATTTATAGTTAGAGAGAGACAGAAAGTGAAAGAGACACCAGAAGTTGCAAACTAAAGGCTTATAAACTGTAGCTAAGTTTACCTGAATGTATAGTATATGCCAGTCACTGTGCTAAGGAGTTTACTTGCATTATCATTTACCCTTCACGAAAACTGTGTGAAATGGTACTATCATTATTTTTCTTTTTAAAAGCAAAAAAAATTGAGACTCAAAGAAATTACTTGCACACTGTCACATGGCTAGTATGTGGCAAAGCCTCAACTTAAACCCATGTTTACTTGACTCTAAAGTTAAGCCAATACCTTAACTACAATTCTTTACTGCCCCCCTGTGCATACAATATATGTGCTTGAGACCTAGTGAAACAATCTCCTTACAGGAAAGAAGAAAGGGAAAAAGGAATCTCTCTCTCTCTCTCTAAGCACCTCCCTCCTCCTCCTCCCTCTTTCTCCCTTTCTCTCTCCCTCAGTGTCTCTTTCTCTCACCTGTCTCTCACTGTCCCTCACTGTCTCTCTGTCTCTTTCTCTCTCTTACATACATACATACATACCCTAAGAAGTTTTTAGACACAGACTCATCTAATTATTTAGAAAAGATCTGACCCTAATGAATGAATGAATCATAACGTACTAAAACCTGAAGCACTGACCTCTTGGGAGGAATAATTAGCACCATAGCAATAATAATTGTCTAAAGAGTAAACACTGCCAACCACATCAGATAATTTCTTAAATTTTGATTTTATAAAAGGCTAAAGTTGTAAAATGTCAGGAAGCCCAGACAAATAATTTTTTAACACTTTAAGTTGCATGGTCCTTAAATGTAACAAATATTTGTTGAGCACCTATTATTGGCAGCCAGGATGACCACCAAGATAGAAGTAAACATATTTTACTGCTGTACCAAGAAAAAGCATTTAAATATTAACTGCTGGGATGAGTGAAGAATAGGGAAGAGTGCAAATACGTGTTACTATTGTTGACAGCAAGCTACAAAAAAATATTCTAATTCAAGAAATCTTCTAGTTTATTTATCAATTTTTTCATTTTATTATCCTATCTCACAATTAACAGAAAAATACATAAGTAGAAATTACTGGTTGAATTGTTTCCTCTCTTCTGAATTTGTAATAGTAAAATTTTGGTTTCGTGTATTTTTTAATCAAACACATGTCATATCTAGAAATTGGCAAATAAGCTGATACACTCAATCAATAAAAGCTGAAATTTTACTATACAGACTTATGAGTAGAAACAAGGCTGCCTCAGTCACCCTCCTATAAATACAATTAACCACCACATCCCATTCTTCCTTAAACGGGAATCAAACTGCAAACATTCTCTCGTTCTAATTTTAAAGGGGGAGGGGCAAAGCAAGTCAAGTTTAATGACAAGTTCAAACTACATAAATTCTGAAGAGTCCAAGAACTTCTCAACTAGCTTATTTTACAGAATGGCCAAGGAGCAATTCAAAGTACAATATCCCACCCCCCGTTCCCCAAGTCCATGGAAGTCAGAGCAATATAACACTCTCTGAGGAAGGAAAAGGCCATTTCCTCTCTGAAATGTCAGCGGCATTGAGACCAGTGGTCTAATCTAACCAGCAGGAAGGCAAAATCAAATATTATTTCAAACAAGGGGTGAGAAGGGGAGGGGTGGGGAAGTTTGAAGCCAGGAAAAATTGGATTCATCTGTTGCAAAAGATAAAGGTGTCCTGCACCAGGAGGGAACGAGGGCTGCCTGGCTCTCAGCACACACTGGACAGCTAACATCACTCATATATTCTCTCCACCATCCTGTCGCTTAAGCAGAGAGTCTGACATTTTAGTTCAGAAAGCAAAGCAAAATACAATGTTTAAACAAAGGCCTGACTATCTGAGCATAGGAAGGTAGATATAAACCCATCATGAAAGGGTGGGAAGAAGGAATTTCTAGAGAAAAAAAGTCATTTGGAAAATAAGTCATTAGGAAAACCTTTCCTCTAAGGAGGAAACACCATCATTTCTTCTATAGAAAATACATACACACCTCACTGACTCCTGATTGTCAAAAGTATAAAGGACAGCTGATTCTCTACTGAACCCTCTGACGGTTACTAATACATATACAAAACTGCCATCTAGAGGTTGAATACTGAAACAGTCTATTACATAATATGATCCCTTTTGGAAAACACAATCTCACACTCACACAGAAAAACATACGTGTACACATACCAAAATAGAAGTAAGTAATGGCATTATTTTAGTTTAAAATTAGTATGGTTTCCTTTTGAGTCCATAAATTGAAAGGGGGGCACAAAACTTTGTATCTTTTATAGGAAATATGTATAAATAACATAGTTTGAAAATGGAATCTTCCCCTGGCAGCCCCTTCACACAAGGGCCCTTACTAAACCGGTATTCACTCAGATGGCTTGGAAAGTCAAGAATGCCACCAAGACAAAAAGCAGGCTCACAGAAACACCCACCGAAGATAAACTTCACCATTAAGAGCTATGAAGTCCCAGCTTTTAGGATATAGGGAAAAAATTCAAAGGCACAACATTTTCAGACATTAAGTATACACCAGAAAGGAATATTATCACATTCCATCTTCAAAACAACCCTGGTAAGTAGGTTAAACCACTTGCTCAGAGTCACACAACTAGTAAAGGGTAAATTCCAAATTCAAACATTGGCTGCCTCCATCTCTCACCTGCTTGTTACAAAAACATACTTGCAATGAGGGTGGTGACAGATCAGAAGGTTCTGGTAGATTTTTGTAGATTTTCCATAAATCATTCTAGCCTCCACTGTTCTTACTTTAACCAGCATTCCATTTTCCTGGGTTTTTTTTTTTTCCCTACCTTTATACAAATACAGATTATGCATGCACTTGCTGAAGCTTTAATTTAAATAGTAACCAACTTTGTTGAGTTCCTCTAGTTTCTTGCACAGTAGTTCCCCAAGGGTCCCAAAGGAAAGAACAAAATGATCTATCTCAAAATTGCACCCTCATAAAATAAATTAAAAAAAAAAATTTGTCTGCACACAGTACTATATTAAAAGCTGTATACAATTATGTTATTTTTGTCTTGAAAGCAAATCACCTGAGATAGGTATTTAGAATTGAACAGAGGCATATAAAACATACCTAACTAAACAAACAATCAACCAATGCAAACCAAAGCTCATATACTGTGCAAATATGCAGTACTTGGGAGGATAGAGTTGATAGCAGTTGTGACATGCTAGGCTGAGACTGGTTCAGAGGACAGCTGTCTACCTGCACCTATTTGTGGAAAGCTTGCCAAAGGAGGAGGACTTCAGAACCAATTCAGAGGAAAAAGTAGATGAGGACTCTTAAGAAGGAGTGCTTCATTGGACTTTTTATTCCCACTGCCAGTAGAATCTCTGGCAATGTAGTTATACTCAATAAATAAGAAAAAGAGGACAAAAGGAAGGATGGGGGGGCAGGGAAGGAAGGAAGAAAGAAGGAAGGAATTCAGAGTATTCCAGGCAGGCTTACTCTATAAGAGATATAATGGGAGGGTTAGGTGCTCTTGTTTGTTAGCTGTTCTCTGCAGCATTCTGCCCTCCATCCTTGCTTTAATACTCAACATACTAGCATTTACACCTTTAGTTATGTGACTATGTCTGTGTGTGTGCATTCTACCCTAAAAAGTCAGCTCCAGGAGGGCAAGGACTGTGCTTGTTCTGGTCCCATTACATCCCTAGCACCAAGTACCCCTGCTGTCTCTAATAAGCTGTCCTTTCTGCCCACCTCTGGAGAGTGCTAACGCCGGGAAAGGAGCATTTAATAATACTCCACACAACTCTTTCAAATGTATGGACTTGAGCTGGAGCCAGCTAGTCCTGGAATAAAATAAAGCATTCTAATCATTTCCTTTCCCCAAGTATAAACACTGCCCCCCAAGAGACTATATTGACTTAGTGCCTCAAAAAGAAGCCTTTCATTTCTATTATTTTCCATATGGGTTAGTGGTCCCTCCTGGAAAACATTTGGGAGAAAATATTCTTGTGTCATTTACATCTGTAAGACGTTTCTTAAAAATAAACAAATCCAGGGATGCTGGCAGATGACTACTGTCATGATTCTTTATCTTAAACAAATATTTTCCCCTACATTTACTCATTAATTTCCATAAGACACTGCATGATAGAGTTAATTATTCAAAGTGACTAAAGACAGCCATTGGGAAGTATAGCAATTTGCATATCATTACCACTGAAGGCTGCTTTTAGACGATGCCTCATCATTTTCACCCTGGAATTTTACACTAAATTCCCTCAAAAAGAGTTGACACACTTTATGGGGGGAAAATGATATCAATTAACTAATATAAAATATAAAACTTAAAAATTTTCAGTGCTATGGCAAAGCAATACAAAGATACTACAGAATGTGTCCTATTAAGGTATAAAATAGGGTGATTTTTTTTAAAAAGTTAATGTAAGTTTAGGCTGCTGTCAAAAAAAAAAAAAGAGATGGGGAAATAATATATGTGAATGGGCTACTTAAGAAGTGGAGTCCATTGTCAAAGAGGCTTGCTTGTTCAAGCAGTGTGTTTTGGGCCATCCATCCAAAAGGCTGTCAGAGGCATTGTTCCTGCTTCAGTGAGTAAGGCCCTCTCTCTTCAATCTTCTAGGAAAATAAAATATTCTTCTCTGTAACATGTTGTGGCAATAGCCCACAACCACTACAAGTTACAGACATTCATTTAAAGCCATAGCATGCTCTTAGTGACAGAATCCTTGAAACTAAATTTGAAACACAACCAGAAGGGATATTTGAAGAGCCATCATGTTGCTCTGATGGATATGATACCTTGATCTGAGCAATTTTTCAGTTTGGGATTGAAGAAATAAGCAAAAATCTCTATTATAACTTTTCAATGTTTGGAACAGTAAAACTGTTTTGAAGGAAAGCCAAATAACTGATATTAGCTTGGGAAACATTTGCTCAGAATTGTCCAGGAGTCTGAACCTCCCCTAAAGCTGGTTCTGGGGAAAAAAAAAAAAAAAAAAAAAGGAGGGAGAAGTGAGAAATAAGGTACTAAGGAAAAGGAAATAGATGAGACATGGCCTCTGAAGTTATCTGGAAGCCAACAGAGAGGGAGTAGGATACAGGAAAGGGAGTGCAAGCCTAGTTTTGAGCTATCAAAGGTAAAAGAACTCAGATTAGAAGTAAACTGCTGAAAATGTATTCTGTATTAAAGAGGATCTTTGACACACAACATTCAAGACCATGGACCTAAATCCTGGAATCCTGGATTAACACTTGATTTGATGTTCAGCTCATTCATGGGCCAAAGAGCACAACAGTTCTTCCTACAGGACCTACATGTCCTTTTCACCACGATTTGAGGATTAACAAATTGACGGCAATGAGCTGGGAGACAATGAAAAGAAGCAACTGGTAAACAGTATACAGTTTTGATTTCTCCTAATCATGCTAGTCTCCCTAGATTAACAGAAATGAGTGACACCTGGAAAATAAAAGGTAGGGGACAGCACCTACTATGTGCCCTCTGCCTGGCACTGGGCTCTATCTGTATTGCCTCTTTTAATTGTTAGTCATGTGAGGGCTTTCCCAAAGTCACAGAGTGTAGGTAGGTATAAGATCAGAAGCAAGTTCACGGCTTTTCCCATTAGATTATGATGCCAAACACAGGATTATAATGAGAACAGCTCTTCCCAGATTTCACAGCCTGCAAGGTGAACACTCAGGGGGACTCTGAAATGCAAGTACAGACAGCACTGGGCTCATTACTGGAAAACGTCTCTAAAATATCAGGAGATTTGAGGCAGCAAGGTGCCCTGGGATGACCTCCTGCAAATCTCAGTGCAAATCCCACCCCAGACTTGAGGAAGTTTTCAACCCCTCTATCCTTCCTCAGTACCACGAGGATAAGTGGAACACCCACCTCCCTGGGCTGTGGTGAGTATAATGTGAGGTTATGAAACGCATTCAGCTGGTAGAGAATGCCCCATCCCTGCTAGTTGCCTCCTCCCTCCTCCATTTTTAACAAAATAGGTAGAATTTTGTTGTTGTTGTCTTTTCCCTGGTGAAGTAATTTGTATGAGAGACTGGACATCACCTTTTCTACCAGCCATATTCTTCTCCTCTACAGGGGTAAATATTAAGCTCCTTACTAAAGGAGCCTGGGCTTTTTGTTTTCATTTTGTTTTGCTGTTGTTGCCTGTTGTTGTTATTAAGGAAAATGGTTTGATATGCTCTGAAAGTATTGATACGCCTAGTGTTCAATGCATCAATTATTAAGAAAGAATAAAGGACAACAGAAAGCTTCTTTAAAAGGTAGATTTCAGGGTCCCATTCCCAGGAAGTTGGACTGTGTGGCCCTGGGGTAGGAATCAGAAACCTGGAATTCTAATAAACACACCAGTGGAAGCTGGATGCAGGTGGTTCTCACAATAGAAAAGACACCAAAGAAATCAACTCAGCATTTTTACCTCCTGGAGTGTCATTGTCCTAAAGGCTGCAGCTTCTGTTACAAAATAATATGAAATAGCAGCATTCTCAGCCTAAAGGATAAAAGTATTCACTTTTAAAAGCCTATAATATCCCACATTCTAAGTCACACAAATCACACTTTAGCATGTTGTATCTTGATTGAATAAAACATTAATAGCCACTACATGTTTATATGTTTTATTTTCAATGGTAACATATCCTGGGAGAATTTTGAAATCCTTACACTGTTCCATATAACCATTCCTCTTTTACTTTCACATTTCCTAGGTGCTAAAACTTGCATTTTGATCATCTGACCATCTGTCCCGGAAGGTAGAGCTGAGAAATCTGTGGGACAGCAGGACATCTAGCAGCTCTCATATCCTTACTAAAGGTCATTGGGGAAAAAGCAAACTGGAGGAGTCTCCAAGAGGAAAGGACCCCAGGCAAAGTTCCCAGCGATACTGCCACTGGGAGCATTTCTCTGGCTCATTCCTAAATATTAAGGAAAATACAGAAATACACCAGAGTCAAAATAGAGGAAAGAGAAGAAGTATATTGCCACACTTTGAGACCAAAGATGATTACCTATTTTTTTAAAATTTGGGAGAGGATGTTTCACAGAACTGTCTCCTCACCTCCTGCTGAGGAGATTCAGCAGCCTCATTCAGACCCATGGCTGAAAACTGTCCATGGCTTGCTGAGGGAACCAGAGACAGAAGCTGAGTGGAAATAAATTTCCCAAACCCACTCAGTATGTTGACTATGACACATTTGCTCTCAGCTTATAATTGGGGTATTGGAAGCTTTTAGGGACATTAGCAAGGGAAAGGTGCTAGGAAGTGTTGGCAAGGACTGAAATGAGATGGAGGCACCCCAGTGAGTTTTAACAGCCTTAAAAACAACTCTCCACATCTGGGGAAACTTTTGAGGAAGAGAACACAGAAAATAACTCAGCTTCAGAAAGCACCTCTGACCTTGTTTTCAATCTGACAGAGAGCTGCAACTCCAGGCATACCGACTTCCAAATACCCATGCAAACAGGTGGTCATCTCTAGGAACTATACATTGGGCCAGCATCAAACAGCTGGCTCTGCTTGCAAACAAGCACATCTTCTGAGCCCCCTTCATGGGCACCAACAATACGAATTCCCTTATATTCCATGCTTAGAATATAGAAGAGAGATGCCTACAAATGCTTAAAGCATCCTGATTTAGGATTTTTTATAAGCAAGAACAACCAATTTTGGTTTGAGGGAAGGTTTGGCAATTCACCTCTGCTATCTCAATTCAACCTATGCCCCATGCAAACTTTATCTTCTTTTACCTTCCCCTATCACATCCCCAAACACAAAGGATTAGGGTACTTTATTTTCTTTACAAATTACATTCACTTCTCTGCATTTAGAGTCAAACCTTATGAAATATCAAGTCTGACAAACACCAGGAACAAGCTAATTAACAACAAATAATAACAGCTAATACTTGCAGAGCATTCGATACTCTAACAAGTATTTTGCATGCATTGTCTCTTTGAATCCTTCCAATCATTCTAGAAAATGGGTACTTTACCATCTTTATCTTCTAAATGAGGAAATTAAGCCTCTTTGAGATTAAGGAACTTGCCCAAATTCACTTGGCTACTAAGCAGCATAGTCAAAATTTGGACCCAAAATGCCTGACTTGAGAGCCAAAAGTAAGATGACTAAATTGTTTCTCTTAAGAAACAGGGTTAGTTTCATGAACTTCAGACTTAGGCTCCATGGGGGTTCTAACATCATCCAGCAACCCCACTGCAGAGCAGGCCCCATGCCACAGGAAAGCATTCCAAACCTGCCAACACACCAAGAAACACACCCCAGGCAGCACTCAGTGTCGGGAAAAAGCCAGAGAAAGTGGCCCCAGGTAAACTTTCCAGGAAGGGCATAAGTACTGGCTTGACAAAACAGTGTGGCTTTTTTTTTTTTTAAATAAAGGGGAGAGATTAAATAGCATTCTATGAGAATCATGCTGAGATTTTAGGATCTTGGTGCTAGTATTGCTGTTCTTGAACAGGCAGCTCAAATAAGCTTAACACGTGGGTTTCATTGAAAGAATGAACCTGTTGCCAAATAAAGTGTCTTAGGAATTGGAAAGTTGTCAAACTAGCTTAACACCATGAAATGGTACAACTTAATGAGAGACTCTATAAATCTTGAGCAATACAACACACGGCTCTCTCCAAAGACTGATTTCACAAGTAGTTTGCTCTCCTTTCCAATGCACACACAGTGTAGGTGAACACTGTAACCAGAAGCTGGCTTTTTTAATTGGGTAGAATTTATTCTACCCTTCTCTTTGCCCAATTCCTTCTGAATCATTTTATTAACTTTTTTTTTTTAAGCATAAAAAATCAAAAAGTCACAAAATTACGCTAAATAGTCTATTTTCTTTAAACATCTACTCAATTTCCCAGAGACATATCACACATACCTGAGAATGGAAACCCTAACATTAAAACAAAACAAAAACAGTGGCTCAGTGCTGAACCTCAAAGATGGGGCAGACTATATGGATGTTTGCAAATCAGCAACTGGCCTGAGATCTTTCCAAATTGGATATAGGTAGAGATGGAGGAGGAGGGAAGGAGGGAGGGAATTAAAAATAAGAAAAGGCTTGACTGAATGGGAAAAGTCAGAAATCCAAATGCAGTAATATTGGTCCTGAGAAAAGAATAACAACTGCTCACCTGTCTACTGCTTCTACATCAAAGCAAAACCTCTTCTCGATAGAGTCTGTTTTCCGCCGCGTGCAGGACTTGAGAGTGACCGATTCATCTTCTCCCTATTGGAAACACACAGACTATCAAGATGAGGCCAGAATGTGGGCTCTGCTCCTCTCCAGGACAAACATGGCACACAAACAGGAGTGATCATTTCATCTTCTTACGACCATGAGAGGTGGAAGGTTGGTCCATACAACTTCTCAGGCAAGAGCCCCATGCAGCTAAAATTTGTAAGCCATGTTATACTTAAAGCCAATTGCCTTTAATACTGGTGGATCATGATGGTTCGGTATCAATACATGGTAGATAAATTCTTGTTGATAAAGTTTTTCAAACGTTTAGTTGGTAGGTTTGATGAGTCAAACAAAGTGATCTTAAGGTCTCTTCCCAACCAAGCTTCTATGACCTTGGTTCAGTTTGCACTTCTTCAGGAAAGCCTTCCCGAACTGGTCAAATAACCCCATGATATGTTCACATAGCACCATGTACCGCTCCCTTACAGCATTGATCATAGCTGAAATTTTCCATTGATGAATGTGATGATTCAAACATCTCTCTTCACGTTTGACTGAAAGCTCTCTGAGGGCAGGGACTGTGTCTGTTTTTGCCTACTACTGTGTCCCCAGAACCCAACCAGGTGCTGGAATGGAGTAGATGCTACATAAGTATGGTTTAAGAGCTATGCTGAGATATAATTAAGTGCAATAAGCCATACATGTTGAAAGTGTACAATTTGATGAGTTTTGACCCATGTGTAAACCCATGAAACCATCACCACACTCAGGCTATGAACATTTCCATCACCCCCAAAAGTTTCCTCATGCCTCTTTATAAACTGTCTCTCCTCCCACCCCAACCCCAGGCAAATACTGAATCCACTTTGCATCATTAGAGATTAGTTTTCATTTTCTAGAATTTTATATAAATGGAATGATACATTATGTACTCATTTTTGTCTGGCTTCTTTTACCCAGCCTAATTATTGTGTGATTCATCCATGTTGTTGCATATACCAAGAGTTTGTTTCTTTTTATTGCTGATTAATATTCTACTATATGAAAATACCAGAGTTTCATCTCATAGTAACAATTTATTGCCTAGAAACATAACGTTCCTGTGATCTCTTCTTGCTGTCACCTAGGAATTTATTAGGGTTTCTATTTCTTCTGCCTCTGCCAATATTTTTTTTTCTAAACTAGGGGAAAAATTAGCAAGCTTGCGTAGTTTTTTTAAATAATAGGAAATGTAACTAAGGTAAAACTGAACCATCCACAAATATCAGAATAGCACACAAAACACAAAAAACCTAGGAAAAGACTATTTATATCCACAAGACTTACCTCTATTGTGTTTAATTTAACAGTTAAGATTAATTCCTCAGAATAAGAACTGTTCTTTGTCCAATGTGTAGAATGTATGAATATACACACCCAAACATAAAGCAATTCTGAGCATGTTGATGACTAACTATACTTCACATTTAATGGCTACAGATCAGCTTCTACTTTGAAAGCTTACTTGAGCTGTCCCTGAGAAATGGAAGGAAACAAGGTATCCAAAAATGATTGCCATATATAAACAGAAAAAAGAAGGAAGGAGTATTAGTCAGCCAAAGGGGTGCTGATGCAAAATATCAGAAATTGGTTGGTTTTTATAAAGAGTATTCATTTGGGGTAGAAGTTTACAGTTACTAGGCCATAAAGTGTAAGTTACTTCCTTCACCAAAGTCTATTGCCACATGTTGGAGCAAGATGGCTGCCTATGTTTACCAGGGTTCAGGCTTCCTGGATTCCTCTCTTCCCAGTGCTCATTTCTCTCCGGGCTCAGTTACTTTGTTTTCTCCACAAGGTCAGCTGTAGACTATTAGACAAATGGCTTGTTTCTCTTCCTGGGGCCTTCTCCCTTTCCTCACGACCAAGCTCCTCTGTGTGCTTACTTCCCAAGGGCTCCAGCTCAAGACTCTAACCTTCCATCTCTGCAGTGCGGTTTCTCTGAGCCCCCGCCTATCAAGGGGGCAGGGATGCAATGCCCTACTGATGTGGTCCAATCAAAGCTTTAATCATTATTTAATCAAGTAAAGTAAAACCTCTGAATCCAATATACTCTAATACACACAAAGGAAAAGACCAGTTTACAAACATAATCCAATATCTATTTTGGAATTCGTAACTATATCAAACTGCCACAGAAGGTTAAGGATGGCCATATCAAGAAAAATGCTACACAGGGAAAATTAAGAATGATAATGAAGAGCCTGGGATAAGCAAAGATGATGGAAAGAGGGAAGATGCAGATTGTGAGCTTCAAATAGCGTACTGTACTACTCGCAGTGTTGCTGAACTACTTACTATTTTGCTGAGAGTTTCTTTAGAATGAAGCAGGTCCTCTCTCTCTGGAGAGTGGCACTGCAGGTGAACTCCATTACACAGTGACTAAAGGTAAGAACTGAGAGAGCGCCACAGAGATGAAGGAATGCTTTGCTCACTCTCTGAAGCTTCTACTTCTTCCCCTAATTTAAAATCTGGTTGTTAGCCAAACCTCAAACAGGCTGTCAAAATTGGGACTCCAATCAGTCTTATACTCCTAGCCACCACCATTTCTTTCTGTAGTGTCACTGGGGCTTTGGCATGTCTTCCTCAAGAAGAAGGACACCTAAAGGGTTCAGAGTATGGACCCTGGAGCCAGATCACCTGGGCTCAAGTGCCAGCTCCTCTGTGTACCAGCTGGGCAAGTTATTTAACTTTTCTACACCAAAGTACCAAACAATAAAATAGTGATAATATGAGTATCTGCCTCAAAAGATTGTTTTGAGGATTAAATGAGTTAATGCTTAAAATTGCTAATGAGAAAGTATTAGTACATGTTAACTGTAGGATGTGTAAGTTCATTGAGGGTGGTGGGCCACACTGTGGGAGATGTTTGTGTGGGATGTGGTGGGAGGTGTGAGAGGTGAGCAACATGTGGATCCCAGTGGGTTCCGTGTAATATTTTGGGTAATCTAAGCACCTCTTAAAATATATGTATATATATATATATATATATATAAATAACATTTTTGTAAGCAAATACACATATATGCATATATATTTATATATCACTTTGCAAATGTTTGTATGTATTGTGAGAATTTTGATTTTTACCCATAATAATAAAAAAAAAAACACAATATACATTAGCTATTTTATTATTCTTATTCAGCCTATTATTATTCCTCAAAGCCCTCCACTGGCGTCCTTTCATCACATATTTTGAGATCCTCAACCAGGTGGTTCCATGCCCTGCCAGGGTTCTTACTGGCAACTCTGAGGCTTTGGGACAGGCTTCATTCCAGTTGTGCACACAAACGCGCGCGCACACACACACACATACATGAGTGTATATAAAAATGGTGATAGCTGAATAAGGTCTGTGGGTTGTATCAATGTCAATTTCCTGATTTTGATATTATACTATAGTTATGTAAGACATTCCCACTGGGGGAAATGCGTGAAGGGTACAAGGGACCTCTCTCTCTCCTATGTTTGCCACTTCCTGTGAACTTATAGTTGTTTCAAAATAAAAAATTAAATAAACAAACAAATAAAGCCTGCATTACAAAGCTGTTGCAGGGATTAAATGAATTATTACTTGCAAAGTGCTGAGGACAGTGGCTGGGACAGAATATACGGTCTATTGGATTAGCCATTATCATCATCATCACCAACTCCTTTTCATGGTTCTAAGATCCTCTAACATTCTCTTTTTTGCAGCCCTCCAGAAACCCTCCTTTTACCCACACCTAAACCCCAGGCTGCTGGGGAAGAGACCACATTTCCTCCAAAGTCTAAAAGCCCTATATCCCCACTAAACACATCTGTGTTCCCCAGGGGATGTGGAGGGCCGTGAGCCCCGAGGTAAGAACCACCTGCCTTTGAATCCTAGCTTCACAAATTACTGTCTATGAGGCCTTGAGCAAATTACTTAACATTCTGTGACAGTCTGAGATTATTTATGAATCCCAAAAAGACAAAGGTTGTGTTTGTGAGCTAATCTATTCCTCTGGGTGTGATATCCTTTGATTGTATTAAATTCAGTGAGAGGCCTCTGATTAAGTTTACTTGATAAAATCAATTTAGGGCTTCTGATTGGGCTAAGTCAGTGAGATGTGACTCAGGGTGAGTCCTCGCCCCCTTGGTAGGCTGATATCAATGGACACTCACTCAAGAAGACACACAGGAAGAGAGAGAGCTCTGTCATTTTTTTTCCTGGGGCCCTAGAGAGAGATGAGCCATTTGCCTGATAGTTTGCAGCTGACCTTGTGAAGAGAGCCAAGACTGATATAGAAGGTCCAGAAGGAAACAACCTTTACGCCAGGAGAGAGAGGAAGCCCTGAGAGACAAGCCCTGTGCCAGCCTGTACCTGAGAGAGAGGAAGCCCAGAGTAGAAGACTGAACCCTCATAGAGATGAGCGACCATCTTGCTTCAACACGTGGCAACTGACTTTGGTGAGAAAGCAACCTTGAGTTGGACTCTTTAGGGCCTTGTAACTGTAAGCTTTTACCCCAAATAAATACCCTTTATAAAAGCCGAGATATTTCTGGTACTGTGCATCAGCGCCACTTTGGCTGACTAATATACCCCCTATGCCTCAGTTTCCTCATTTATAAAATGGAGACTGGTGATGTGGCTGTAAATGCCTATAATCAAGTAATCATAAAGTTGCTGTTGGGATTAAATAGGATACCGAATGTAAAATGCTTAGCATAGTACCTAGTATATAGTATATGTTCAATAAATATTAGCTACTGTCATCATAATAAAAATTACATCTGATGAAAATAAGAAGAGATTTAAAGAGGGCTTGATAGGAATTTTAAATGTATACATTAAACTAAGCATTAAAAAAAAAAAAAAAACACGCAAAAACAAATAAAACCCAGACAGTTCAAAACAGCAGAGAATCCAAATTTGGGAGCCAATGTATATGTCCATGGTAATTATGCATCCACAGACCTTTTCAGGGTAGCTTCTCTGGCCCTCACCAGGTACCTAGCCTAGGAAAGGAAGGCAGAGGAGAGGTGGTGGACAAGGTGGTGATGACTGGGCCTCTTCCAGGCATATGCCAGTAGTGAGTACGTCAGCTGTCAGCCATGATATTATTAGGGCCTTATTTGGGAAATGGGCTTAGAAATGATTCAGAAGGAAGATTACAGGCATCTCCAAGGACCACAAAGAACCTACTTATAACCAGGGCCCTTCACAGTCCCTAAAAACCCAAAGCCATCCACTAGTTTTTTCTGGAAATATGAGTGACCAGTCTTCTGACCACGGGCCCAGAAAGCTGATAGGGAGCTAGCTGTTCACTGATTTACTTAGTGATTCTTCTAGTGTTGGACATGGAGTTTGTGTCCAGTTTTCTTTCATTATAAACAATGCTATGATGAACATTCTTTCACATTCTTTCACATTCTTTCACATTCTTCTCTATATTCCTTTCTGATTATCCTTACAATATATTCCTGAACATGGAATTACTGAATCAAAGTTCATAGACATGTTAGGGCTTTTGATATACATAGCACAAAGTTTTCATGGTTGACAATTTTAAGATGAATTATGAATAAACAGAAGCATCTTTCATAGATTGTTCCATATTAGAAAAAGAAGATAAGGGAGAAAAAAGAGAAAGGAAGGATAGATTAACACATGGAAAAAGAAAAGAATCTCTTAACTTTTAATCATTCTATTTAGACTCTGCTCACCCAGAGGGACACTGGCATATGTACTGTTGTAGACAAAAGGCAAACTCTTGGCATCTCTAGACCTTGATGATTCGTGCCGTCCATGGATCCCTAACCTCTGCCTTCACTCACCATCAACGTGTTGAGGCATACACAACACCAATGGCCACCACGGTGGACAACTGAGTCACAGGTCAAGCTATAATTATTTCTCCACACAGCCTATCCTAATCAACCTCGAAAAGAACAAAAGAGTACCTGTAAAAAATTTTAAAAACAAAGTAAGAAAACCTTTCTGCACTCATCCCAGGACAGACAGGTTGGGAAGGAAGAGAGGAAAGGAGCGAAGAGGTGAGGAGAGGAGACCCTACTGTTCCCAAAATGGGAAATACCAGTGCAGGCAAAGAAAACAGTTCTAGGTGTTTTACATACACACACACACACACAAAATCCTCAATCCATTGATATGATCCTCTTAATATCCTCATTTTACTGATGAGGAAATTAAGGCACAGAAAGTCACAATACTGGCACTATTGAACTGCTATGCACTGTACTGGGGGAATATGTGATTTTATCATATTTATTTCAGTCATTAATGGCATGACAATGGTGGCATGGACATAAAGGTGGCATGGACATACATACACAGGGTGACAAGGGAATAGTTATTTTGTAAAATGAAAAATATCATGATTGAGTAAGCCTTTTTTTAAAAGAGGATATTATCAGTGAGTCATTAAGTAAGCCATTACAAATAAATAGATGTTATTATTCCTACAAACAGGTTGGGAAACATCCCAGTCCCTCAAGCAATCACTGTTTCTATTTAATATACACGGTATCTTTAGAATGAATTAGAACATTTTTCCTTAAAATTTTCTTCTACACAATGGAATTACTCATGAGTTGTCTTCAGAACTTAATCTATAACTCTCTTCTACTAGTTGAACCTTCTTTTATCCCTTCATTTATTCCTTTGACAAAGATTTACCAAGTATTTTTTATCGAGGGACCAAGGATTAAAAAAGGAGAAAAAAATTAGGTCCCAGTCTGCATGAAACTGATAGTCAAATGGGAGATATAGATAATAATCAATTACTCACACAAATAAATGATGTTACAACTGTGATAATCGCTACAAAAAAAAAAAAAAGGAGGCTGGTTGAGCTACAAAAGCCTATGTTAAGGGAAAAAGACTTGTTCAGGAAGGTTGGAAAAGGCTTTCTTCATCTGGGATCCAAAGAATTGATAGGATAAAACCAGGAGAAAAGGCCAGAGGGTGGGAAACTGCAGGTGGAAAGATGCTGTGGCCAAGGATCCATGCAGCCTTGGAGGAGCCGGAAGGAAGCTATGGCTGGAATCCCAGTGCAAGAAGGAAAGTGGAATGAATAAGAGTCTGAGGGAGGCAGGGGCCAGAGAGCACAGGATTCTGGTCTGGAGTTAAATAATGAAAGGTTTGAAGCAAGGAAGGAACAGGGTCAGCTTTGGGTTGCTCCAAATCTCCTGCAGAGAGGTGCCTCATCTCAGAGGACAGGATGCAGGGGAACTGTATTTCACCACACGTGGGATCTGGTCTCTTAGAGGAAAGAACCAATCTGCTCACGTCTCTTGGCCTGAGGCTAGAAGAAAAATAATCCAAATGTAAGGTGCAGTGAGGGCACAGAAAGGGTGGAGAAACATGTTCAGAAAAGAAAACACCCTATTATCTATGTTGAGTCTACCTCCAGCTCCTAGGAGAGCTTTGTACAAACATATGTACAAGGACATTGCATGATTCCCCATGCAACTGGCTTTTGTGACTGTTTCAAATAATACATAGGGCAAAGGTAATATTATATGACTTCTGAAGTCACGTCATTAAAAGGCAATGTAGGGAAGCGGATGTGGGTCAAGCAGTTGGGTGCCCGCCTACCACATGGGAGATCCCAGGTTTGGTTCCTAGTGCCTCCTAAAGAAGGTGATCAAGACAGTGAGCTGACATGACAGGCTGGCACAGCAAGCTGACACAATAAGATGACGCAACGAAATGCCACAAGGAGGAGACACAACAAGAAAAAACAATGATATACAACAAACAGGGAGCAGAGGAGGCTCAAGCAATTGGGTGCCTCCCTCCCACATGGGAGGTCCTGGGTTCAGTTCCTTGTCCTTGTGCCTCCTAAAAAGAAGACAAGCAGACACAGAGAGCACACAAGAACAGACACAGAGGGCAGAAAATGAACACACAACAATGATGTGGAGGGAGAATAAATAAATAATTTTTAAGAATTGTTTTTAAATTAAAAAAAAAAAGGCAATGTAGCATGTACTTTAGCTGCCGGAATACTCAATCCTCAAGCCTTTAACTACCCTGAGGCTGCCACGCCGACGAAGCTCAAACTATCCCATATAGAGAGACCCTGAGACTACACAGAGAAAGAGGGAAAAGGGAAGTGGGGAAAAAGGGAAGAGGAGAGAGAAAGAAAGAGAGACCCTCATTTTTCCAGCTCTAGGCACCATCTTTCTAGAACAGCGTGAAGGACACCAAGCCCAAACCACCCTTTCAAATGCTTGCCAAGTTTAATGATTACTGTTGTTTTAATCTGCTAAGTTTTAGGGTGATTCGTTACATTGCAATAGAAAACTGGAACATCTAAACTACCAACTGGCAGCCCTCCAGGTATCAAGTGAGAGTGACATGAATCAGTTTCACAGGAGAGGTCACCCCAAAATTTTTAGCATCTAAACACATAAGACACACTTAATATTGTATATATGTGAAATACAAGACTCTTTCTTAATTGCAGTTCCTCATATGACTCAGAACAAAGAATAGTCATCTTGTTTTAGATATTTTTTAAGGGCACTAAGCCTCCTGGAACTACTGCAAAAAATTATAGTGAAAAATTAGAGGTGTTATACATAGACTTTATTATTACTATATGTTAGTCAAGCAAACTAAGCATGAAATTTGAAATATAAACTCACCCCTTTTCCTCCTGACTTTTGGTCAAATGGTACCATGGTGATTTGTTTGGAATCCCGTTGATAAGTACAGTAGTGCTTCACCCAAGAAGTTCCAAAGTGACCTGCAAGGTAATAGTTCCCATAAAACACCTATAACATGGTCACTGTATGCTGCACATCATGAACTGGAGGAACATACAACCCATAACCCACAACACTCACCTATTCTTAAATTGTCTCTAGGTACAATATATTCCCCATACCAGCTAGACTGGAATAGACAGAAATCTCATCCCACAAGCTGGAAATGGAACCGACCCAGGGATTTCCCCTAGAGGCGAAGGAAGACTGTTTCCCACTAGTGCTAGATCCAGTGGGTCCTAAAATATAAGGGAAGTAGAGGTTCCCCAGGGAGATTAATTCATGTTCCCATCATCAATCTCCATTTAAAGTTTCCTTTCTCTTCCCTGGCAGGATTAAAATGATTGAGAAAAACACAGGCTCCTCAAAGTGCTTTTCATCATTCCCATCTGGTGCAATGACTTCATGCTTCTCACACAGCTGCTCTGTGGCTCTGCTTACAGACATACAGAGGTTCTGACCTACTTTCCAGACCCCTAATTTTCACTTTAGCAGAACTAAAGAAAATCTGAAAAACAGACAAGGGAAACTCAGAGACACCACAGATGCAAAAGAAAAGTGACTATAAATGCCCAAATGTAATCTAAGGAGATTGTCCCTCAACAGTCTCTCTCCAGAAAGAAGGAGATGCCAAGCAGTCAATCTGACAAAGTGTCTGATTTTTACCAGGTGCTTGGTCAAGTATTTTATTTTGAACAACAAAGTACTTTAAGAGGAAGATGATAAAATCTGTCTGCAAGGACCTCAACCAATACTAGTTTTATATACATACAGAGCTCATATAGCAGAACTGGTTTAAATTTTAAAAGTAACATGAAAAGAGATTTAGAAAATATTTGATAATTATTCATCAAGTATGACTGCCAATTGCAAGTATTAGATAGCATTTAGTAAATTTAAAAAAGCAATGCAGAAAGCATTTACATTGGGGCATCAAGGACAAATGAAAACACCAACCATCCTAATGTATTCTTGTGGCTTGGAGAGATGTCCATGGTAGCATAATACAAAGATTCCAAAAGTGTTGTATCTTGGACATTCGGAGCATCAAAATAATTCAAGGTAATAATGGATTATAGCCTTCTGAATAAAATAAGAATCTTTATGTCCATAATAAAAACAGAAAGATAGATAGATAGACAGACAGACAGACAGGAAGGAATGAAAGGAGCAAGGAAGGGAGGGAGGGTAGGAGGGAAGGAGAGGGGGAAGGTGAGAGGGAGAGAGGAAGGGAGGGAAGAAAAGAGGGGGTATGTTTCCTTATTGTAAAATGAATGATGACTAATAATTATAATAAATATTATAATAAATATTTTGCGACCATCAAGGTAAAGATCATCTCAGACAAGGATTTTCAATGGATGGTAAATCTAGAGGAGGGGGGCAGAGTTTGATTAGAAGGATATTTACGTGATCTTAAGGTATCTCCCCAAAAGACTGCCAATTAGTTGCAAGAGAAAAATAGCTAAAATGAAAATTTTCCTAGAAGGTTTCTACAACAGATTGGAGCTAACAGAAGAAAGAATCAGTGAACTCAAAGACAAGACAATTGAAATGATTCAGGCTAAGGAGCAGAAAGAAAAAAGAATGAAAAAAGTTATCAGAGCCTAAGAAATCTGTAGGACACCATCAAGAATACCAACCTACACATTATGAAGTCCCAAAAGGAGAAGAAAGAAAGGGGCAGAAGGAATATTAAAATAAATTACGGCAGAAAACTTCCCAAAATTAACAAAAGACATGAATACGCACATTCAAGAAGCCCAAGGAACCCCAAATAGGATAAACTTAAAGAGAACCATGCCCAGAAACATAGTATTCAAACTACTGAATGCCAAGGACAAGGAGAGAGTTTTGAAAGCTGCAAGAGAAAAGCAACATGTTTATGTACAAGGGAGCCCTGATAAGATTGCCAATTTCCCATCAGAATCTATAAAGAGAAGAAGGCAGTGGGATAAAATACTTAAAGTGCTTTAAGAAAACAATGGCCAACCAAGAATTTTATATCCAGTGAGACTGTCTTTCAAAAATGAGGGAGAGATTAAGATGTTCCTAGATAAACAAAAGTTGAGGGAATTCATCACCACTAGACCTACTCTATAAGCAATGCTAAATGGACTTCTTCAGACAAAAAAGAAAGGAATCCAGACAGTGGATCAAAGCATCAGGAAGAAATAAGACCTCTGGTAAAGGTTCTAAAATGCAAATGCATAAAAAGTAATAATAAATCTATGGTTTTGAACATACAGTGTATAAAGGTAAAATCTGTAACAAGTTTGAAAAAATGATGGGAGGACAGAGAGGTATAGGAATAGTGGGTGTTAAGCTGCTATCAAATCAAACGTGATCGTTATAGATTTGGGATGTTAAATTTAAGCCCCATGGAAACTACAAACAAAATATATGAAAAAATATATAAAAAAGAAATGAGAAGGTTCTCAAAATGGTACAATATTGGGAAGCGGCTGTGGCTCAATCAGTAGGGCTCCCGTTTACCATATGGGAGGCCCCGGGTTCGGTTCCCAGGGCCTCCTGGTGAAGGCAAGCCCGCCCGCACGGCGTGGTTAGCTGACCCAGCGAGCACAAGCAGCAAGGGGGGGATAAATGAATAAATAAATAAAATCTTTAAAAAAAAAAAAGGTACAATATGAAAAATCAAACAAATATGAATGTAGGCATTAATGGAAGAATTGAGAAACAAAAAAGGTATAAGACTGAAAAAGACCAAACAGCAAATGGCAGAAGAAAGTCTTGCTTTATTGGCAGTTACTTTAAATGTAAATGGATTAAACTTTCCAGTCAAAAGTAAGAAATTGGCAGAATGTATAAAAAAGCATGACCTAACTATATGCTCTTTACAAAAGATTCACCTTACATACAAAGACACAAGAAGGTTGAAAGTGAAAAGATGGAAAAGATATGACAAAAGAGAGCTGAGGTAGCTACACTAATTCAGATAAAATAGTTTTTAAATCAAAAACTGTTATGAGGGACAAAGGAGGTGACTATATACTGATAAAGGAGTCAACTCAACAAGAAGACATAACAATTATAAATATATACGCACCTAATGGCAGAGGCCCCAAAATAAATGAAATATTGGCAGATTTGAAGGCAGAAATTGATGGTTCTACATTAATAGTAGGAGACTTTAATCCACCACTTTCAATAATGGATAGAACATATAGACAGAAGGTCAATAAGGAAATAGAAGGTTTGAACAATACTATAAACCAAGTAGACCTGACAGACAAAAATAGGACACTTCTCCCACAGCAGCAGAATACATATTCTTCTGCAGTGCTCATGGATCATTCTCCAGGATAGACCAAATATTAGGTCATAAAACAAGTCTCAATAAATTCAGTATTACTGAAATCAAAATAATGCATCTTCTCCCACCACAACGAATGAAGTTAGAAATCAATAACAGAGGGAAAGTTGGAAAATTCACAAATATGTGGAAATTAAACAACACACTCATGAACAACCAATGGATCAAAGAAATCACAGGGAAACTAGGAAATATCCTGAGGCAAATGAAAACAAAAATGCAACGTACTACAAAGGCAGAGCTGAGAGGGAAATTTAGGGCTCTAAATGCTTACATTAAAAAAGAAAAAAGATCTCAAATCAGAGACTTAACCTCTAAACTGAAGGATCTAGAAAGAGAAGAGCAAATTAAACCCAAGAGAGCAGAAGAAAGGAAATAACAAAGATTAAAACAGAGATCAATGAAATATGGAAGTAAAAAACAATACAGAGAATCAACAAAACCAAAAGTTAGTTCTTTGAAAACACCAATAAAATCAACAAACCTTTAGGTAGACTGACAAAGAGAAAGAGAGAGAGGTTGCAAGTAACTAAATTCAGAAATGAAAAGGGAGGTATTATTCCTGACCCCACTGAAATAAAAAGGATTATAAGTGGGGAAGCAGTTGTAGCTCAGTGGTCGAGCACCTGCTTCCCATGTATAAGGTCCTGGGTTCAATCTCCAATATCTTCCCCCTCCCCCCCAAAAAAAGATTATAAGGGGATAAAATGAACAACTGTAGGCCAACAAATTCGATAACCTAAATGAAATGGACAAATTCCTAGAAACACACAAAGTAGCTACACTGACTCAAGAAGAAAGAAAAGACCTCAACAAATCAATAACAAGTGTAGAGGCTGGATCATTAATTAAAAACCTCCAAAAAGAAAATGAAAAGCCCAGGACCAGATGGCTTCACAGGGGAATTTTGTCAAACATTCCAAGAGGAATCAATACCAACCCTGCTCAAACTCTTCCAAAAAACTGAAGAGGAAGGAATACTTCCTAACTCATTCTATGAAGCTAACATCACCCTCATACCAAAACCAGCTAAAGATGCCACAAGAAAAGAAAACTACAAATCAACATACCTTATGAATATAGATATAAAAATTCTCAATAAAACATCAGCAAACCAAATCCAGCAGCATGTTAAAAGAATTATACACCATGATCAAGTGTGATTTGTCCCAGGTATGAAAGGGTGGTTCAACATAAGAAAATCAATTAAAGTAATATACCACATAAATAGAGCAAAGGGGGAAAACTACACGATCATCTCAATTGATGCAGAAAAGGCATTGACAAAATCCAGCACCCTTCTTGATAAAAACACTAAGAAACCTAGGGATAGAAGGAAACTTCCTCAGAATGATAAAAGATAAAGGATGTGGGAAAAAAACCCATAGCTAACATCATACTCAATGGTGAACGACTGAAACCTTCCCTCTAAGATCAGGAGCAAGACAAGGATGCCCACTGTCACCACTGTTACTCAACATAGAACTCGAAGTTCTAGCCAGAGCAATTAGGTAAGAAACAGAAATAAAAGGTATCCAAATTAGAAAGAAAGAAGTAAAACTTTTCCTATTTGCAGGTGTCATGGTCCTATCTATAGAAAATCCTGAAAAATCCACAATATAGCTACTAGAGCTAATAAGCAAATTTTGCAAAGTGACTTAGCACAAGACCAACATACAAAAATCAGTAGTGATTCTACATACTAGTAATCAGAAGAGGAAATCAAGAAAAAAAATCCACTTACAGTAACAACTAAAAGAATCAACTATCTAAGAATAAATTTAACTACAGCTGTAAAGAACTTATACACAGAAAACTATAAAACATTGCTAAAATACATCAAAGAAGACCTAAATAAATGGAAGACCACTCCATGTTCATGGATTGGAAGACTGATATCATTAAAATGTCAATTCTACCTAGAGCAATTTACAGATTCAACACAATCACAATCAAAATTCCAATAGCTTCTTTGTAGAAAGGGAAAAGTCAATCATCAAAGTTATATGGAAGGGTAAGGGGCCTTGAATAGTCAAAATCATCTTGAAAAAGAAGAACAAAGTTGGAGGACTCACACTTCCCCATTTCAAAATTTATTAAAAAGCCACAGTAATCAAAACAGCATGGTACTGGAACAAAGACAGACTTATAGACAAAGGTAATTGAATTGAGGGAATGGGGAATTAATGCTTAATTGGTATGGAGTTTCTGTTTGGGGTGCTAGAAATGTTTTTGTAATGGATGGTGGTGCTGGTAGCACAACATTTTGACTGTAATTAATATCACTGAATTATATATTTGAATGTGGTTAAAAGAGGAAATTTTAGGTTGTATATAAGTTACTAGAATAAAAACAACAACATAGGACTGTACAACCCATGAGCACTAACATAAACTAAGGACTATAGTTGATGGTATAATTATAATAGTATTGTTTCAGCAACTGTAACAAAGGTACCACACTAACACAAAGTGTTAATAATAGGGACATGTGCGTGTGAGCCAGGGTATTTGGAAACTCTATTTTCTGCCTGATTTTTCTGTAAACCTCCAACTTCTCTAATAAAAACAACAAACACTGCCTCCTCCAACCTACAACCTCACTTCTGCCCCCAAGGTCACCAGGGAACAATTTTAAGCCCAAGCAAATTTTTTAATAATCACAGAAACCACGTGTCCTATTCTGTTCCATCAGGAAGCTTTTAGGACTGAAAACATTTGCCTAACACTAAATCAACAAAAACTCAACATGAAAGAGCAGAAAACCAGCAAAAACCTGGAAGGAGCAACATGCCCAACCAAAGAAGCTAGGACTAGAAGAACTTTCCATTAAAGGGGAAAAAAATTATTTTCTTTCATCCCTAGCATTGCATATATGAAGTGAGGCTCCAAGTGCTACTCTAAATAGCACAGCCCCCTCACAAAGATTGTTCCCTGACCCAGTGCATGAATTTGAGTCATCACCAGATCTCTGCCTTAGCACCAACTTTCCATTTCTTTCCTTGATATCATATTGGCAAGCAATGAGTCTTATTCCTGGCTCTCAAAGTGAATTGTACCTCTGCTTTTCATAAAATTTAAGTATTGGAATGAAAGTAGTTGAAGAGAAGAAGGAAAGGAAGGGCCTAAGCCATGATTGTATAGGACTCATTGAAACAAGTCTTGGATCGCAACAAAATTATCAAATATTAATTAAGTCTACGAAAGGATATGATTGCTGTCACTCAATAAGGTCTGGCATGCAAGACCTTTCTAAGGCTACTATGCCAAGAGTATACTAATCTCAAAGGTAGAGTAACACTAAGGAGAAGACAACAACTCCAAGTCCTCAATGAATTCCAGGTTCCCAAGGTAATTTCCAGTTACAAAGAAAACAAAACATGCCCCGTGGAGGTAGACAGATCCTGTGGACATCACCTTTCCCTTTGAAAACAGAGATATAAAATTACTTTCATCCAAACACGTATTTACAGAGCACCTTCTATAGGCTAGGCACTAGTGGATATACCCTCTACCGTATTGGAAAAAGGCATTAGTGTACCCCAAGCTTTTGGCAGTCAAAAGCACTTACGTTTCTCCTGAACATAGAGGTACCCTTCCATGGTGTAGGGACTGATGGTCTTGTGCTCAAAGGGATTCTCCTTCATCTTTTTCATCAGTGATTCCACTTCTGACCTGGTGCCTTCAAAGCGATTTCTTGTCTAGGATGAAAAGATTTTTATTCATATCAAAGAAATAAAATCTCTGTTCCCATTTCTAACAGTTCAGTCCCATCAACCCAATAGAATACTTAGTTCTTAAACCAGATAAGGGACATTCAACCATCTTGGAATTAGGTAAAACATTCACTTTTAAGGAGTACACTTTGACCTTACACTCCTATACCAGAATGACTTTCAAACTTTAGTGACCACCAAAATCACCTGGGGAACTTGCAAAAAACGTGCAAATGCCCAGGCATCACCACTAGAGATTAATTTGATAGCTCTGGACTCAGAAACCCAAATTTTAAACAAGCATCCCAGATGATTCTGATTCAGAAGGTCCACAGGGCCTGAAGATCCCCCTTCAGGACTGAGGGACTCGTTTCTCCAATTGCAGGGAATGTTGCTTGCTAATGGCTTGGCTCACAGATGAGTCCCTCCCTAGAAGTGTTCTCAAAAGAGAGCTGCTTCAGGCAAAGTTACTTCCTTCCCCAGGGTAGCCTGCAACCAAGGACTACTCGAGGCTGGGGACAAAAGGGAAAGGGTTCAAAAGTCTGGTCCTTTATTTCTATTCAGGACTACTTTGAGGGCTCATCCCAGTGCCAGAGTTCCCCATGGAACTAAGATTTTTGTTGCAAATGTATCACAGTTCAACTTCTCCTTCTGCAGAATCCTGCTTCCCTCTCTCACAGGTATTTTTGCAGGTACTACACCCAGTAAACCTCCTTCATGTAACTCTCCACTTCAGAATGTGCCTTTTGAGGAAGTTAGGCCAAGTGAAGCCATACTTTGTGAAACCTTCTCAGAGACTCTGCAACTTCCTATTCTCTAAGACAACATAGAGAACCGTGTCAGGGGTAAGTTATAGGCTTCTATATAAGCCATGCAATAAAAACCAGATTGGACACATTTGAGTTTATTTCCTACACAGGATCATCTGGAGACACAGAAAATATACAAACTACCATGACACAATTCCATACTGAAGAAGGGGGCTTGACCTAGTAAGTGCTAACCAAAGAGCCATAAGCAGGACTCTGTGCACCGAAAGGCCCCGCTGTTTAAAACCTGGAAAGGAGATCAGGAGCAAACCACACTGGCTCAGATTTCCTGTCAGCCTTACTAAGAGATGAACAAGAACACATCCTTTGAGCCAGAGACCAGTGTGTGTCCCCCACCCCCATCCCTGAACATGTTTAACGTGGCAGGTAACTAGGAGCACAGAAGGGAGGCTGCGGTGGGGTGGGGTGAGATTTCCACAGCCAAAGGAAATCCTGACCATGCTACTACAGATTTAAAACATAATCAACAGCAGCACTTCCGAGAACAAAAATAGTGCTTTGAAATAATGGAGAAGAGGATGATGGTCTGATCTGGGGACACCAAGTACCCGAGAAATACCTGCCCCTCAGCTGCCCTTTGAACCCAAGCAAGACCCACCCTCCTCACCTACAACCCAATCCAGATAAGTGGTTTCTTGGGCAACCAAACCCATATTTTTTTTTTATTTCCTTAACCAGAGAAAGGAAGCCTGTTCCTTTGCCCACTCACATTCTGTATGCTAATGGTCAACTGCATCTTGAAGTCGCCAAAATCCTTAGCCAATTCATAACCATGGTGATAGAACGTGAAGAGTCCTTGCAAGAATGCCAGCAGCTGTAATGAAGGAAGCACATAAGCAAGGTGAAAAGAAGTGTTATGTAGCTATATCTGAGTTCCCAACACTGATTCAAAAGTCTAGAATAAAGTAATAATAATGACTAACATTTCTCCAACACTTACATATCAGCACTTTCTCACTGAAAGCATGAGGTAAGTGCTACTTTTAGCCCCATTTTAATAATGAGAAAGCAGAGTCAGGGAAGTTAAGTAACTTGTCCAAAAGCACACAGTAAACAGCAGCTAGGATTTGAAACCAGGTCTCCTTGAAACCAACACCCATGCTCTTACCCTGGGGACCTTACCACTTCCTTAAGAAAATTACTTCTTCAGAAACTGAAGAGCAGGATTCCAACTCAGTTTCCCTCAAGTGCATTTATAATATCAGGTTAACTGGTAGAAGGGTATGGTCATATTAATAATCAATAAGGAAGGGAGAGAAAGAAGATAAAGTGTCCGAGGTCTGCAGTCTAACAGACAAAGTCAAATCAAAGAAAATCATCCAGATTAGACTTAAGCTACAGTGTGTTTCTGTATTTCTTTAAACTATTTGAAAGTAAACACCATGGATTCATTTAATAAAATATTCCCATGTTCCCATATTCTCAGTAAAGATGTTCTACCTACATTCTCATTTAAATTCCTTCAGGCAAAAAGGTAAGCCCATTCACAGTTCAGTCTTGTCTTTAGTGAATACTGAAAACATGTGTTCACCACAATTCTCACAACATACCTTCATATACTTAAAAACTATTAAATGTCCCCAGTCTGAGCCCTTGCCAGCCTTCACTTCTCCAAGCTAAATAAACAACGTTCCTGTGGTCTTTCCTTTCAGAGCTTATAGCCAAACCTCACTGTTATTATGCTTTCCTGGCCCCACTCCAAGCTCTACACATCTTGTTTCAGCTCCAAACCCCAACCTAAAAATGGTATTATAATAACACCCTGAACAAAATTTAGAAAGACTAGTATACCTCAGTACCTATCACAAGCCCCTGGGCCACACATTCGGGAACCATCCCTGGTTCCAATTTCAGTTTCTCAATGCCAATCCATTTTCTTAGTGGTCCTCCCTGATCTGTCTCTACCACGTGTTACATCCAAACAGATTTGTTTTACCTTATATTGTTGTATTTAGTTTATCACTCCCAAAATGAAAGTACCTTTTCTTTTTTAACATATTCCCACTTATTTTCACCTTACTCTGCTTTATCTAAGAGACAGCCTTACCAATGACAATGCAGGGAACTGATCCCACCCCCCTACTTTCCCGCCATGCTTGTGGAAGGAATGGTAAGCAAATCCAAGGTATGTGCTATTCTATCTGGGCTCAGAAGAGAAGCCTGTCTTTGGCCTAGGCCACATGCCCATCCCAGTTCAAAGAGCTCTATACTGAGTAGTCAGGCAATTATAGAATACAGTACCTTGGCTCTGCCATTGTCCCTGTGCATCTATCCCCTTAGGTCTGCATGGGCAGTAGAGGGTAGGCATTGCTGGGTCCTCTAGCTATAAAAACATTCAGTGCCCCTATATATAGACCTCTAATGTAAGTCAATGAATAGGTGGTAAGCCATAGAGTCACCAAAGACTAATAATGATCTCTTTCCTTCAAAGATGGCCAAGCCTTTGTACTCACTTGATATAAAATAATTTTTCGAGAGGAAGGCTCATACCTTTCCCTCTAGATGGCTCAAGTAATAGAGGAGAAGGAGCTCTCTGCCCAACCTGGTCCCAGTATGAACAATGAAAACTGTTCTTTCCCTCCTCTTCTCTCTTCCCTCCCTACATCACTGAATGCTGTGCTCTATCAGTTTCCCAAGGCACTGAGCCATCCTCTCTGGAGGATAATGCAGAAGCTAAGCAATGAATTCTAAGGTCATTCCTCCTATTAACTGTGATTTATCCTGCAACTTAAAATAAACAGGGCGTCTATTACTCAGGGTAATTTAAAATTGTCAAACAGCTCACTAAGACACCACCTGGGCAAAAACCCAAGTACTCCAAAGGCGGAAAGTTACTTATTCTGGTTTTCACTTCCTTTGGTATCATACCTTGATTGTCCATTTTACTACAGGAAATGATTTCTTAGTTACTGTTATCTTTGGCCTACTTCTGCCTTCAGCCTTCTTTCTCCTCTCTACTTCCCACACTCTGAATGAACCTTTACAACTATTACCCGATGGGAAGTGAAAGTCCACTCCTCAGAGGACAGGAGAGGCCCACAGAAGAACTCCAAAGATGGGAGAATTGGACTGCTTCATGGAAATTATTCTACTCAAACACAAGGAAGAAGAGTTTGCTGGAGCCTCACCCGGTTATCAGATAAGAGAGGTCAGCATTATCTATGAAGGCTCCTCATTGAACTGTCAGTGGTCACAGCACAGCAAAGGAAATACCAAAGAAAGACCCTCCCCGCCTTCCTTTTCCTTCTTCTCCGTCCTTGTTTTCCTCAGGGAATTACTGTAAGCAAAACCTATTCCTACTTCTTAGCTGACAACATAGTTATAATTTATTTTTTAAAAAAGCAAAACAGTAACTTCTTAATTTAGTAATGGCTATATCATTCTGGATTATCTGACAAATGTATATTATTCCCATTTATAGGATGGGGCTACCAAGAATCATTCATTCACTCAACAAAGAAAAGAGCAGCAAGTAGAGCGAGGATGAGCTGAACTCAGGCAGGCTGGGCTGGGGAAGCCCCATAAGTTCCCCTCAGTTCCTCATCCTTAACAGGGAGATAGTAACGGTGCCTATTACCATTATTACTATTACCAGGGCTGTGGTGAAGAGTAACTGAGATCATCTATATGATGGACTTACTACAGAGCTTTTCAGCAAAAAGGGAGACATAAGCAGACTGGTGTGTTAGAGGATGCACAGGTCGAGGCCAGCATGGAAAGGGAGAAGCCCAAGGCAGATGCAAAGACTGAGGGTAAAGAATGAAGACCTGCAACCAGGCAGGAGCAGTGGGAAAGGAGGGGAAGGCACAGCACCAAGAAATATTCAGGAGGTGAAATTCAGAGAATGCAGTGTCTGATGAACATGGAGAACGAGTTTTCCAAAGCACTAGCTAACCTTCAATTATGAAAACTCGAACCAGAGGGAGCATGGCTTCACCTTCATGAAGTCAGTATGGCATTATGTGCAATCCAAATCTCAGGAACATTTGGTACCTTGATGTAGCAGTTTGATATTGTTTGTGAATTCCAAAAATAGATATTGCATTATGTTTGTAAACTGCTCTGTTCCTCTGGGCATATTAGATTGGATTGGATTCAGAGGTTTCACTTTTACTTGATTAAATAGTGTTTAAGGCTTTGATTGGGCCACATCAGTAGCCCTTGGTGGGCAGGGACTCACAGAAAAAACGACATGGCAGAAGAGAAAGTTGGAGTTTTAATGCTGGAGCCCCGGGAAGTAAACACACAGTAAAGCAGATACATGAGGAAAGATAGAAGGCTCCATTAGACATGGCAGAGGCCCTGGGAAGAGAGACGAGCCATTCTCCTGATAGTTTACAGCTAGCGTTGTGGAGCGAGCAAAGCATCTGAGACCCGGGAGAAATGAGCCCCAGAAGAGAGACAAGACTTATTCCAGCCTGCAGGTGATAGTGGAAGAAGCTGGGACCATGGAACCTTAAGAGGAAGAGGAAGCCTGAACCCTTGCAGACGGCGGCAGCCATCTTGCTCCAACACGTGGTGACAGACTTTGGTGAGGGAAGTAACCTATGCTTTATGGCCTAGTAACTGTAAGCTTCTACCCTAAATAAATACCCTTTATTAAAACCAACTAACTTCTGATATTTTGCATCAGCACCCCTTCGACTGACTAATACACTTAACAAGAAAATTAAGGTTTCCAGGGCTTAGATCCCAGAAGTCTGATTTCTCTTCCTTGGAACACTAAGATTTTGTTTATTTTCCTGAAGATCAATAATATCCTGGTACTTGAAGTTAATTTCCAAGAAACTAATGAACATGTTCAACATGCGTGAGTTTCCTTGAGTGGCCCAAAGATTCCCTTGACTGCAACCAACTCAAAATATGAACACTCACACCCAGATACACCCACCATTTAGTTCGATAGAGTTCTTGCTGTTTTTTTCCCACCTATACACAATCAAATGCTGATATTTCATAAAGGTTAAAAGCCAGGTTGACCTAGCTCTGCTATTTACTAGATGCGGACCTTGGGCAAATAAATAAACTTTGTGCTTCCATTTCTTTGTCTGAAGAGAGATAGCAGTATCTATCCTCAGAGTTGTAATAAGAATTAAATGATATAATACAGGTAAAGCCCTTAGCAAAGTCCATGAATCAGTTTTAGAGCTAAAATCATCAATGACCTCATGTTCGTTCTTTATACAAACTAGGCCAATGGCTCAAATTTTAACCTATACCTGAATCACCTGGGGGGCTTACTAAATACAGATTGCTGGGCCCCACTCCCAGAATTTTAGGTCTGGGATGGAGCCTGAGAATTTGCATTTCTAACACTTTGAGAACCAGTGATCTAGTCAGGAGCTTTTTCATTGAAGGAATCCCTTCTCTCTATCCACAACTCCTAAAGAGTCTTCAGCAAACTTTCCTTGATTGTAAAGCTGTCTTTAACATATCTGTGGCCTTAAGCAGGAAAACAGTGAGCTTGCCTTTCACTGCTTCTCACCTGCTTATAAGCTGATATGTTGAGAAACAAGAACTTCTTTGGAAAAATGAAGGTTAAACATCTGAATCCCACATCCAGCACCTCAAGAGACTCATTTAATTTAACTTAGGGCAAGTCCTTATCACTTCCTTTTCATGGTAACATGAGACTGGAATTTTTTTTTTCGTTAACTCTCCAGGTGTTTCATCATGTGACCTGAAAGACATCTGAAAACCACAATGGTCTTCCACTCCTTAAATTCCTCTGGCACTTCTATATCATCCACCCTGTCCAATCTGGCACTGAACTGCTTGCTACCTTGGCTAGCTTTCTATTATATATACATCCTGCTTCTCCAAAGAGATTGTAAGCTCCTGAGACACAGCAGCTGGAGCTTCAGAATTTTCTGTGTTCAGTAAATAAATGCTTTTAGAATTACCAAGACTATTATTAAAATAGGTAGGTCCTGTTAATATTGCCACTTGCCTCGTTTACTCATCTGAGGAGATCCTGGGTGGCTGAAGCTGATGTTTTATTCTCTACCTCAGAATAAAAAAAAAAAATAATTGCTAGCTTTTAATTGGGTGCTAACCTGGTTAGCACTGTTCTAAGTACCTTACATGGATAAATTCAGTTAATCCTCATAACATCTTTATGAGGTAGGTGTCATTTTAACCTCATTTTACAGATGAAGAAACCAAAGCAGGGAAATAAATCACTTGCCCAAACACATACAGTCAGTAAATGGCTGAGCTGGGATTTAAATCCAGGCAGCGTGGCTGCACGGCCCTTAACCATGATGCTATACTGCCTGTCAAAGCAAAAATTCCCCCCAAAACAGACATACTCCAAGAGAATGCCAAGAAATGGAAGGATTAATCCCTGTATATTTCCTTTTTTTAAAGGGAGAGGGGGTGAAGAGAAGGAGAAATAAAGCCCCACCCAGATCAGCAAAACCATCTAGCAGAGCCCAGCCTAGATCAACCAAATACCAGATATGTGTGATATAAATGTTTACTGTTGTATGAGGTTTTGTGGCTATTTGTTACCCTACCAAAGCTAACACATACAATACTTGATTTCACTAGGAATACCTTTGGAGAGGTCAACATAGATAACAAAAAAAGTAGGAAGGGCCAATTGGAAAGCAACTTATCAAAAGCAGGCAATTATAGAATAATATTGATTAATATATACATGTAGCTCATGTATCCACAGTATTCTTCCTCTAGAAATTCTAGTAATGGCAAATAAAAACAATGCTAAAGGCTAATTCTATGTGACAGTGTTTGTATGCCTGCCCTGACCATAGGAAATTGTCCAGCATGACACTGTAATGACAGATAAAGGCCATTACATATTTTGTCATAACCTACAAAATTGTGCAGGACAGAGTGTAAACTATAATGTAAACTATAGTCCACGGTTAATAGCAATGCTTCAATATGTGTTCATCAATTGTAACAAATGCACCATACTAATGAAGGATGTTGTTATTGTGGGGAAGTGTGGGAGGGGTGGGGGTGGGGCATATGGGAATCCTCTACATTTTTTATGTAACATTCATGTAATCTACAGCTTCTTTAAAAATAAAAATAAAAAATTAATTAAAAAAGAGTCTTCAGCAAACTTTCCTTGATTGTAAAGCTGGCTTTAACATATCTGTGGCCTTAAGCAGGAAAACAGTGAGCTTGCCTTTCACTGCTTCTCACACCTCATGCCCCCTGCAGAAAGATAGAGATTTTCACCTGAGACCAGTGCTAGACAGGAAGTTGGCTGAAAGGATTCCATTATTCAGATAAGAAGACTGAGGTAATTAAAGACTATAAGGAATTTTCCAGAAAAAGGATGGCACAGCCAGGAGTAGAATCCTGAGATCATAGTTCTAATATAGTCAGATGTAGATATCATATTACAAAACCACCTGAAGTCTTGCTGAAACTTCTAGCAAGTCTACAAGCCCAAAAGTCACCTCAAAACTTTATAAATTAGAAATGGGGCCCAGCACACTCTTTACCAAAAAGAGTACTCATTTTCTTTGTTTCTTATAGTTTTATTCTTATTTGCTTAAGAAAATCACCCTTTCTTAAATTCTAGGTAGTTAAGGATCTTATTTTTATAAAGATCCCAAGTTTGGATCCAAATCAGAGGCTACATATTGGCTGAAAAATGCAAGGTCTGCAAACTTTTAAATTGAGGCCTATTTTAGGGTTCTCATGAAGTTTTCCTGCTGTGAATTCTAAATACCAATGCCACAGCGGGGTAAAGCAGCACCACATCTGAATGAAACCACAACCACAATGATGTGACCTAAACTAAAGTTAGGCTTTTTCCCACACTGCAACCTTTATGCCCCCTGGGACATTCTGCTCAAGTCCAAATCCTATCATGGTTCAATCAACAGATTCCATGCTGCTCTGGCTATAACAAACCCACAGTGAGAAATCGCTTTATATAGCATATTTTTTAAAATATGAATGGGAGAGGGAGGATTATTGAACCCAGAGGGGAAAGGTACCATGTATATTCCCCTATTTTCTTCTCTCGGCTTACTACTACATTTGGATTATTTAAGGGAGGAGGAATGGCAGAGAGGAGAAAAAGTTAAGATGTAATTGCTATTGCATGGCAAGATGAAAACATCTTCCCCTCTGGACTCCTATTTCCACCTAGAAACCAAATAGCACAACACAGGGTAGCTAGAGGAAGGAACTATTCCAGTCAATGGAAAAGGTACTACTGAATGTTCTGTCTCCATCACTGTGGTTGAACAGGAATGGCTGCTGAGAAGAATCCAGGTAACCTGACTGACAAAGTGCTGTGACTTAGGAGAAGGGCTGGTCAACCTATCAACAACTTAGAGTAATCTGTTGATCTACAAGGTAATTGGAATAGGAGTTGGAGAGGGAAATATGGGCATATCATTAAACCCTGAGCATCTACTTACAGGCTCCACAAACTCAAACATCTTTCTCTCTTGGACTTCCTGTACTTTGAAGACATACTCCAGAGATACTTCATAGAAATGCTGCCGGACCAGGTCCACTTGGCTGTCTGCCTACAAACAAGATGGAATTTAAGAGAAAATCAAGTAAATACCCAAGGTGAGCATTCCGCAAGCAGGCCAGAAAAGTCTCTGGAGATAATTTTAAAAAATAAATCAAATAGCATGAAACAGAAATAAGAATAATGATAACGGGCAGCTGAGCATAAACTGTGCCAGGCACCATACTCACAGCTGCACTTTATTTAATCCTCATTAAAATCCTATAAAGAAGAGGAAAATGAAGTCTGCTAACAATAAGGGACCTGACTACAGTCACACAGCTAGTACATGGCAGAGCTGGGATTTCCAACCCGGTCAGTCTGCCTCCAAGTCCCTTGACCATCCTGGAACTACAAGGCTCTCCTGCTTCCCAGGAGCAGGGGGCAGACCTTGACTCCCTGGAAGACAGATTTTTAAAGGGAAAGAAAAAACCTGGAGGGCCAAGCCCATCCCATCCTTCCAAATGAGCAATAGGAGCTGTTAGAGGGCAGAGAACACAATCAGATCAACCTGTTTATCACGAAACTCAGAAAAGGACATGATTCACAAGGATAAACTGCCAGTTCACCCCAAGCTAAGTAATTATAAGCATTGTTCCCTCTGAACCTTGCTTATTCCTCTGAGCAGGTGAGTACAGTTAGATATCCATGTGTGTCCAGGGCAGGCCCACATGTGGGTACACAATTAAAGCACAATTAAGGACCTAGAACCTAGAGGGAAAGTGAATATGTATAGAGTAGCAAGATTCTATGCTGATAACCACCCCAACTAGCAGTATAAAGCTCTTAATCTTTCTACAGTATGGCTATGTCAACTCATTCTTTCAAAACAGGTAATTACATTGAAAGCACATTTCAATGATTTAAAAAAAAAACTAAGGTGAATATATTTTCTCAATGTAAATGAATATCCTGCTAGTAGGAAACAAAATACTTTGTTTTCCTTACAAATGAAGGCGTCAGAAAACTTTCTATTATGTATTTTACTAAGACAAAGTTCCAAAAGGAGTATTTCTTTCAGTGTTCCTTTGTCAGGACTCCTGCAGAAGAAACTTGGGACAGACGTTTACTTTCATTATACCAAATACTGTATACTACTCTGACATCTTAAGAACTTGGCAAATCAGTCATTCAGCCACCATGAGCAAAAAGACACTCCTTCATGGAGTTTACAGTAGAGTGAGGAAAAGAGATATTAATCAAATAATCATGTAAATAAACAGAAAATTTAAAACACCAAGTGCAGGATGCTATGAAACAGCCCAGAAGAGTTCATTCCAATCTTTCAGGCTGGCAACTTCCTCCCAGGACAACTCACATGGAGAAGCTAGTCTGAGAGAAACCCCTGAGTAAAACCAAAACTGAAGGCTGAGGTCAGGGGCATTTGCAAAAGCCCAGAGCAGGAAGAGCACTGATGGGTCTTTATTTAGAGGGGATTTCAGAAATCTCTGAGCCGCACTCCCCAGGCCTGGCTGCTCCAGACAACCGTGCTGGCTGGGCTTCCACCTGGGTCCCTGCCCACTAAGGCCCAGGGATCCTGCAGCCTTTAATCTTCTCACAGTGCAAATCCAATACACTGACACCCAGGGATGCATCTACTCCCCCTGACTGTGCCCCTGACATAGCTCGCCCTCCTCCCTGCCTAGGATGGCTAACCAAAACTACAAATAAAAAAAAGGGTTACTCTGAAAATCTGCTAAATGCCTCCCCCAGTTAGGCAGGGATGAAGAAGCCAGAGGGAAATTCCTCTGAGAAAACCAGAGCCAAGTCCAGCATGAGGGAGCTAAGCAGAACAAACACTGGAGTTCATGTTCCAGTTTTAACATTTTCTAGCTGGTGGAGACCTGCCCAAGTCACTATCCTCTCTGGGTCTCTTTTCCACATCTGGAGGATGGAGATTATATATAATACCTGTCCTTGCTTCTGAGTAGAGCTGTTTCAAAGAGGAAATGAGTTCAAGGATGTGAACAATTTGAAAACTGTGAAGTGCCCCGTGCATGTTGGTGATTGCTATTACCAAGCATTTCAGAGCAGATGGACTTCAAACCCTGCTCCTACCCTAAGCCGCCACATCATCTCCAGGCGGCTACACTCATCACCTCACCCTGCTTTCATTCTCTCCTTACCCCAATGCAATTTCCACCCAACAGCCAGAATACCTTTCCGAAAATCCGAACCAGATCATCTCACAGTCCCTTCGATGCCTTCCTACCTCTCAAGGTCAGCAAAACCCTGTGAGATCTGCCCACCCCTGTAGCCACCTCCTCCCACCCTAACCTGTGCTCAGCTGGGCTCCAGCCACTCTGGTCTCCTTCCTGTCCTCTCTTGCTCCAAAACTCTTTCTTGCCTCCCAACCTTTGCACTTTGTATGACTTCTGCCTGAAAATCTCTTCCCCTAGATAAATATTCAATCTTTTTCTTACTTCAGTGCCCAGTATGAAAGACTTTTTGCATTATAACAAATAAATATATTGGGTTATAATTTAAAATTGTAACAAAATATGAAATGCAATGGACTCTCATATATTTTATTCTATCCTAGCCTACTCTACTCTATTTCATGACCCAATCATTCAGATTTTATGATATACCCACAACTTGAACACTGTCCTAGGTCTTCACTTAGTTTGTGCCTTCTCATCCTTCTGGTCTCAATTCAAATGACATCTCCTCAGAGAAGCCTTCCTTGACCACATTATCTTAACTAGGTTATACCAATGAGTTTCTATCTTATCTCCTGATTTATTTCCTTATCACTATGTGAAATTCTTATGTATTCTTTTCTTTGCTTGTGTATTACCCACTAGAATGGAAACTCCATGACAGCAAAGACCTTGTTTAATTTGTCCACTTCTACAGCCCCATTGCCTAGAATGGTGCCTGCCATACAGTAAGTTTAATAGATGCTTGTGGAATGAATGAATTAATGTCCATGTGGCCATCAGTCAGCACCAAAAGCATGTCCCTGCAGTCACCTAGTACTAAGAAGAAACACATGGCTCAATGCATTTCCAAAGGAAAAGGAAGAAGAAATCCCAAATGGAACGGTATGTTCCCCTGCCAATTCCCCTGCTTACTCAAAGCCATAGAATCCAGCACATCCTTTGATACCTCTGCTATGGACTCAAAAGCCAGGATTCCAACCCACTCAGCAGGCCCTGCACAGATTTTCACAGAGAAGCATCCAATGAATATTTGCAGAACTAATGAACATTGTTTTTGAAGCCAGCTTCTTTGCCATTGAAGAACACATTGATTTTTTTAAAACATCCACTAGATGGCAGTGTCATTCCACATTGCTGCCCTGTAAATTCACCCTCCAGGAATCTAAAGACCGGCTGGCATTTAAAAGCATTCATACGGAGCCCTTCCAATCAGGGAACAATTCTGGATAATCAATGGTGGTAGATTTCATCAAAGATGTGCCAGGTATTTAATAATGTTCCTAAAAGTTAACTTTCTAATAAACGTAAAGGAAATCATCACTAAATAGCTAGAAGACCTTGAGCAAATCCCTTGACTCCTGCAAAGAGCTCAGTTTTTTCTATGTGATTCAAGGAGGATGGGCCAGATGATCACCAACATCTGCCCTCTCTGCAACGCTTTCTGCATGACACTGCTGTTGAATAACAATGGCTGGCAGGCAACAAAGCAACATTGCTCCTGGGGCAGAGAAGCAGAAGAGCCTATGGGTTAAGGGAAAGGGCTCCAGAGCCAGAATTCTAGGGCACAAAAGCCTCACCCCTTTATTAACAATGATGGGCCTTCAGCAGTCTATTTAACATCTGTAAGCCTAGGTTTCCTCGTATATAAAATGGAGGTAATACTCACATTCATAGCTTATAGGACTGTTGTGAGAATGTGAGGGGATTCTGTTTAAATGGCTTCAACATAGTGCTTGGTGCATATTCAATAAATGTTAGTTGCTGTTTTTGTTGCAGTTAGAAGTAGTACTAGTAGTATTGTTATCACTGGGTTTTGATTAAATTAAATTAAATTCAGGTACAATAAAAAGGCAATTGTTGGGAACTGGCCTTAACAGACCAGGACTTGAAAGAAAGAACTTCCACCCAATCCTTGTCCTCACAGTCTTTAGAAAATATGGAGAGGTAAAGACAAGAACTCAAAGTATGATGACAAAAGTGCATAATGGGGAAACAGATGTGACTTAAGCGACTGGGCTCCCATCTACCATATAGGAGGTCCAGGGTACGATTCCCAGGGCCTCGTGGTGAAGGGAAAGCGGGGCTGCACGGCAACCTGGCCTGCGCGGAGTGCTGGCCTGGGCAGGAGTGCTGACCCATGCAGGAGTGCTGGCCCGCACAGAGTGCTGGTCCATGTGGAGAGTTGCGACAGCAAGGTGGCGCAACAAAAAGAGACACAGAGGAGAGACAATAAGAGATGCAGCAGACCAGGGAGCTGAGGTGGCGCAAGAGATTGAGCACCTCTCTCCACTCCAGAAGGTCCCAGGATCAGTTCCCAGTGCTGCCTAAAGAGAAGACAAGCAAACACAGAAGAACATACAGAGAACAGACAGCGAGTGCAAAAAAATGGGGGGCGGGGGGGGGGGTAAGTAAAAAAGTAAATCTTAAAAAAAAAAAAAAGTGCATAATGGAAAATGCCCTGAGATACACAAGTAAAGAAGAGCGCCATTCAAATTGAGAACAGGGGGATGGGGAGGCCAGCCACAGGGATGATATTCTATACTTGTGCAGCAGGCTACAGATTACCTTCTCATTCATGAGGTAAGCCGGACAGTTATTTTATGAGTATTTTACAAAGGGTGGAACTGAAGTTCAGAGAGGCTAAGTAACTCGCTCAAGGTCATACAGTGAATATGCAGCAGAAGAGGCCTTGAAATAAGGTCTCTCTTTGCCAGTCAAGTGTTCTGGTCCCTACACTTTGTTGTCTCAGGAGGAGATGGCATTGGGATAATCCCAAAAGAAAAAGGTGGACTCATCCCAGACCAAGTCAGCAATACCCAGGCATGGAGAGAATGGACCCCAAAGAGAGGTGCCCTCACTCTGGGGAATGTCACCCTACACCGTGACCATGCTGTGAGCCTTCTACTATTGGTAGGTACAGGAACAATCACATACACCTGCTCAACTCTAGTACCTTCACTAATGGTGCATGGTCAATCCAAACCATAATTTACAACTGCTTGGAAACTGTAGAGTTAGGCAGATTTGGTCAAAAAAGGCTCTCCCTAAATACAAATTAGTTTGCAAACCCTAAATGCCAACCGATGCTACAAGAATGATATGATGGTTAGGCTAATGTGTCAGCTCGGCCAGGTCACTGTGTCCAGGTGTTTGGTCAAGCAAGCACTGGGCTAATTGTAATACAAGAGCATTTATGGACTTCAGTAACCAGTGAGTTTACTGCATGGATGGCTGATTACATCTGCATCAATCAGGGAGATTGCATCAGCAATGGGTGATGCTTTTATCCAATCAGTTGAATGCCTTAAAAAGGGAAGTGATTTCAACATTCAGAGAGAATTTCCCAGCTCGTCTTTGGACAGCCAGCTTCTCCCAGAAACTCATCAAGAACCTTTCATTGGACTTTCATCGGAGGCTCTGGTTTGCCACCTGCTTGCGGAACCTGGACTTGTGCATCCCACGGTCACGTGAGAGACTCTTATAAAATCTCATATTATTGACAGATATCTCCTGTTGATTCTGTTTCCTGAGAGAACCCTAACTAATACAGCTTGGTACCAGGAGTGGGGTAGTGCTTTTGCAATTACCAAATGTTGGAATGGTTTTATAAATGGGTAAGGGGTATTTTTTGGAGGAATTGTGAGATGCTTGATGGAAAAGGCCTAGATTGCTTTTCAGAGACTGTTGGTAGCAATATGGAGCCTAAAGTTGTTTTTTACAAGGCCTTAGAAGGACATAATTGTGAGATGGATACTAAAGAGACTTTTTATGAGGCCTTAGAAGTAAATGATGAAACTATTATTGGAAACTGAAGGAAAAGTGATGTGTTTTAAAGTTGCAGAGAACTTAGCAAGATCAACTCTTGATGTTATATGGAAGACAGAATTTGAAAATGGCGAACCTGAGAATTTAGCTGAAGAACTTTCTGAGGTAAACTCGGAGAATGCAGCTTGGCTTCTCCTTGTAGCTTATAGCAAAATGCTAAATGAGCAGGATAAGCTCAGAACTGAATTATTGGGCACAAAAGAAAAAGAAACTGATTCTGGAAATCCCAAGCCTCTGGAAATCAAGCTCCTAGATGACAGTACCCTATTTGAAAACTTAGCTAAACTTGGAACTTGTAAATCAGAATTGAAGATGTAGTTATCTCGAAAAGACTTGTGGAAAGTCTTACTGTCTGATGGCTTGGACCCCTGCTTCCTGCATACTAAACCAACAAAGTTTTTGAGAGAGCTGTATGAACAAAAACCACTGTCAGCTTGGACAAAAAAGGACATGGAAAGGAAAGATTGAAATAGAAACAGCTTCAAGGAGAAAACCATGGAAGCTGAGATCTGGAATTAAGACATCATCTTGGGCCAAGAGAGGAGCCCCACCCATGTGTACAGAGAGGGTGAATAACACCCCAGCTGTTGAAGAGGGTGGATGTTCCCACCTGATGTTCTCAGAGAGTTTTGCCACCCGAGGGTGGCAGAGGGGTGGAGCACATTCCTCAAGGATTAGGGTGGTTAAGGTCAGCATCCCATAGGTCTGAGAGGGGTGTGCCTGTCCCCCATGGATTAGAGAAGGCCAGGTGGTCAACTCGTTGCTCTGAGAGGGTTAAGCCTGTATGCCAAAGGTTAGGGAAGGCCAGGTGGTCAACTCATTGCTCTGAGAGGGTTGAGCCTATAAGCCAAAGGTTAGGGGGAATGTTGTCTTCACCTCACCATACTAAGGGGGCTCAGACTCTAACCCAAAGATTGGGTAAGGTGTGGCAATCACCCCAACACTCTTGGAGGGTGAGATTAGGAGCTTGGTTGATACCCAGATGCTTGATGAGGGTGGAATCAAGAAAATGGCCATTGGGTAAGCCTATGGAAAGAGTGGGTGCCCATGTGGCCCCAAGGAGAAGAAACCATTGTCTTAAGAGTGACTTTCAGACTTTGAAATCGAATGGAGGATGCCCTGCAGATTTACTGAACTGTAAAGGACCCATGACTCATGTTTAACCAGCCAATTTCTCCTTATGGTAATGAAAATGTTTATCCTTTGTCTTTCCATTTGTGTATTGGAAGTAGTTAAATGGTTTTGTAAGTATCAGAGGTCTACAGCAGACAGGACTTTGCCTCAAGATGAAATGTATTTCTTTAGACTGATTATGATATGATTTTGTACTTGCATTGTTACTGAAATAAGGTTTTTTGAATATTGTAATATATTTTTGAAATTCAGAGGGTGGGGTGTAGCAGTTTGATATAGTTATGAATTCCAAAAATAGATATTGGATTATGCTTGTAAACTGGTCTGTTTATCTGGGCATGATTAAGTTATGACTGGTGATTTGATTGGGCCATGTCGGTAGGGCATGGAGCCCTGCCCCTTGGTGCATGGGGTCACAAAGATAAAAGACATGGCAAAGGAAAGAGTTGAAGGTTTTTGAGTTGGAGTTCTGATGTTGGAGTTTTGATGCTGGAGCCCAGAGAGGTGAGCAGACAGAGGGGCGTGGTCGTGAGGAAGGAGAGAAGGCCCTGGGATAGAGACGAGCCATTTGCCTGATAGTCTACAGCTAGCCTTGTGGAGAGAGGCAAAGTCTAGGGAGCCTCATAATCTACAGCTGACCTTGTAGAGGAAACAGAGTAGCTGAGCCCCAAGAGAAACAAAGCCCCAGGAAAAGAGGAACCCAAGAAGCCTAAACCCTGGCAGATGTCATCAGCTGTCTTGCTCCAACACATGGCCATAGACTTTGGTGAGGGAAGTAACTTATGCTTTATGGCCTGGTAACTGTGGTCCTCTACCCCAAATAAATACCCTTTATAAAAACCAACCGGTTTCTGGTATTTTGCATCAGCACCCCTTTGGCTGACTAATAAAGAATTTGGTACCAGGAGTGAGGCTGTGTATGCTCTAAATCAGTATCCACTCTATGGTGCTGTTTCTCCCATAACCAGGATTCATGGGTCCAGGAATCAAGAGGTGGAAATGGGAGTGGCACCACTCACTATTACCCCTAGTGACCCACTAGGAAAATTTTTGCTTCCTGTCCCTGCAACCTTAAGCTCTGCTGGTCTACAGCTTTTAGTCCCAAAAGGAGGAGTGCTGCCACCTGGGAACACAACAATGATTCCACTGAACTGGAAGTTAAGACTGCCACCTGGCCACTTTGAGCTCCTCTTACCTATGAATCAACAGGCAAAGAAGGGAATTACTGTACTGGCTGGGGTGATTGATCCTGACTATTAAGGGGAAATAGGACTGCATCTACATAATGGGGATAAAGAAGAGTTTGCCTGGAATGCAGGAGATCCTCTAGGGCATCTCCTAGTACTGCCATGCCCTGTGATTAAAGTCAATGGAAAATTGCAACAAACCAATCCAAGCAGGACTAACAATGGCCCAGAATCTTCAGGAATGAAAGTTTGGGTCACCCCACCAGGCAAAGAACCACAGCCAGCTGAAGTGCTTGCTGAAGGTAACGGGAACATGGAATGGATAGTAGAAGAAGGTAGTGATAAATATGAACTTCAACCACGTGACCAGTTACAGAAACAAGGACTGTAATAGTCATGAACCCTTCTTCCTTGTTTCGTTATGAGTATAATTGTATATGTACACAAAATGAATTTCTTCGTTTTCTTCCCCAATCTTTTCCCCTATCATATGAAAAGTTGTATTAATTTCACATCATAATATTTAAGGATGCCAAGTTTAAAAGTGAATATTACCTAAGGATTTGCACCCTGTTCTCTGGGGAATTAATGCATTTCCGGTTGTACGCAGGGGAGTTGAACATTGTTAGGTGGAAATATATGTGTGTGCTTGTCTGTTATTGTTTTTACTTAGAGACTAAGTATGGTTTAGGGTAATGTGTATGGTTGCCAAGTTGACAAGGGGTGGACTGTGGTAGTTAGGCTAAGGTGTCAACTCGGCCAGGTAATTGTGTCCGGGTGTTTGGTCAAGCAAGCACTGGGCTAATTATCATACAAGAGCATTTATGGACTTCAGTCACCAGTGAGTTTACTGCATGGATGGCTGATTACATCTGCATCAATCAGGGAGATTGCATAAGCAATGGGTGATGCTTTTATCCAATCAGTTGAATGCCTTAAAAAGGGAAGTGATTTCAACATTCAGAGAGAATTTCCCAGCTCATCTTTGGACAGCCAGCTTCTCCCAGAAACTCATCAAGGACCTTTCATTGGACTTTCATCGGAGCCTCTGGTTTGCTGCCTGCCAACAGAACCTGGACTTGTGCATCCCCACGGTCGCGTGAGAGACTTATAAAATTTCATATTATTGACAGATATCTCCTGTTGATTCTGTTTCCCAAGAGAACTCTAATGCAAATGAGAACCAAGAAATGAGGATATCAGGACAGATCCTATATGGAATTAAATACTTATCATGGACAATCCACATATCATTTGGTATCCTTCCTGCCCGTATTCCCCAAGTCAAGTTGGGAGTAGCCTTTATCCACTATCCCATGAAAATAAGCAATTTTTTAGCCTTCTCAATCACACATGATAGGATTTACCTGGCTAGCTATGTTGCCCCAAGAATCACTTCCTCATGAATTTGCTTCTTTTTCCCCTCAGGCACCAGGTCTTCAAAGATTGGTTTTCTACTTTCTACAGCCTCTCACACCAAATACTCAATTACTCTTTGTTGGGGGGGGCCAATCACTCATCCACAAAGCCCATTATAAACATTTGTTGTTTGTTGTTGTCGTGTAATCAGGCCTCACCACTCAAAGAATTGGTTTAAACATCCATTTCAAAGCAAAGATTTCTGAGGAACAAATATTCTTAACTGAAGACCTGTAACAAATCTGGAATGAGATTGGACCCCACCACATCCTGAGCTATCTTGGACTTTCAGATCCTTTGGCCCTAGGATATGCAAAGGAACCTTCACCTGATGGACTTTCTGGCATGGTATTTGCTCAAAAAGAAATCAAAATTTAAAATGAGGGTTAGCCTGGAAGTCATAGCCTCTCCTTAGCACATATCCTGAGAAAGATGGAGCAAATTGTTAAGAACTAAGTAAGACGGCAGTGAAGCCAAAGTTGGGGTTCAATTGGGAAGCTGCTCTGTCTCCAGAAAAAAATTAATTCCCTGCCATGGAAATCTCCTTGATTTAAACAAAAATGGTCATAATTCCATGGCAAAGCTAAATTTTCTAAGTACTTTTTAAAAAAAACAGACCCCATGCAAATCCAGAAAGAAAAGCGCACTGGTAGAAAAATTTATTTTCTTGAAACAAGCTTACTAAAGCACAAAACATATGAGGAACAATAAAACATTGCTTAAACAAACAAAAAAAAATTGTCAAGGTTTTTTGTTTTTTTAATGATTGAAACAATGAAAAACTCACATAAGGGATGGATAACCAAAGAGTTGCAGATGCTGACATTAATTTCACATCACTGATATAAAACAGGAAGTCAAAAGCAAAGGTAATAGAGGGCAGAAATAAGGTCAACAAGTGAGAGAAACAGGAAAGCAGATCTCGGTTTCAAAGCAAGAAGCACTTTCTATATTAGGGCCACCCAACAAGGAAGTGGGTGGTCTTGGCCAGCAGCATGTTCCTCAGTTGACAGGCTGGACAGCCACAAATGGGGAGGGAAGAGGAGGATGTAAAGGCTATCCAGGCACCAGATGAGGGATGGAAAGCAAACTTCTGATTTCCAAGGCCTCTTCCAACACTTGGATTTTCTGGCAAAGAGCAACCAGCACATAGCTACTGCACCAAGTAAAAATTAAATACTGTATTCTGGTAAAGTATCTTACCTCCTGAAGCTGAGATTCTTTCTTTTTAGAGGACAAATTCAAGTGTTTTTCTAAGATGCCACAATACTTCTCTGTCTCCTTGTCGTACTTCTTTTTGGCTTCCTGGCAAAAAGAGAAGTGAGAAGAGAAGGGGGAAAAAAGGGGAAAATGTTACAGGAATAAAAGCAGCCTCAGTCTTCTTAGTTCATAGCCACATAGTTCCCTCAGACCACAGAACAACACCAGATGGTCTGGCCCCTACTCTTCAAATAAGGCCTATTAAATGGCGTGAGCACTATCAACATACTGGGTTTGAATAGGCATCTATCACACAGGCACCACTACGCCAAAAACAAGGTAAATACCAATAATGAGTGCCAAAGTGAGAACTCCACCTTCTAAGAACGTCAACTGTGAAACAACAAAATTTCTACCTTCTAACCCACAGGTATATTCAAAGCCAAAGGGAGGGGCAGGTTAACTATGAAGCTAACACCAAGGGAGGAAGATTACTTTCAATCTGAATGGGACAAGTCTAGACTAAGGCTAGATCCATCCTTAACAGTGTTCAAAAAGTACTTCTTCATATATATACCTAAATATCTCTCGACACAAGCACCTAACACATTTTGAAATTATACCTTATATAATAATACGATATCTGGGTCTTTAAGCTGAGAAATAATTTGAAACGAAGAAGAGTGTTTGGCACAATGTGTTTGCTGCAACATCATTTATAATAACAACAACAAAAAATAGAAGCAATATCACTGTCCAAAGATGTGGTTTGAGATAATTAAATTATGGGTCATCCTGAAAACGTAATTAGGAAGGCTATGTAGACATATGGAAATATGCGCTCATGATATAACAAAAGGTAATAATAGCATGATACAAAATTAGTTCTATATTTATCCCCTATTTTATTATTATTATTATTTTTAGGAGGTACCAGGGTTTGAACCCGAAACCTCATACGTGCAAAGCAGGCATCCCACCACTGAGCTACACCCACTCAGGAAAGGCTCACTGGCGAGGAGACAGGTGAGGCAAGACCTGCCAAACATATGAAGGGTCATAGCAGCCTTCCAGACCAGAGAACAAGTACAAATGCCCTGGGGCCGAGCACACTGAGCTTAATCTGGCCCAGAAACTGCCAAGAAGTCATCCCTTGAAGCTCTGACAAACTCTCCATGATGCCAGAACACAGAAGAATCCTAAGCCTCACAGAGTGGGGAGGAGAGTCATACACTCATTTTAGCTGAAATGTATCTGTTTCTAAAAATCTCAATTTTGCTTAAAAGACTATTCACACACAAAAACAATTAAACATGCAGAAGCAAAGAAAAAGCCCAAGAGGACATTACTCCTTCAAGTTTGAGGAGGGCTACAGGCAAGGTACTTGACTCAAGCAATTCTTTTCCTTTATAGAAATGAGTGACTTCGAACTGGGCTTCCATCTACAATCAATGCTGAAATCCATTCCCATCAGCCTTGTCAGCAAACACAAAAAGGAGAACCCTGGTGCCAGGACAGTCCAGCTGGCCAGAGGTGAGAAAAGGCCAGTGAGCATGAGTCACAGGCATTCTGTGACATTCTGGCAATTCCAGCCTCCACATGCCACTTTCAAGAAGACAGCCAAAGTCAAAGAGAAAGGGAAACGGCTTCTGTCCTGAGAAAAACAGCACCGAGACCTCTGCAAAAATAACTCTACTAAGATTTGGTTAATGCCCTTAAGAGGGGAGGGTGGTATTACTCAGAGTTACTCAGGGCACAAGATGGTTTTCATCTCATCTAGAGAATCTGCTGTGAGGTGGCTAGGTGGATAACAGAGGCAGGGTCCTGGAATTGATTCCCAATTTTATATGGACTCTGTTAAACAGTTTCCTCAACTATAAATTGAAGATGATTGGACAAGATAATCACTCAGGTCTCCTTTTTCAGCTCTAAGACTATGTAACAAAATAGGGATGAGAACATTCCCCTCATAGACTCGTCAGGATTAAATGAGGAAAAACCACAGACAGTGCTTAGCAGAGGGCCTGGCACAGGAAAAGCACACGATGGCGGTGATGGCGATGGTGGTCGTGGGTCACCATCAACCATGCTGACTGCCCTCCTAAGAACATAAATTACCTTCCATATTCCAGAGCATGTTACCCTTCTAAGCACTTAACACATTTTAAAATTATAAATTTATTTGCATCTTTTTGTCAATGCCTTTCTTCCCAGCCACAGCGTGAGCACAGCATCCACATCTGCACTTGTTCTCCACTGTATACCACTGTGCAGTGTTGGGCACAGAGCAGGCGCTCATATCTTTTTTTTTTTTTTTTTCATTGAATATAAACTGTGTGTATCTAATATAATCACTAATATCAAATGATTGCTAACTGTATGATAGACTCTATTCTAAGCACTTTATACCAGTTCACTCATGTCTCTTTTGTAATAACTCTAAGAGGTAAGTACTATTATTATTCCATTTTACAGATCAGGAAACAGGCGTAGAGAGGCTCAGTAAACTCCCCAAGTTTACACACAGTGGCAGGATTTGGACTCAAGAAGTCTAGCTTTAGGGCCCACCCTTCCATTATAGAACCCAGATCTCCAAGCATTCCTCTGACGCAGGAAAAGTAAGCCCCCCTCCCACAACCGAAACTCAGAAATCGAACATGGGGCCATGGTGATGGCAAGTTCCAGGGATGCCCCTAATCCTCAGCAGCCATGTTGGCACAAGAATGCCCAGGAGGCCTCCCTCTGGCAGCCTTCACATTGAGCCCTCCAACTCCTGCTCTTTGCAGGTAGCAACAGGTTGTTATAGCAACTGAAGCAGCACCTGAGTGGGGAGGAAGACTAAAAGGTAATTTTAGCATCACACAGGCAGAGTTCAGAAACCACCACTTGGCTACAAGTAAAAACAGCTAAAGAGCACTTGCTGGCTCTTAGGCATTCTTGAGACTGCTCTCTAGAACACCTAGTGATAAGTTGCTGTTTGTTTTGTTTTCCTTTAAATTTACATAATACTGTGATATAAATTATGGGTTTATGTAGTGGTAGCAAGGAACAGATACACCAAAAAAAAGATTGGGGTGGTTGGGGGGGGGGGCAAGAAATCATCCCAAGCATCATCATAATCATTCTTAATGGAAATGAGAGGATAGAGTATACATGAGAAGAAATACACTTTGGCAATGTCTAATTTATTTCAATTATTTTAATTCTCATGTTTCTCACCATCTACAGCCCTCTCCTCCAATAGGCAACTGCTTCTGTCATGAAGATCACTGATATTAAACCCAAAAGAAGAACACAGTTTCTGTGGGAACTGTAGGAAGCCCCAAGCCTGTGCTGAGGGAAGAGAACAGAGTGAGAGGCATCAGCGCTCAGAAGTGACTACTGGAAAGTGACCCAGTAAATAGGTCCACTCTCCCTCTGCCTCAGAGCTCTTTACAACCACCGCAAGGCACCGCGGTGTGTTTTCACGAGTGGAAAAGCGCAGGCTTCAAGGCAGCTAAAGAAAAGCCTGCTTGGGTGGGCCAGTGGCAGCGTGAACTGGGGGAGGGTTCACTCACAGCATGTTCTGTGTTGGTTCAGAGTCCTGGACAAAATCTCAGTGGGACAAGATTTCTTTTAAACTACACATTCCTTAATCTCTGATCCAAAAACAAAAGAGCTCCAATTTCTGCATAAATGTAACTGGTCAAATTGGTAGAAAATTTTTATAGAACTGGGAGGAAAATCTTTGCCATGGTCCCCCCTTCAAACTACGGCCAAGCATCTCTCTGAATGACCCTGACTGAACATCATCTTTTTTGGGGTCCCAATTATAGCTATTTCCAAAAAAGAAATGCACTTAGTTGAGAGAGCAAGAAAGAAAGATAGGGGAAGAGTAAGAGGGAGGAAAAGACCCCCACTTCGTTACACTTTGGCTATCTTTTCCCACCTACAAGCCTCTTGAGGCTATTTAATAACAGTAAAATCCAAACCATCTCAACAAGTAAGAGGGTGATGTTGGCCAAAGCCACCTGCAGGTGGCGCAAGGGACTGCGGCTGAATTGACTCACAATTTGGGAAAAACAGGAAGAAAATCTTGAAAATCCTTGTGCTGTCATTGATTCCAATGAAAACATCTTTCCTGCAGGTGGCCTCTAACACCCTACTGAAGGTCAAACTGGCTGGGGTTTCCTACTGATTTATCACAAGGCAGGGAGAAGGCACTTCATTTTTCACCTTTAAAATTAATAGGATTCCCTTTGTGGTCTTTCAATAACACATGAGAACCAGCCCAATTTTGGCAACAGTCCCTCTAGGTCAGCCATAACAAATGGTGACCTCTGGGCCGAAGCAGGCCTGCTGGTGTGTTTTGTTTGGTTGGCTGGTTTTTTACCGTACAATGTGTAATATATGTTTTAAGTCATTTGTGAACGTATTTTTAAAAACCAGGGACTTTCAAATAAAACTCTGGCTATTTCGTTTCTCTTCAAAAATTCAAAGATCCAGCAGCAGAGGGCCCGTCTCTGCACATAGCAAATCTGGACTAAAGCTATGTACCAGCTGCCCTGCTTTAAACAAAGCATGGATAGTCCTGTGCTTTGAAACCCCTGTTCTAGGCTCTGAGTCCTGGACCTCTAAATAAATACAATTCTAGAAACACAAGATAGTCAACTGTGAAAGCATACAGCTATCCAATCACCTAAAGGAGTCATGATTTCTACTTTGGATACTTTATGAACTAGCACTAAATGATTAAATAACAAAATACTGGACTGATGGCTCATGGGGGGTCTTACTTCAGCCACTTGTAAAGACCAAATGAGTTAGGCTCTGGGCTCACCCATACAAGAAGATTTTTCTGAAGAAGGTAGCCTTAGAGTTGCATATTCCAGACCTTCCACCCTAAAATCCAAGTACAAGGCTTTGTGGAACTCTCACCTTGGCAGCCCCAATCTGCTCCTTTCGAAACTTCTCCAAGGGAGTGATGAGCACTTCGCTGGCATTTTCAATCTGGGGTAAAAGACAAAGGGAAAACAGAAAGACACAAAAGTAGGATCGGTAAAGAATCAGAGCAGCTCCCCATGAGATGTCTCCCCCGGTCTTAGTATAAAATTTGAGAAAGAGATATTGTGCCTGTGTCAACTGCTTACAATTCTTGGACTAAAGCATGCCAAATCAAAATCGAGTCTTCATTTGCAACTGCTCTGTAAGTTTGAAATTATTTCAAAATAAAACATGTAGAAGGAAAATCTAGTCATCAGTTTAAAATATGATATTGCTCTCCTACATGACTAATATGGACTTTTTAAAGGTTAAAAAATGAAGAATCCTAAAAATGTAAGCAATCATCTGAAGGCAGAAGAAGTTGGTGACTTCCTCTGAAGAAATGCAGAGACTAAGTTTCAAGCTTCAGGTAACATCTTCTTTTAAATGCTTATTCACCCAAGTTGTGTTTAAAGTATATCCACACTGAGCCTAAGTTAAAAACGAACAACAAATACGTGTGGGCTTGGGGCAGCATGAGAAACCATCCAAGCCTGACCTTGTGTTGCTGGGTTCCAGACATCTTGAATGTTATGACCACTACCTGCTCTGCACGTTGTCTCTCAGGACTTACCCCCTCAGGCCTGCACTCCAGCCACACCATCCTTTCCATTCAGCAAATACACCAAACTTGTCCCACCTCAGTTTCATTGCATTTGGCTGCTACCCTCTGCCTAGGACACTGTCCCTGAATCCTCATACAGCTAACTCCTTATGCTAATTAAGATTTCAGTATAAAAGCCACCTCCTTTGGGGGCCTTCCCTAACTACCAATGGAATCCAAAGAAGCTTCCTATCACCCCATCAATTGTTTTCTTTAGAACACATATGCCAGATGAAACTTTTTTGTTCACCACTACACAGATCTCTTTATCTTTCTTGTCTACCACTATCCCCAAGAATACAGAAGAGTACAGAAACAAAGGAGCACTCAAATATTTTTGAATGACTAAATGAATGAATGAATTATTTCTTGATCTGCTGCAAATGTGGGACCATGAACAAAATGTTTAACATCTCTGAGTTCTAATTTCCTCATCTGCAAAGTTAGTGGGCTGGATTGTTCCAATTCTAAGAATCGCTGGTCTTTTCTAAGGCAGTGCCATATTTTACAGTCTTTCTTCTTAAGTCATTCATTACTCACGCTTTGCTCAACTATTTCAGAAATCTCATTGCAACAAAGCATTATTTTTCTAAATCATATGCATGTGCATCGTGATGAAACCTAGTAGATGCCAAAGCTTGTAGACAAACACAGCAAAGAATTGACTAGGCAGTGTGAGAGAGGGAAGAAGGCAGGGACAGATCTCCAAATTTACTCCTTTTTGCCTTTTTCTCAAATCTGAGAGTATTTCTTTCAGAAGAGTTCATTTTAATAGTCAAGTGTTGCAATGCTATTTGACGCATTTGGTTTTTATTGTTATTTGATGCTGCTTCATTGGTTCACTTGTTTAAGTCTTTTCCTCAAATCAACTGTAGATCCCTGAAGCTCACAATGGGCAGTGGCTCTCAACCTTAGCTGCATGTTAGAACCACCTGGGGAGCTTTTAAGACTCCCAGTGCCCAGGCCACACTCCAGAACAATAAAATCAGAATCTCTAGACTTAGTTCCAGACATCAACATTTTGTAAACTTCTCGTTGTTCCAACAAGCATCCAGGTTGAGAAACCAGCCCTAAGTAGATGCTAAATATAGATAAGCACAACTTTTGTAGTGCTCAACCAGGAATCAGAACACCCAAGTCCTTGTCCCAGGCCTGTTCCTATTTGCTATCAGCCTTTACAAGTCCTCAGATTTCTTATCTGTCAAATGAAGGATGGAAGATGGTGAGGAATAAGGTCCCACCAGTCTAAGATTCTATGACTACATGATTTCTACTCAGTTCCAAACACTGTTCTTGATGTTGGGGACACAGAAGCACATTCTCTGCCCTTGGGAACTCATGTTTACTGTGGGATGCAGGCATGGTCAGTGATTATCAGGACACAACATGGTAAATGCAGAATCAGAGGCATGAACTGGATACTACAAAAATAGAAAGGATGGCCAAATACCCCCAAGGAGTCAGGGAAGGCTTTCCAAAGAAGTTATAACTTTGCTAGGCTGAGCTGAATTGATGATGAAGCTGTCACAGGGTGAGGAGGTAGGGAAGGGGCTTGCAAGAGCCAGATACCCAGATGCAGACAGTAGAAACTCGATTCACTGACATTAATAATAAAACTGCCAAGGCAAGCTGAAAAGCATAACCCAGTCATTGTTCCCTTACCACTGGCCATAGCTATCTGCAGGGTATTCATGGTGATTTGTTCACCACACCCCACTCCCATCACCAAATAATGACTCAGCCAAGAATCAGACTCAAAAGAATCACTTCCCTTTCTCAGACATGAGCACGTGCACAAACACACAAGCTTTCCACTGCCTCCACCCACCACCTCCCCTGCCACCGCCCTCCCCCCAGTTCTGGTTTAAGCACCCAGCAGTCAACAATCTCTCTGCAGGGCAGAAAGAGAGAGGCTTCTGCTGTGTTTGGAATTTTTTAAAAATTCCCACATTCTTTGGTACAACAAGCTTGGGTTTGAATGCAGATTGTGCCACTTATAACTGTGTGATCTTGAGCAAGTTACTTAACCTCTGTTAACCTCAATATTTTCATCTGGAAAATGGGGATAATACAGGCACCACCTCACAAAATCATCTTGAGCATTAAAACAGAAAATGGATATAAATACTTGGCGACATAAGGTCTCAGCAGACTTATGTGTGCATTCAAACTGTTATCTGCTCATATGGGGAGAAAAGAAATATGTTCATTGATAGGATATTCCCAAAGTCTTGGGAGCATATCTACAACCTAGAGACAAATCATCCAAGAGACAAATCAGTGTTCAGCCAACAGAGGATTTCAAATCAGGGTTCATTCCCAACATCTTAGGAATATGGGGAAGGTATAAAAGAACTTCCTGTGGCTGTGAAATCTCTCGTCCATTAATGCTAGTCCACATCAGAATAAATCCTAGTACAAAAGATACCACCAAGAACCTGGAGAGCTGGGTTTTTTTTTGTTTGTTTGTTTTTTTTAAGATTTTATTTATTTATTCATTTATCCCCCCCTTGCTGCTTGTGCTCGCTGGGTCAGCTAACCACGCCATGCGGGCGGGCTTGCCTTCACCAGGAGGCCCCGGGAACCGAACCCGGGGCCTCCCATATGGCAAACGGGAGCCCTACTGATTGAGCCACAGCCGCTTCCCTGGGTTTAATTCTTGAATTTACATGGTACCATTTTTTGATGAGCTGCTCATAGTTACCTTAATTTAATAAGCACCCATTTATTGGGCGCCTCCTAAGCAGCAGGCACTGTGATAGGTGCTTAGGATTAAATGGAAGTAAGAAATGACCCCTGCCCTCAAAGAGCTCTTGGACAGATTTAGTGGAGGGGGAAGGGGAGGGGAGCAGGGTACCTTCATTCCCATTCTGTCAGTAAAGAATCAGAGGCCCAAAAAAGTTTACCATTCAAAAGACCCACCCTTCGGTTATACTTATGGACCAGAACTTATATTCCTTAAAAGCAAATTTTTAGGACAACACCACCATTCTGAAACAATCCAGGGTAATTCTTTACCATTTACAAAAGGCTTCAAACCCTCCAAAGCAGATATGAAGATCCCCATTTCAGAGGTGAGGAAATCACAGTCCAGGGAAGAAGCTTGCTCAAGAGCTCACAGCTACTCAGGTGGCAGAGCCCTGGGTGTGAACTCAATCCTTCTGACAACAAATCACTTCCTCTCTCGAAGCAACCATACTCTGTGGCACCAAGACTAGCCCAGCCTTACTCACCATCCGTATCCGTTCATCTTCAAGATTCCTGAGGACAGTGGCAAACTCCTGCAAAGACCTTGCTGGAAAAGAGAGAGAGGCCATGAAATGGAAGGACAGCAATGGGTCTTCAGGAGCCTTGCCAGCTACAGCTGTTGTGTTATGGATTTAAATCCCTTGGCATGTGGGCATTTGCAGAATTCTAAAGTCAATTGCTTCCCAAGACTCTCCTTATCTTTTCATCATTAAACATTAAGGATGACCCAGAAGTACAGGTTAATTCCACCTGGCACGCTAGCTTGGGAAGGATTTCTTTAAGGAAAAGACCAGCTTATTCCTAAGCTCCCAGGCCCCGGGCTGGAAGAGGCAGGGTTCCGCTTAGGAGGCAAAGGATTTCCTGTCCAGGATTCAACCTCCTCAACCTTTGTCGTGGAGCTGCGTCAGAACCCAACCTTTTCTTTGGCATTAGAACTGAACAAACAGTGCTGCTGGCATCGAAAGCCACATCTCTGGCTTCTCCTTGAGCTCCTCCTGAGTCCTCAAGCCACTTACTAATAGCATGCAGCCTACAGCATGGTGATCAAAGGTAGATAGTCTCCTTCACCAAAATTATTGCCAAAGGCAACAGGCATTAAGTGCAATAGCTCTGAGGATACTTGGAACACATGCGCAAAGTTGTAAGAAGCAGTCATATGTCCAGGAGTTACAACAATGATGTGTTTTCACTGCTCTCAGCTGCCTCCTAACTGCCTTTGCTCATCCCCCAGGCCTCGGCTCTACATGGCAACAATAAGGATCAGATGAATTCATTAATTTGATATAACTTCCTCAATTCTTGCTCACTTAATGGAGTCAAACAAGATGCCCAACGTAAGAAGAACAAGTTGCAGTGACTAAGGTTTGGCAAAGAAAGGCAAATGCTCTGAGCTCAGGGTTGGTTACAGAAGATGAGGCAGATGATGGCGGGGAATAAAGCAGCACAATCATTAAATGGTAACCTACCCTCAGCCTCCTGTTGTGGAAACAAAACAAAAGGGAGAGGTGGGGACCACAGTGAACTGAACACTGAGATCCCCTCTGCTTCTGAAGGTGGCAGCAGCTACATAGCACAGGTCAACTGCTGCCATGCCAGAATGTGGGACCAGTGGAGCAGAGTCCCCAATTTTTCAAAGAAGCTGGAAAACTGGAATTTTATATGAATTCAATTTATATGGTAATTCAATTAAAAACACAAGAATCAAACAAAACATGGGTGCATTCTGACCTCAGCCCATGAGCTATCACTTTACAGCCTCTGATCTAATTCTTCCTTCATCCACCTGCATTTTGCTCTACATCCTTAGTACTGTGGTTGGGGGAAGAACATTAGAAAACCAGCCAGAAGAAGAAAGCTAAAGGAAGCTGGAGAGGACAGCCCCACTGCAAAGTCTCAATCTTTCTCCTGCAGGACAGAGAGTGAGGAAGGCAATTCCAGAATTCTGAGAAGTCCAGAATATGCTGGGGCCCTCGATCCTCACATAACTCTGACCCTCCACTGCTACTGTGGACATCTCTCTTTACTAACCTCAGATGCTTCCGTTCCCAAGGAAAAGGCTCTGCTAGGACATTGAAATTGATAGTGAGGAAAGAACTTTTTCTGTCTTACGCAAGGTTATGACTTACCTATACACATTTCATCATCTGTTTCTGCATCTCCTATGCACTGAAATTTAAATTCATTCAAGGAATCTGCAAATTTCCGCTTCGCTGAAGATAAATCTAGCAAGAACAAGAGAGTAAAAAACATGAATTACTGAGATAAACTGGCTTTCATATTTGTTGCCCTTTTTCATCCTTCTATTAACATGGCAGCCAGCAGATTTGTTCCTGAGTCCATTTCAAAGCACAAAAAAATGTGAATTCAAAACAGTAAATACCTGTTTATCACAGGAAGTGTGTGCTTTAGAAGTTAATGTTTGTGTTACATTTGCTTTAACAATTCTACTCATATCTATAATTCCTCAAGTCATGAAATGAGTCAGGTCACCCCCATTGGACACATGTGGGAATCCCTTAGCAGCCTCAGCCCTGCATGCCTGGTCTGCCATCCACCCTCCACGCGGTCAGTGTGCCTGCTCCCCTGCTTGACTCAACAATACCTTCCCTATGTCCGACTCCACAACACAAAATGATGTTAGGTAGGGAGGCTGGGAAAAGCTGGAAGAGAGCCTTTGGAACTGCCCCATCCCAAAGGCACACAACCACCTGGACTTCCTCCTTTAACTCAAGTGCAGAAGAGGCCGAGTTCTCAGAACCTTCTCCAACTCCCATTGCAAGCACTGTGGCTGGCCAGTCCGACAAAACTCCACCTGAACAAGTTCCCTGGGTTGCCACATTCCACCACTACCATGAGAACGAAGCCCTTGGCAATGCCTTCATTTGGGGTAAAAACGTACCACACACATGGTATTGATAAAGAAAGCTCTCAAAGGTCAAATTTTAAAAATAAGCTTTCACTTAATACAGCAATAAAAGCCAATGATCCTTCAAGAGCCCTCAGCTTCTGTTAAAGGTATAAAATCAACAACGTACCTTGAAGTGGCCTGACAGACACTGTTACTCAGTACAAATGTTCTTAACTTAATTCGCGTGCAGCTTTCTTGCAGATTAGGCTAATCATTCAAATTACCCTCATACATGATTCCCTCATTGAAGGGGAAATGGCATTATGTTCAAATTCCCAGAAGAGGGAAATATGAGGCATAACTGGCAACAGGGCATGGCTTTAATGAGATTATTCTGGGGAAAAGAAAAAATAAAATGAAAGGTATTCAGGCTGCTCAGATCAACATTATCTAGTGGAATAAAAGCACTCATGTCCTCAGAGGTTTTCTGTTTTAGTTCCCAGATATCTCCCATGAGGTTAGGGATCATGTTTTTCATCTTTTGGTTTTCTGGGTTTTGGTTTGTCTTTTGTTTTTTCCTCACCACAGATCTGGCAGTGTTTCTCACTTAGTGCGTGTTGAATGAATGTTTGTGTGTGATGCTCTGTATACAAATCCAACCCCAAGTGTTCAGCTCTCCAATCCCAACATTAATTCCAAGCTGCAGCTGCTAATGGAAGAGCCCAGTTCCTGCCGTCCTGCTGTTCTTGGGTACTGGGCTCAGGCTATGTTCAGATACCAGCAGCTCCGGCACCTGGACTGCCCCCTCCCACCAGCTCTGAGGACATGGGTCCCAGGATAGCTGGGACATGAGCAAGTCTGCTCTGCACCAAAAGAGGAAGGCACTGAAGGGCTGCAGAGGAGAATACAAAAGCAAGCACCCAGTGGTCCCTGGTCTGTCCCTGGGCATCCACTTTAACAGAATGGTCCTTGCCCAAAACTCAAAAGATGCTGGCAAGGGGATGAGGCATCTCTCAAAACTGGTGAAGCCAAGTTAAGGATATCCCTCAGAACACAAGCCACTCCCAGGCAAGTCAAGAAAGAAACAGGTGCATCTGGAAGGCAGAGCACTGCAGGGAGCAAGAAAAGAGGCCACAGGCAGAAGGAAAGGAGAGAACAACAGTTCGGAGTGGAAGACAGACCCCTCCAAGAGCCCCAAAGTGTGTCATGAGCCAAAGGTGGGTGTCTTTGTACACATTCTTATTTTAGCCAGAATGTTCCCCGCGTCAGAACTCACAAAGAAAGGCCCAAGCAAAGACTAAGAACAGGCTTCTTTCTCTATCCACCCAACATTCCTCCTGTGCCTCCCCAAAGAGCAAGAAAGACTCAAACTGAACAATCATCTCAACTAAGTGGAAAAAACTGACACAAAAGCCAGGCTTGGGAAAGCTCCCAGCACAGCCTGAAAAGCTGTGCTGCCAAGGGCAGCGGCCAAGGAGGACAAGGAGTGGCTAATAATACACAACGGGGCTTTTGTGGGGACTTTTCACACAGAAGGATCATCTAACCAGGTCTAAGGTCCATTACCTTATGACCAGAAGGTATCCTGATTTCATTGTCCAGTGGCACGTAGCAAACCCTGCCATGGCATAAACTTGACACAATGGGAGCCCCATAAAGCTGATAAAGAGGCCAATCCTCCTGATGGAAGACCAGGTAATGAGTGCTGGTATGGAGTCAATACTGGGCTAGAGGCCAGTATTGCCAGTGAGGACAGCTGAGTAGAGTGAGAATCCCAGTTACTGGAACCTGAAAAGGCAGTCACCATGGGTTTGAATGGTCCATGCTTACAGAGAAATCTTTCAGGAAAGGTACAGTAGACACCTGTTGGTTCACTTGCTCAGAATCCATTCCCCAGTCTATGGAAACAACTCTCAAGCTTGCTTTACAGAACTTCCTTTCCTCACTAGCATTCCATGGGGGTTCTGATTACAAGCTAATCAACCCCAACCCCTTGTCCTCACCCAACCCCCAATGGCTCCTGGGTTCACGTTTCAGCTCTACCACTGACCAGATATGCAACTAGCCCTGGGTTCATTGTAAAGTCTCAGTTTTCTCATCTGACAGAAGTTGTCAGTCCTACCTAATCCACAAGGCTATCAGGAGACTCCAGTGAGACACACTTTCTGGATAAGCACTGCTTACTCTTAGGTAAGGTTCAGTTCTAGACAAGCCTCAACTATTCTTTCTTAATATACAAATCCTCCAATAACAGGACCCAAGGAAGGTAAGCATGACTACCTGTGTTTATAACTCAGGGAAGTTAAATAACTGGCATAAGGGCAAGTGGCCACTAAGGAAGAGAAATGTGACTTGGTCCCAGGTCTTCTGAACTGAAATCCTTGTAGCATATGGGAATGCCATGCTGCCTCACACCACTAACGTGATTTGGGAGGACCAAGAGGACATCACAATGAGAACAGCCAAAGGCTTCTTGCCTATTTCCTCCAAAGAAGATCAGTGCTATCATATGTAGATTAGCACCTCGGATATGCAGCTCCCAAAAGCTTTATTTCTGGACCTTTCACTCTGATGCACACAGGAATCTAACATGCACATTCCAGTAAGAGGAGAAGGGAAGGAGGAGAGGCTGGTACTGGTGCTGAGTGCATGCCAAGCTTCATGGCACCCTTCTCATATAACCCCACTGTTTCATGTTCAGGCAGTACAAGATACAGCAAGGAGCCAAGCAGAGTCAATAATATTTACTTTGCAGAAACATCTGTTGCTAGAAAGGCAGAATGTTGGCCAGAGCAGAGTGAAGTCCTAACTGCCAGCATCTAGGAAGGACAAGTTCTCCTTTACAGAGCTGGTAAGTTCCAAGGAGAAGTCCAGATGGGTAAGAGATACAGAAGCAGCTAGAAGTCTGGGCCTCAAAGGACTGCATCCAAAGCTGTCTGCTCTCTTGGGGGCCCAAGGAAAGTACCTTTCTCTCCCTGAAGACGCCACACTCTCCTTCGCAGGTATTAATCTACACGAGGTTTAAGAAAATTTAAGCCAAGTATGATCCTTCTTTTGCTAAAACAGGTTTACCAAAATGTTTTTAAAATTAGAATCTAGCTTAATTTTACCAAGTTTTACCAGTAATACCACAATCAAACCATTTCCTTTTTCTCCTTGGCTAAGACTTAATATATTTATACAGACACACACATACATGTGTGTACCACATAATGACAGATTCGAGGTAACCTTACAATCACATTTATTTTCAGTGCACCTATTGCCTTTTGTGTCCTCCCATGTTACCAAAGTGATATTTAGCTACCTTAAAAAATATCTGCTACTTGATCACATTTTTCTCTCTGGACTTAGAAACATTACAATTAATAAAGACTAATTGTGGAGGTAAGTGCTTGCAGAGAGATTGGCCTACTGGCTGCTTAAAGCACAAGAATACCAAAGTCCCCAGACCGTGCTGACCTCACCCTTTTTCTGAACTACAATTACACTTAGGCCCTGTGTCTCATCTCCTTGTACTTGGAATGATCCTGGAACTATTCATGAGAGGTTTCATGTCATGATATACTCTGACAGGGCTGGACACAGGGATCCTCAAAAACCTGCTGAACTGAACCAATGGGGCAGAGCAACACGAGTTGGCTTACACGTGGAGTGTCTGACATCTGCAGAGCAGAGGACCCATGATCTCAAGATGGACATCAGCCCCGGAAAGACTATGGGTTGATCCCACAGCCCCCATTCCCTTGGTCAACTCAAAATACTCAAAGTCGAACTCTCTCTCCCCTCCCAAAAGAGACAAGGGCCTCTTCCTATGTCCCTAGTTCAGTGAAGGCCACCACCACTCATCCTGCTGCACAAGCCAGACACCTAGATGTCATCGTGTCACCCCTGACAGCTCAGTCTCCTTCATGCTCCATGTCCAATTCTAAGTCCGCCCATTTTACCGCCTAAGCACCTCTCAATCCTGTTCATTCTTCCCCATCACTATCACCAACCTCTAAATCAATTACCCTCACTTGCTTGGATAACTGCAACTGCCTGCCATCTGGTCTCCCACATCCACTTTAGACCCTCCAGTGAGTTCATACCCCAGTCATGTCATCCCCAGCAGTAAACCCTGCAATGGTTTCCCAGTGCTCTGAGGATAAAGACTACAGTCCTTCCCAAGGCCTGAGAGGCCATCTAGGTTCTACCTTCACCACCCTCCTCTCTGGGCTCCAGCCCCCAGCCTCTGTCAGTTCCTGCAGTAGGTGCCCTATTCCCATTTGCCACTTTATGCTATTCCCTCTACAGGGAACAGCCTTCCCTTACTTTTCTAACTGGTAGGCTCTTAGTCTGCCTGTAGATCTCAGCTCAGAAGTTCCTTCCTCAGGAAAACCTTCCCTGATGTCCCTGACCAAGCCAAATCCTATTCTATTTTTCACTGCCTAAGTACTACGTACCTCTTCTTGGCAATTTTATATTTTTTCAGATAATTCTTCAATTCATGTCTCCCCAACTATTAAGTTCTATAAGGGTGAGGATCATGTCGCTTCATGCTCACCACTGTATCCCCAAAGCCCAGCACACAGCCTGGCTGGGAGTAGGGGTTGCAGAATGTACAAAAGGAGAGGCATTAGGCACTACACTGGTTCCTTAACCCTCATTAAAGGTGAACTTCCAAACCACCCCTGACAAGTGAGAAAAAGCAGACTAAGTAAGGAGAATCTCCAACTTACCTAAGTCCTGTCTGGAGCTTGGTATATGTAGGAATGTGTTTACTGTTAACAGGAAACTACCTCCCCTAATGTTGTCTTTTGAGGATGATTCCTGCAGAGCTAGCAAGAGTATAAAGAAAATCTTCTCTGCACCAAGGGAACTAGAGAAATGAGCTACAACGAGCAAACTGTCCTCTTTCTGCCCCAGTACATCCACAAACTCAGAATCAAAACAGGTTAAGGAAGAGTTTCCAGAGAACTTACTTCTCTCTCTCCCCATATCTGGACAAACTGAGAGCATATCCTATCAGAAACTGTTTGGGAGAGGCATTTCCCCAAGTCTGCGTAGCATTTTAACCTAGTTCAATGTGCTTTACTATAAGGAAAACAAATGATGTCCCCTTGTTAAATGCAATCCTACAGCCTGAATCCCTACATTATGCTAGTAAACAGAAATAAACCATGTTCAAATCTTACAACTGAATAAAATTCCCCATAGCATTCTAGTTTCTGTGTCGTGCACTCTCATCTGTGGCCACTAGGTGGCAATCGACTGTATCAGAGAAGGTGTGCGAAGACAATGACAAAAAATGACAATGATAAGCAATGACAAGGCCAGCCTTAAATGCATTAATGGGGAGGACCTCGCAGAGTCACAGACCTGGCCCTGTTGATGAAGCTGCACCACCTGAGAAGGGAAATATACAATAGACATTTAACCAGCAATCAAGGGAGGGGCCCTGGCCTCCATATGTGAAGAATAGCTCTAAAATTTCCAGGGGGCCTGTGTTCATCTTTTCATTCAAGCCTGACACACAGAAAGGAAGGGCTGGTGGGATGAAGTCACCACCACCATGTCTTTCCCATTCTTTCAAATCTGGCTGGAACAGACTTGGAAAACCTCTCATCTCACCAAACGGATGATTTGCCCACCAACCAAATCCACCACGGCACATTAGGTAACATGCATTCTGATTATAAATCAGCATGCTTTTCCTAAGGCCTTTTCCCTAAAACTTTATATCCTAAATGAGGTCATAGGCACCACTGGCTCTGGAGAATTTATTTTTCCCACCACAGCTGTAAGGCTAATGAAATTTTTAGAGTTGATTTTAAAAACGAAATCAAGAACAAAGAAAAGTGTCTCCCTTTTCCAGATGAGGTTTCTAATTCCATTTAGATGGAACCACCTTCAAGAATAATACAGGAGACTCAAGCCCACTTTAATGTACAGCAAAATAACCAAGAATACATTAAACTTTAATTTATTGAGTATTTACTGTATAACAAGTACTGTACTAAGTACTTTAAATCATTTCATCCTATTGAATAGGTATTATCCCCATTTTGCAGATGGGGAAGGGTTAAATAACAAGCCCAAAGTCACACAGCTAATAAGTGGTAGTGTTAGGATCCTGGCTCTCTGACACCCAAACTCTTAACTATTACACCATATTACTTAAGTTACTTAAATATTTAAGGATCTGGCATCAAGGTACTCAAAGAAATTTTTTTTTTTAATGGTATGTATACATTCCCTATCCTTAAGGGGCATACAAATTAGAAGGGTATAATCTGTGTAGTATACAAAACTATAAATCAAAGGAAGAACATGCTTAGGCTATCAAAGAGTACGGGGGAAAAAAGCCTTCAGAAATGCAAAGTGGTATATTACTCCAGCTGGGGCCATTGGAAGAGCTTCCCAGAGAAAAAGAATAAGGAGTGGTATTTGAACTGGGCCTTAAAAATTCAGTAACGTTTGGACACGTTGAAATGGGAGGTGATGCAGGGCAGAGGAGACAGGCAAGGAAAGGTATCCTAGGCAGTGGGAACAGGGAATAAAGAAAGAGATGCAAAAGGGGAGGACCTACACAGAAACAGCAGGAGGTTCAGCTGGATGCAGAGGAGGCAGATATGGGTCAAGCAAGTGGGCTCCTCTTTACCATACAGGAGGTCCCGGGTTCAATTTCCAGAGCCTCCTGGTTAAGGCAAGCTGGCCCACATGGAGTGCTGGCACAACAAAAAGAAACAAAGAGGAGAGACAATGAGAGACACAACAAACTAGGGAGCTAAGGTGGCTCAAGTGACTGAGTACCTCTCTCCATATCGGAGGTCCCAGGATCAGTTCCTGGTGCCTCCTAAAGAGAAGACAAGAGAAGACAAGCAGACACAGAGGGCACACAGCAAGTGTACACAGAGAGCAGATAGCAAGCACAAAACAACAAGGGTGGGGGGAATAAATAATAAATAAAACGTTAAAAAAAAATGGGAAGAGAGGTTAGAATCAAACCATGGAAGGACTTAATGTCAAGCTAACGAATCTGGACGAAAAAATGGGAAACAGTTTTTTTTGTTTTGTTTGTTTGTTTGCTTTACAGAGAAAGGAGTGACAACATAAACTTAAATATTGGTTAAGCCTTTTATTAAGAAGCTGGTCCTTTGTTTGGGGATGCCTACTCCCTGCTCTGACTCCTCCATGACACTTCGTTATGTGAAGATGCAATCACAATCCAGGAGTTTTCCCATGTGGATAACCAGATTCCAGACAACACATCTCAACCTGGACATCTGTACACAGACCACTGGTTGGCCAGGAGATTAAGGAAATGGTGAGAGTGGCTCAAATAAACCCCTACTAACAACTCCAAGTTCAGGTTCTACTATGAATGATCAGTAATATCCTTGTTAAATGTAAGTAATTATATACAAATAATGTATGCAAGTACGTTATTTATATTTCCCAAGTGCTATGTTAGCTTTTTCTCAAGAACATTGAGAGTTTAAGGGATAGCACTTGACCTTTTACAGATGAAGAAATTGAGGACTAGCTTAATGGTAGTGCATGTCACATAATAGGTGCTTAATAAACATTTGCTGAGTCAATGACCATTATGTTAAGTGATTTAGTCAGCATCAGATCTATGACAAAAACTCAACCCCTTAAGAGCCCATCCCCAAACCTGAATCACTCAGCCCTGATACAAAGCAGAACAGGGACATAGAGAATTGAGGTATTTACAACTATATTCACATTATAAGACAGCAGACAGTCAGCACAGGAAAAATTCCCTCAAGGAAAAACAGTGGTGATCTGCTTAGTTAAAACAAAGAAGACCATTAGAGAGGAACTAATCAAATAAGGGAGCAAAAAAGAGAGGGTATTTCCGGACTGCTCAAACAGAGTGAGTCAAGGGCAATTAAGAGGAATAATTTGTGCATGGATTCAGCAAACAGGGGTTCAGAGGCTGGATCTGTGTCTTTGGGCAAATCACTCAACCTTCCCAAGCATCTATGTAACTACAAGGATGATACCTACCTCACAGGATTGTCATAGGAATTAAAAATGAAAAATGGTTATGGAAGACTGGGGTACAAAGTAGCCCTTAAATGCTGGTTTCCATTGCTTCCCGCAAGCATGAGTGGTAGTTTACTTGAAGGATGGAGAGAAGAGACTCAACCATAGGAGACTCTTCATTAGCATAAGAATTAAGGAAGTTTTGCCTCATTGACTCATCCAACTAATCAAATAACCTCAATTGTTAATTACTAAAAACACATTTCAAGTCTTTAAGGGTTTTTGCCAGATACTTAGAAAACTCTAATGCATATACAAATTTAAAATTTCTTTTCACCTCTGGCAGATAAAAGGAAATGCAAAAACCCTGGACTAAAGAACACTTTATTTTCTTACTGAACTAATCCAAAGAAGTTTATAACTCAAGTGGTGACTTTTAAATGTACTGGGGGTGAAAGGTTTATCAAATCTACTGGGGATTTGACTGGGGAGGCAGGGCAGCCCCTGGTGAAACAGATAAAAGACTGAGAGTGCTAACATGTGATCCAAGAGAAATGGTATTTACAGAGTTCTCAGACCTGAACTGCTGGGCTTCCTGAACAGTCAGTGCTTGTGCTTCAAGCCTGAGATAGACAAGTTTTAGAGGGCAGGTGGCATGGGGGGGGCACATGAAGAGGAGACTACAAAGGACAAGTCAGGGGAAAGGTCAGCTGGGGGATGGGAAGCCAAAGAGAGGCAGTTTGGGGGTGGGGGGCGGGGTCCTGGCTTCAGCCTCAAGACTTAGCTTGTGCTTCTGGAATGCCCTTCCCTCTAGCATAATGCTTCTCAAACCTTAAGGTGCACACCAATCATCTGTGGCTCTTGTCAAAATGCAGATTCTGATTCATTAGGCCTGGGAGCCTGAGATTCTGCATGTCTAACAAGCTCCCAGGTGATGCCCATACTGATGGCCCAGGTATCATAGCCTATGAGGCAAGGGTGTGGAACCCCACCCAAGACCTGAGAACAAAGATCACAGCTTCTTTATCCTTCCAGCACAGTGGCAATATATACTGGAGAAATGAATGAATGAATTCCTTAAGAAGTCTTAAATTGTTGCAGAAAGAAACCTAAAGAACCAGAAATGGGCTGTATCCTTGCTCAGCCACATGTGAACGAAGGGAAAGCTTCTTAACACACTTGGCCTTAGAGAACTCATCTGAAAACAGGGCCTGAAACAGTTAATTTTTAAGGTCCCTTCTAGTACTAAAATTCCACCAAAAGTATCTTTTCTGTGCTTTATTTTTTTTTTTTAAGGTGAGAGAGTATACTGGATATTTCTATAGCAAGGCACACTTCTTTGTCACTCTCAGAGGGCAGTTTCCAAAAATCCAACTGAGAGAATAAACCATAGTAACTAATACTCCCCCCCCCCAAGAAAATGATGTTTTCAAAATGATATGCTGGCTCAACTAGATTAAGAGAGTAACGTGTACCATCTGAAAATTTATGGTGGTTAACTTAGAGGGAAAGCCAGACCTTCTTGGAAGAAGTTTATAATTAAAAGGCTTTGCCAATGAGATGGGGGGGGGGAGGACAGTGTAACAGGCAAAGAACCAGAAAAATTGAGTAGATGAGGAGCTGGAGGACTGACTGCTCTGCCTGCTATAGGTTCATGGGAACAGAGCCACGCACCTAGACACTAACTAAACCCAGAAACTTGGTTACATCATTAGAAACCTGAGTTCTGCCACTTCAGCCAGGGACTTGTCAAGTAGCTGCCATTTTGCCCTTTTTCTGTGTCTGTCTTCATGCGTATTGTGAAAGGAAAATGAATACTGCTACCTCAGAAAAATCTTCAGATAGAATTACCAAAATAACTGTATAGCTTTTGAATGAAAAAGAGAAACACTGCAAAATAGTAAAATAGAGTTAATAATGGATTCCCAGCCGTATTAATTTCTCCACAGGCCATCATGAGATGCAAATATTTCTGTTTTGGAAATGTTCTATCTTTGGATAGGTGCTAGAATTATGAATGAGAAACACAGCACCTGTATGTTCCACAACTTAGTGTCTATCCATATCCTGGGTCTTGCACAAGACAATGTCAGGCAAGCAAGAACTTCCCTGTAAAAGCAGAAGGGAGATGCCAAGGCTGATCACCGACCTGTAACCCCTTTTCTAGAAAAGGAGAGAGGGAGGGAGGGAGGGAGGGAGGGAGGGAGGGAGGGAGGGAGGAAGGAAGGAAGGAAGGAAGGAAGGAAGGAAGGAAGGAAGGAAGG
>JAKSZT010010581.1:1893989-1923163 GCA_026826555.1 Tolypeutes matacus | reverse complement strand
AAGGAAGGAAGGAAGGAAGGAAGGAAGGAAGGAAGGAAGGAAGGAAGATCAAGCAAACTAAAAACCCAGCCTAAAGAATCAAGAATTAATTTGCATTCAACAGTTGTTAGCTCAAAAAGTCACAGACAAGAGCCTAGAGATATACACAAAATCAGGTACATATACCTCCTCTTGTTCTTTTCAACAGCTAAGACCAAGTTGAGGGTAATCAGGGAAAGATAAGGCAAGGTGAGTAACTGGGAGGCATTTAATCAGACAAATAAGCCTAGAATCCTGGTTAAGGGCTGGGGTGGGACAATAGACTCCCAGGATTCAAAATCCCAAATCAACCATTTACAACCTCTCTGTACTCAGTTTCCACCTGTGTGAAATGGCAATCAAAGGAAACTGCTCTCCAGGGGTTTCCATGAAGAGATATGATGCACAGAAGTGCTTAGCACAGGGTGTGGCCTGCTGTAAGCACCCAATAAATGACAGATATTAATGCTATATAGTTTTGCATAATAATGTAATAAATAAAATGCCAGGCCAATTTATTTGTGTAAAGAAGAGAGGCCAGCCACGCTGGTCTCCTCCCACCCAGCTGTACGTCCCACCACCCTGCTGACCTCCTCTTGCTCTGTGCAGCCTCATTAGGATCTAAACAGAATCAACATAATCCCGGGGTACAGCTCAGACTCTCCTTGCCACTAGTACCACAAGGAGCAATGCAGTGGCTCCTCAGCACCAGACTAAATTCAATTTTAAAAAGGAAAATCTGCTTCTCTCCCCCTGGATTAAATTAACATTTCCCAGAAGAAGAAAAAAAAAAAAAAAAGTACCTAGCAATTCAGAACAGAGCCACACTTAATGACATTGCCCAAAATTAGTTTTACTTTCTTTTCTCCCCTTTTGAATCAGGCACTTCCCTGCTTCTCCTCAGTGGAGGCTGTGCTTTGGGGACCAAACTGAAAGCTCCACATGGGCAAACATTTGCTCTCCTCAGAAGTTCCCAAGGAAAGCCCCAGGATCCCTGCCTGACTGCCCCCTTACCCAACAGTCTCCTCCCCAGCCGTGGCCTTCAACCCAAATAAGAAATCCTACTTCGGCTAGTTCCCAGAGTAATCCCCTTGCTCCAGGTCACCACAGAATTTGAAGCCAAAAGTCAATGTTTCTCAAAATACGGTTGAACACCACTTGCAATAGACTGAATCCAAAAATCTGGGCTTCCCAGGTGGTTCTTATGCACACTGAAGTTTGAGAACTGTTATCAACTAATCTTCAGAACATCAAGTCCCAAGAACCAGTAATGGAACTTCTCCAGATTACAAAGGTAGAGCAGAACAGAGCAGAGCGGGCCAGAACTTCTAATTCCTGACAGGATGCTTACAAATGTGTCCCAAAGCAGGTAATGAATACTTGTAGCAGAGGAAAACTAGGTTGACAGGTGTGGTTGGAGGAGTGCATATCACAATTCAATTCAATCTAGAAATCACAAATTCTGAGTCCTGAATCTTTTTCCAAACAAGTCCGCAGCCATGCCTCTTATTCCGAAGCCCGCACAATTTAGCAGGATGCAGCTCAGTTTAGAGCCTGGGTTGTACAGATCCATTGCACAGCCCTGGAGCAGATGAACAGCCCTGGTGCTGACTGCCCAGGAACTGACCCGGAAGCCAGGCTTCCCACACAGGGCAACCACCTTCAGCGCCTGGGCTGGGGCTGCTATACACTCTGCCCAGTGAATCTTCTCCGCAAGTGGTAAACCTGACACCCAGATTCAAATGACTCCAGGGCACAGGCCCATAGGGCGAGTGAGACAGGAATGTCTGCAGCGCAGGCAGGACCAGTTTCATGGGCATATGACCACTGGGTTCAATATTCTGCTGTCACCGTCATGAAATTCTTCAAATTTTATCTTTGAACTTGTGTTCTGTGAGTGAAGTCTGGTGGGACAATGGAGCAGGCGCGTGAGCAGAGGAGACAGGCAGGCAGGGGTGTCATGGGGGCACGTGGTTCCTTGCTGTCCCGTGTACAAACAAGAGTATGTTAAGTCTACAACTGATTAAGCAGGAGCGCTCTCAGCCCCAGTCTTTCCATTCCAACCAGAACTCGCTTCAGATGCACAAAGAAGCAATAGCCTTCAAAGAAACACAGATGACCAAGAAGCCCTACGACAGCCTTTCTTACTCATATCACTTCCCTATATCAGCTAAACACTTAGCTGAACATGACATAGAAAGACAAGGAAAAATAGGGCAACCCATAAATCCTTCTTGCAGTCCTTCCTTACTCATCAGTAGCTGAAGGTAGAGGGTACTGGGAGAATATGTGCATGTCAAGAAGTAAACTAATGCAGCGCTTTCATTGTTCTGGTAAGAATGAAATAAATAGGCGTGTAGGAGCTACAAAATACGAACTGTGTAATTTCAATGACTTGCATACAAGTTAAAGGCTATTATATTTTACAACTAAAACTGGCATTACACAATATAAAGACAAACAATAAAATCCATACTAATAATTTATATTTTTAATTTTTCTTTATTTAGAACATTAAATAACAAACAAAAAACACCACAAGAGAGAGACCAAGAAAAAAAAGAAAAAGTTTGACATTTTAATACCTTTAACAGCACTTTTTTTTTTCTGATTTTTAAACAAGGGGCCCCACATTTTCATTTTGCACTGGGTCCCACAGATTATGTAGCTGGCTCTGGGCACAGGAACACCCAGCATTGCTTTGCAAGCTCAATTAACTCTCTTTTCCTCCAATGGGCACTTTGAGGATGATCTCCATCCCTGCTGCACTGCCCAAGTCCAAGCCCCCCACCACCACTGACCCAGCCTCCTAACTGGCCTCTCCACTTCCTCTCTGCTCCCCCCAAGACTATCTGCCACTCAGCTGCTCAGGATGACCTTTACAAAAGGCAGGTCTTATTTTTAACCACCCCCTCTGCACCCACTCCAATTTTAACTCTCTTCCCCTTCTTCTCCAGATATCAATGAATCTGACCATCGATAACACCTACCTAGTCCACAACCCGCCAGCCTCACCCCGCCCTCTTGAGCACCAGTCCCACTGGCAGACTTGAAGATACTCAAATGTGCTGGGATCCCTCCAGACACAAAGACTGGCACATTGTGTTCCCTCTGCCTGGAGGCCACCCCGCTACCCTCTCCACCTAGTTCATGCCCATTCGACCTTCAGATACTGCATAAAAGGTCACTTCCTCAGAGAAGCAGTCTGCTCTCACCCACCCCTTCACCCCACCCCCACCCCGGCTTGGCACACCCACCCCAACCCCAGCTGTAAACTTTCAGAGCTCTCTCAAATTTTCCTTCCCTTCCCTTTACTCTCTCGTAATTTCCTTTTATTTCTGTCTAAGGGGTACCACCCCAATTACATTATATACGCCACACAAGCAGCAGCTATGTCCGTTTTGTTCGTAAAAGGACACCCATCACAGTTCTGGCATGTTGTAAACCCTCAATAACTTTTTAAATATATATATATATACGAACACATGAATAAGAACATGAGTCTCTTTAACAGTTCGTTCAGAGTAACAAACCCTGCAATACACCCCCCTCCCTCTTTTTTTTACAGAAAGTAAAAGCTGGGTCACCAAAATAAAGACAAAACAGCCATCTACTGATTCATTCCATCACACACACACAAAATAACCAAAACACCACTTATTAGGTTTAGCCTTGAAGCCATAAAACAAGCATTTCCCACCCACTTTCTTCCTCATTCAACAGGGTGCCTATAATGTTTTCAAGGTACCACTAATTCTATTTTAGAATCACTTAACCTATAGGCAAATGATAGGAGAAGACTTTGTATTTGTGTATCTAGACAGCATATCTATTTCAAAATTTTAAATATATAATCAGATGGACAAAGGCATTTTAGCAAATTGTGTCAACTAACATCATATAAATACAGAAGCCATTCTTTCCGTTATATCAGGTGTAACTTGAGCGGGTGAATAAAACACCCTAAAACATACCCTTTGAAGAAGTATTTTTCAGTTTGGTAAGTTTACCTGAATCAGATCACCTCAGACTTAATATATCAAAAATTCTAGGAATCAACTCTGGAAATCTGCCTTTTTAACAAATTCTCAAGATGACTCTTATGCACAGTAAGTTTAACCATTATAGGAAGACACTGTTGAGCAATTTGTTTAAATAGCAGCTACTGGAAGAAGCTATTAACACTGAACCTGAGAAAGCAGAGAAAGAAAAGGAAAATGATGTCCTGTAGACCCGGAAAGTCCCTGGCAACGTGCCTCCAAGAAAGCAGCAGGAAACTGTTCCCAGAGAAGAGAAGGACCATGGAAAAACCCTAGGCCATTGTTCTCTGGAGTCATTAATTATTTTGGTTATTTTACTCTCGTGGACACTTCCTTCTATCTCAAGGTGCTCCTGGTACAGTCAGTAAGTAACCCTGGCACTCTCCCTGACTGCACAGAGGGCAGGGCAACCATGGCACAGGACACTGAGTCAGGGGGGCCACCTTGCACAGCCTCACAGCTTCTTTTTGGCATCTGAGAAGAAACAAGTACCCAGGATTCAGACATCCCTCCTTCTTCATTACTTGGCCCAGAAATGGGGGCCCAGAGACGGTAGTTTCAGCCACTGCTGGTCAATGGCCCACCTCACCTCCATGGAGCCTCACTGCCTCCTGTCACCCCAGAAACCTAGAGGAAGGCGGAGACTTGCAGGAAGCCTCCCTGCACTTCTCCACCAACTTCAATAGTCCTTCCTTTCTTAGGAAACCTTAGCATTACAGTCTTATTGTTACCAAAAACTAGAGGTTTTGTAACAACACAACAACAAAGGAATCCTGACCCTTCAGATGCTATAGATTTCATTTAGAGCCACTCGTCCCATCAGTTCCCCACACCTGGGTCCTATGGGGTTCTTTCCCACATCAGCGCCCTAACACACGCTCGGTGGCCTGAGAGACCCTCTGACTCCTAGCCAATGCTACTGGACCCTGGCATGCTCCAGGGGAACCTTTAAGTCACAGCTTCACACTCACTGCCCCAGCCATCCCCCTGCTGACTCAGACTGTTCCCCACATTGCACTCCAGGGCAAGTGGATTTCTCCATCCAAGCACTTTCCACACTTGCTCAGTATGAGCAGCTCCAAGAGGGCAGAGACCATGTAAGCCCTGAACACCATCATAGCCCCGGTGCTCAGAACAGCGTGGTACATGGGATCCGCTCAGAAAATGCCATCGAGTGTATGAGCGTACACAGACATCCCTCCTTCTCCGTTACTTGGCCCAGAATTGGGGTCAGGGTTAGTAATTCTGTCTTCTGTGTGACTTCTCACAGCTTTGATTATATTCCTGTTAAACTGTTTCCCACACTATTCCAGACCACTCATTTATTTGATTATTCATTCAAACAATTACGTATTGAGCACCTATATATCCGACATACTAGACAATGGTGAGACAAAGGTAGCAAAAAGCAGACACCGCCCCCAACTTCATGGCATTACAAATGGGGGTGGAGGGTGGATTAAGACCATCATTAACCGCACACTGAGCTGTAAAACAATAAAGCAATATTGTCTGCAATCCTGTCTTCCTGTTACACTGAGTTCTACTTTGGGGGCCCAGGGCCTATAACAGTGGTACATAATAGGTAGTCAATATGCTGGGTGGGAGGGAGGGAGGGAGGAAGAAGGAAGGAAGGAGGGAGGGAGGGCAGGCAGGCTGGCTGGCTGGCTTGAAGGAAGGATAGTGCTTGGTACATATTAGGCAGTCAATAAAAGGATAGATGTATGGACAGACATACGGACAAATGGACAGATGGTGGATGGATACAACACCTGGTACATAACAGGCAGTCAATAATGGTGAAAGAAAAACAATGAAAAAAACCCAGCTTCACCAACACAAATACCCTCTATCCTGTCTCCCACCCTTCCTCTTTCATTCTGTAGTGGAGGTTTTAATAGTCTGCTTTGCCCATCCTTCCCCACCATGGAGAGCATTTACGGCTCTAAAATGTTTACTTTTGCCAAAAAGCACACCACACACTGCTACCTGGTTGTGTCATCTTTAATTATTATTTTTGCAGTTCTTCCTTTATCTACTACTCCCTTAGAGTCTTTTGTCTGAGGGAATCAGGGCTGATTCTGAAAATTTCATTGTCATTTATGGCAGAGAATGGAAGGAGGAGGGAGAGGGGAGGAGGAACACCACTTGCCGGAGGAGAATAAAAGGGATCTCGGTATTCTTCTAACATCATAGCCAGTTAAAGCCCCCTTCTGTGGCAGCCTGTAGTAAAGGAGTTTGCAGTAAAAGGCCAAACCAAATGAGACCAAAAAAAAAAAAGAAAAAGAAAAAGAGCCCCACCATAAACGTTTAACCTTCCACAAAACGACTGGGTCTTGGAATGACAAAGGAGGTCATCACATGCCTTGTTTTTGAATCTGGCTTCTGTCATGTCGGATTCCCAAGGCCTACCTGCCTCACATCAGTAAAGACATTTAAGCAATTCAGATCCTAGGAGGTCTTTGTACCCCCTTGATTTCTCTCTGCTGAAGGTAATAACTTTTAATCTCTGAGAACAACTCAGTTTTCTTTGCTTCCAACTCACACCCAATAGTACAATTTATCTAGGCTGGAAGTAGAGCCATTCATTCGTCCTTTAACTATTCACCGAGCACCTTCTACATGGGGCAATGAGGATAAAACACTGAACAAAGCTGACATGATCCTTCCTTCTCCAAACCTGCACCCTGGTGGAGACAGATACTAAACAAGTACACACACACTATAAACATTTAAAATTTCAGTAGCAGGACTGTAAAAATGCAGATGAAGGCTTGTGAGGAATTGTGTAAAGAGCAGCAAAGCAGGCTCCCACTACTTCGGTGAGGGAGCAGCGAGCCATACCCACGGCTGAGGTGGAAGTGGCTTATCAGCTACAGAGACATAAAAGACCTTCCAGGTAGGCAGTTCAAAATCCCCAAGTAGTGTGGCGGTGGCTTCACAGGTGTATATAGTTGCCAAAACTTACCAAATCATACAACTTAAATATGTGCAGTTTACTGTAAGTCAATTAAGCTTTTTAAAAAAAGAATTCCCCTAATAATTTGCTATCTACTCTCAGTATCTCTGGGACAATGAAGGTTCCTGTAGGAACAGACTAACAAAAATAACCTAGCTATACCAAACACACCACCCTGCCATAATCCTATTCCTGGTCTTCTCACAGCTTCATTCGTTCATCCAACAAGTACTGATTAAACACCTCCAATGGGTCCAAGTACTGTCCATTTGTGTTTCCCATTTACTAGGAACAAAAACATATATATAGCCCAGCTCTCCTAGACTTTGGAGCCTCATGCAGACTCAAGTAGAAAAGACAGGTGCTGCCTACAAACTGAGAAGGACTTTCCACATTCTTGGGACATGGAATTAAGGCTACTAAGAGTATTTTCAACATGGTGCTAGCCAACAACTTATTGAAAGCTTACTACATGCCTGGCCTCTAAGTACTTTCAAGATATTACATCATTTAATTCTCTCAAAAACCCTCCGAGGTAGATGCCATTATTTAAATCCATTTTACAAATAGGAAGATTACCAGGAAGTGATGGAACCAAGATATAAACCTAGGAGCCTGACTCTAAAACCCACAACTTTAAAATCTAGGCTGCCCCAGCATAAGGATAAGTTGTCCATTAATGGCCCCAGAAAGCCACTTTATAGTCTAAGAGATTCTTCTGGGCCAAATTGTAAGACTCAGTCAAAACTGTTCTTTGTTGAATGGATTCTCCGACCTTCCCAACCGTACTTTCACTCACTTCCAGAGCTCAAGAAAGGCAGGTCTGAGAAGTGAGGGAGGTCACAGGTTTCAGAGGAGCAGGCCTCTGTGCCAAAGGAAGACCTCAACATCATGGTACTTCAATGAGACAAGGCAACAGCTTGAATCCCTGACCGCAGGCAGAGTAGGACATGGGCTTACTGGTTAGCTAAGTTTTCTGTTTCGTTAGTTAGTCTATTAAAACACAAGTAAGAAGTAAACTTAATGGGCAAGATCATGATTGTAATGATGAAAAACATTCCAGGGGTACTAGAGAGACCTCTTCTCGATCCAAGTAACTTCCCACTGTCCCCCACCCAGGACAGTCAAGCAGATCGTGTAAAATCAGTCCCACTGCTGGCAGTCAACAAGCAGCCAGCAGCCAGAATACATCAACATGTGAGAATGCATGTGAGAAGTGGATAAAAATCCCTGTGGCTACAAGCCATAGGCATCTGTAATAATAGCTCAACTGCTATAATTAGAATCATTTAGGAAAAAAAAAAATAATACAAATCTGCTCTAAGACAGATTCCCTGAAGAAACCAAACTCTGAATTTCGTGAGAGCCACAAGGATGGTTTTAAGAATCCAAATCCTGCCAGGCTGACATTCTTCCCCAAGAATGCCTTTCACCTTGGCCAGCAGATACACTTGATAAAAAAAAAGAGACAGGCACTGCCTGTGAGAAGGGAGGTTCCATATCCCCAGAGGACAACGGGGTCCCCTCCACAATACCCACTAACATTTGAGAACATCCGATCACTCTTCAAAGATTAAATTACTCCCACCCAAGACCTGCCTCTTCCAAATGCCATCTGGCTGCTCAGAGTGTCTACCTGGTAAACCATCCCCCTGATGCTTTATCCTGCTGCTTACCTTACTCACACCAACCTTTCTTTTCTCATTGACATTTCTATGCACAGCATTACCTGCCTCCTCATAGAAAACTTACAGAACCCTCTAGCACGAGTATCTCATCATTACCCCATCAAGTTCTAGAAGGAAGGAGGGGGATAGCTAGCAAATCCAAACTGTTGCTAGAAAACAATTTAATTTCTATGTTTCTGGCCAAAGTGGATCATTTTTCCAAAGTGGAGGAGGGAGTGTGTGTCTACATGGAACAGATCCTGGAAATATAGAGACTTTATGACCAATCAGCTACAACCTCAGGCAAGTCTCCTCTAACCCCTCTGGTTACCACAAAATTTGATATTAACAAATAGAAATAGTCAACGAGGCAAAAAATGAGAAGAAAGAGTATCCCATGCAGAGGGAGCACCAAAAACAAAGGCCACATAGCTAAGCAAAGAAGGGCAACTACAGAAGGCCAATGTGGTAGAGAAAGGACAAGGGTGAAGAGCTCAGGCCACTTAGGGCCTATAGGATTTTAACCAATTCTACACAGTTGCCTTAGAAGGCACTAGTTCTACTAGTAAACTCAGTTCTTCTGCTAAATATATTGAATGAGCATATGAAGGGTAAGATGCCAAATTATTAGAACTATGAAAAATGCAATCTCCAATGTGTATTTGATGTGTATTTGATATTTGTAACACCCTAATGCCTGATATTATCTAGCTAATGTCAAATATTTATCTGAAGATAAAAATAAATAAATAAATAAATAAATAAAAATTTAAAAAAAATTTAAAAAAAAATTTATCTGAAAGATATATGCATGGCCAATAAGCTCATGAAAAGATACTCAACATCATTAGTCATCAGAGAGATGCAAATCAAAACCACAATGAGATACCACTTCATACCTACTGGGATAGCTATAATCAAAATCAGGAGATTTCTTTGTAGAGAAATCAGAAGGACATGGTATATTGAGCATAAGAATGTAAAATGGTATAGCCTCATTAGAAAATAATCTGGCAGTTCCCCAAATTATTAAACAACATTACCATACGTGGCAGTTTGATATTATTGATAAATTCCAAAAATAAATACTGATTATGTTTGTAAACTGGTCTGTCGGAGGTTTCACTTTCACTTGATTAAATAATGATTAAGGCTTTGATTGGGCCATGTCAGTAGGACGTTGAGTCCCTGCCCCATTGGTGGACAGGGACTCACAGAGAAACCGCACCTCAGAGAAGAGAAGTTGGAGTTTTTGACCTGGAGCCCTGGGAAGTACATACACAGAGAAGCAGATATGGCAGAGGCCCCAGGAAGAGAGCGCACCTGATATTCTACAGCTGACCTTGTGGAGAGACCAGAGCAGCTCAGCCCGGAGAGGAATGAGCCTGAGGAGAGAGACTAGACTTATCCCAGCCTACAGCTGATATTGGAAGAAGCTGGGACCACGGAGCCTTAAGAGGAAGAGGGAGGCTGAATCCTTGCAGATGTTGGCAGCCATCTTGCTCCAACACATGGCAACAGAATTTGGTGAGGGAAGTCACTTATGTTTTATGGCCTGGTAACTGTGGACTTCTACCCCAAATAAATACCCTTTATAAAAGCCAACAGATTTCTAGTATTTTGCATTAGCACCCCTTTGGCTGACTAATATACCATATGACCCAGAAATTCCACACCTAGGCATATGCCCAAGAGAAATGAAAACAAATGTCCACACAAAACTTGTACAAGAATGTTAAAACAAAATTATTCAAAATAGCCAAAAAGTGGAAACAACTAAAATGTCCGTTAACAAAGGAATAGATTAACAAAATGTGCTATGTTCTTACAATGGAATATTATTTGGCCATAAAAAGGGATGAAGTTCTGAAATATGCTACAACATGGATGAGCCTTGAAAACATTATACTAAGTGAAATAATTCAATCACAAAAGAGCATATAGTATATGATTTATATGAAATGTCCAGAATAGGGAAATCTATAGAGATAGAAAGTAGACTAGGGATTGATTGGGACTAAGAAAAGAGGATGGAAGGAGGAAGCAGATGGGAAGATAGGATAAGGGGTTTCTTCTTGAGATGATGAACATATTCTAAAATTGTGCACATATCTGCAAATATATTAAAACCCACTTAAAATGGGAGGATTGTATGGTATGTGAATTGTATCTCAATAAAGCTGTTTAAAAATGTATCTGATGGAGTGATCTAATTTTCTATGTGAAAACACAAAATCTACCCATCTGTGACACAATTAAACTATTTCATCATTGAATTGACCCTGACTGACCTATCATTTAAACTAGTCACAGCTTAACGGTATGAGGAAGACTTCTTGTGGCCTAGTTTACACTGTGCATTGAATTTATCCACTGCTCTGAAGTTAAGAAATTTAGTAGGAGAAGCAATAGCCATAGCAAGTTCTCTTTAAAGTTCTTTAGAATCCATTCAACATCCAACTAATAGCTATTCCTTATTTGCTATATAAAATACAAAAGCAGGCAGCCTCAAGAAGTTAGCAGTCTAATAAGAAGGGAGGAGAATGGGAGAGGGACCAACAGAGGACCTATTGTGTGTCTGGCATTTATTTACATCATTTTCTTTAATCATCTCAAAAACCCAATCAAGTACACATCACTATCCCCATTTTATAGAAAAATAGAGGTTAGAGATATTAAGAAACTATCCCACAGTTATATACATAGTAAGCTCAAGAGTTGGTATTCAACACAGGTCTGACTCCCAAGGCTGTGCTCTTTACTACTATAAATGCTTCCGAAGACAGGACCAGTTTAAAATAAATAAATAAATAAATAAATAAATAAATAAATAAATAAAAAGCCTGGTTTCAAGGGGGAAAAAGGCATGGAGTAAATACCACAAGAGAGATGCAATGAGAATTCAACAGAGAAACCACCCCCAATTAGAAAGATAATGTTCCTCAAAAGGAGGAGCATCTGTGCTGCCTCTGAGGGCTTGACTTAGGAGATGGAGAGAATTCCAGGAAGAGGGAACAAAGCACAGCAGTAGAGCCCTGAGCTGCACACACAGGGAGCAGGAGACCAGAAGATGGGGGAGAGGGCCCAGAGGGGGTTGGAGAGGCAATGAGGAGAAGGCGCTTCAGGAAAGGGCAGAGCAGAGCTGTGGGGGAATAAAGATTCAAGTCAGGGGGCTCGAGATGGTGAAAGTCTGAACCAGCAGTGGCAGGTGTGAGAAGCAGATGGATGTATAGAGGGGAACCAGTGGGATTTGGAAATTAATCAAATAGGGGAAACAAATCATCGCAGATGGTTTCAGAGATCGAGCCTGAGTGACTGAGAAGGAAGTAGCATTTTTCACAGAAATAGGGACCACAGGAGGAAAAGTAGGCTTGTGAAAGGGGATGGGGCATGCCGGGTTAGATGCATTAGCAAAACATACAGATTGGAGATGCCATCAGATTTCAGAAAACTGAAGAAATGGAGAGAAGCTGGGAATCATGCCCACATGGGTGATAGCAGAAACCAAGGACTGGATAGATTAGCAATGGAGAGAGACCCTTTAGTCTGGGAGAAGAGGGCTGCTGGGGAAGTCACAGGCCCACACTCAGCAACCATCTCTCAGCCTACCAGGGGCCTCCTCTTCAATTATATGACAATGTTTCGGGCTGTTTCCATTCCACCTGGGGGAGATGTTAAGTCTAATGAAAAGGCCTAAACAGACCTTAAACCTGGAAACGGGACAAGAAGTCCCAGATGCTAATTTAGGCAGCAATTCTCAGTGGCAGGGACCCCTCCCCCCAGGGTAGATAAATACCATACTCAAACACTCAAGATTGGTCTTTCTTCTCCAACGCAAAGTGGGGTGTGCAGAGCTGCCATCTACCAACCCTCACCCAAGCAGTTTTGGCCACCCCAGGAGACTGGCCACCATGAGATTTCTTCCCCTGCTCTTTTGGACTGTTTGTGTTGTGTAAGAAATAAAGCAGTCATTTGCTGAAAGTTTCTTTTGTGTCATGAGCCTGTGTTCCCAGGACACATTGTGTAGCAAGCAACTCACTCCACAGGGGGCAGGGAGGGAACCTTGGGAACACCCACAGGTGAGCAAGAAAGAGAGAGGAAAGAAGCCTGGACAGTACACTGTTGATAAAGTCAAAGGAAGAGAAAGATTCAAGTAGAGGAATGCTGAGAAAAATTATGGGTTTAATTAACTGAGTGGTTCTTGGAGACCTTTGACACAGCAGGTTCAGAAGAGAACTGGGGAGCAGAAGCCAGTAGCCAGTCTTCAGGGTTTCCAGCGGTAAGTCAGTAGAGGCAGAGAATTTGAAATATTCCTTCAAGTAGTCTAGCCGTGAATGAAGAAGGACAGTGTGGTCTATCAGCAGGGAAGCTTTGCTGCGTTTGGCTTGTTTTTTGTTTTCTTTTTTAAAGATAGTAAGGATTTTAGCATGTTTGTAGACAGAGAGGAAAGTCTGCCACTGGAAAGAGAGGAGAGTCTAATGATTCACTGGGGGGCAGCAGGACGCTGAGGAGCATGAGCTCAAAACTAGTGATGGAGCAAGCTTCCAGAGAGCAGGGAGGGCTGTGGTTAAGAGGGCTGGCTCCCTCCCCCAGCGCTAAGCAACCACTGATCTACTTTCTGTCTCTCTAGGTTTCCCTGTTCTGAACTTTCATATGAATGGAATTATATGATGTGCAGTCTTTGTGACTGGCTTCTTTCACTAAACATGTTTCCCAGGTTCATCCATGTTGTAGCATGCATCAGAACGTCATGCTAGCAGATTCGCCCTGAGAAGGAGGGTGGCTACTCTGTCTACTGATTAACAGTCTCAGGGTTCCTTTTTTTCCCTCTCCAACCATATAGCAGATGATATTCAAAAACCACATGGCAGATACCATATGAAAACAAACACACACCTTCTCAAGCACCATTCACCTTTTTAGAGGACAAGCCAAATGAACACAAATATGAGTGCTTTGGGAGGGGAAAGGCAAAAGGTGTGGCTGCAGTTGCTGCACTGTTTTATTTTCCATATGGGAACCTGTCTCACCCAAGAGTGAGGAAACAAGAGTCCACACCTACCTCACAATGGATACCCTGAAATGCTTTAGCTAAGCTGAAAATTATCTTGTTTCTCAACAGTTTTAATCCTTTAAAACATTTCTTTTTTCCAAAATTGCTGACCTTTGGACCTATCCCCTTTTTAAAGTCCTGTTTGTGGCTCAGAAAGTATGGTGATAACCACCCCCCTTTTTTTTAAGATCACGTTGGAGTTGGGGATGGAATCACCATGGAACCGATAAACAGCACAGCAGATACTTCTGGTAAATGATGATCTGGATCATTACCTCCAGTTTAAAACCAATTTAGTACAAAAATAACTGATTGCTCCTGGGATGTATAATAGTATAATACACCCACATTTGTCCTCTGACAGCCATTAGTGAATAAGGCCAAGAAACCCAGGAGAGAGACAGAGGATGCTGCCTGGCCCAAAAGTCAAAAGTCCACTGATTAATTCACAGAAGCCATGCCTGGGCTACATAGAGTGAAGGAGCAGGTCCCCATTTTAAGGAGCTTCCAAACTTGCAGTCTGCTCTAAGAAAACCCAATGTATGAAAACTGCACAAAGAATCATATGTGAGGGTACAGACTCAAAACTAAGAGGGCACACCTTATAAAGGTGTGATTGTAAGATAGGATTCTTCTACACGGTACTCACTTTGGCAGCATCCACACCATCTACACAACTTAGATTTGCACACAACTTTTCTCTAATACATATGTTATTTGAAATGAGAAACATCTACCCTTAGCTGATGAACCAAGGCTTGAGAACCACTTACAGTGCAAATGTAACTACAGAAAAGTAGGGAAAACCTGGTGGAAGTAAAGGAGAGAAACTGGATTGGGAAAACCACAGGGCCACATACAATATTTACTTCAAACAACCTTTTCCTTGATTCAAGGTACCATGGTCTCTAATTTAACTCACCCCAGGGAGAGAGATGGCCACCCAGTCCTTTCATCTCCTATTACAACATTAGCAGTGCTGACCAATAGCTCAGGGAGTATCTGATTCACAGTCTAGGTAAAACCAAAGCCATTATCTGGAGCAACGTAGTTTATTTAATACCTGGCAGCTGAGAGGTAAAACAATCCCAGGCTTCACTGGGGGCAGAAGCCAACTTCTCCAACTGAAGTTCAAGATTCCTTTCTCCCAAGTCATTATCCTTCACCAGCTAAAGCTTTACCACCCCAGACATTGCCATTTGATTCAGTTCAGCAAATATGTATTGAGCCCCTCCCAGATGACAGGCCCTATCTAGGTCAGAACAAGCCTATCCCAGCCCCCACCCTCATGGGGCTTATACAGCCCAGCTTCTGCTCTGAATCAGAGGGTTCCTGAGCTCACACACAACCTGACTCCCGTCACTGAGATGAGACAAGTTGTGTGCGATGCCCTGCTGTTCCCTCCACCACCATTTACTTCCCCATCTCCACTTGTCCAGATGGGCCAATCCTTCAAATGCCCTCTCTTTCACGAAGGCTTCCCCAGCCCCATGGCAGCCTACCTGCAGCATCTCCCTCCACCCACACAAAGAAAGTGCTACTTCTGCACTTCATTTGTACCTGTATAATATGGCACTCAATATAATATGGCACTCAATCCTTTGCTGCATTAGTTGTGTGACTTAGGCCAGGGAAGACCTCTCTCTTTTTAAAGCAAGGAGCTAATAAAACCTAACAATAATAAAAGAAAAAAAATAGCCACCTTTTATTGAGGTCTTTCTATGTGCAGGGAAGTACTGTGAAATTTGCAAACATTGTCTCATTTCATTGTCAAAGCCCTATGAGGTAGGCACTGTTATCCCATTTTACAGAGGATAAAACAGGTCAAAAAGGCTGAGTAATTTGCCCAAGACCCACAGATAGTAAGCAATGGAGAGGAGACTATCACTCTGGCAGCCTTACACCAGGGCACACTCTTAACCACTTTGCTCCACTGCCCCTTTCTTCACTTTCCTACCTACCTCACAGGGTTGTTATGAGAGAATACATGAAAAGTCCTAAGCACACTGGCTGGTCCTGGGCTTTACTGTCTCTATGGCAACCTCCTTTAGAGTACGCTTTTAACATACTAATCAACAGATAAATGAATGAATGAAGAAAATGAGAACAGCAAATGAAGAAGGTCTGATAAACTACCAAAATAAGATAAGGAAGTATCTTACAACTGGTTACTCAATAGCCTATATATAGATGCTCACAGGACAGCCCAAAATATAAGTCTCTTCTCCTAGATGTCTTTCCAATGCACTCTTCGTTCCACGGTATAAAGGGCAAGGTGGAGGCAGCCACAGCAGAGGTGGGAGCAGGAATGACACAGCACATCCCAGAAGCCGCAGGCCCAGTTATGCAACCTTCACTGAAACAAAATCCCCGCTGAAGGGAAAGCCCATCCAAATCCTCTTTGCCAGTGGATGACTGGCATTAGACATTCCCTGGAACAGAGCAGGGAAGGTCAAAGAGATTTATCTTCAAGAGGACCTGAAATTCTGGCTCACCTGTGCCACTTCAAAGGACACCCTCCCAGGAGCAAGAAAGCACACACCCCACCTTCCTTCCTATTCCCCAGTGACATACTTTCCCCTCACTGGTGCACTTCAGCTTCCCCTGAGCTTAGTCACTACTCCAGCCATGTGACCTCAGGCAGGTCACGGACCCATCAGAGCCTCAGTCCTGTCATCTGTAAAATCCAGGTAATACCAGAACCACCTCACAGTGTTACTGAGGGGAGGACTCAGCAGATAATAAACTTAGCCAGTGCCTGGCATGTAACAAGCACTCAGTGTGTTAGCCATGGCTGTGGGCCAGGCAATGAGGAGTCAGCGCTGCTGTGGAGGACCACAGGCACCTCAATTTCATAGCACACTGCCTGTCCCAGGGGCAGCTGCTTGGCCCTCTGGATCCAAAGCAACCAATGCCTGGTTTTTCTACATGGATACCCAAGGTAGCCAGTGTGGCACACAAAATGCACTTCTTGGCAATACCAACAAGAACTCACAAAGCAGTCTTAGAGAGAAAAAAAAAAAGGTGTGTGGGTGGAGTAGGGTGGGGTGAGGTAGAAAGGCAAAAAAGGGGGAAATGCAAAGAGAAAAATGAAAGAAAAGGATGCAGCCTGGCTGACGACAGGCCAGGATCTGTGCTGATGGCAGGTCTAGACGTGGGGGAAAGTAGAAGCAGATCCCTGTGGGGACTCAGGCTTTGTGTATCAGGAGACGAGACCGGAGGACCAGGTGTGCCTCTGAAGCCCTCCTGGCAAGTATCAGCCAGGCCAGAAGAAAGGGACGGCCAGCACGCAGACATCAGTTTGGGCTGGTGCCTGCTTGCTTTAGCTGGTTTCAGTATTCAGAGACCGTATGTCTCTACAGAAACAGTACACGCAGAAAAGTCTCTTCCTTTTCTAAAAATACACGTCTGCAATCCAGAGCTGAGAAGGCCATCTACAGCACATAACAAAGAGGATATCTGCAGATGTCTGGCCACCAGGAGGAAAAGCATTTCCTTTACCAACAGCAAAGGGCCTGAAGTAACCATTGGCTGGAAGGAGGCCGGGCTCATTTTGGGGGAAAAGCAGGGGCACAGAAGAGCACAGAGATTTGATCGAGACAGACTTGACCTGACTCCCACCTCTGTCACTTACTATGCTTATTCAACCCCTCTGGGCCTCAGTTTCCTCACCTGTGAGGTGGGGGTGATAAATGTACCCGCCTCATAGGATTCCTATAAAGACCTGAAATCATGAATGCAGGGCACCTGACCTACAGCGGAAGAGCAACCAAGGGTAGCTCTGTTACTCTTGAAATCCCAGAGTCTCGGCTGCTCCCTCCCCTCTCATCTCTCTCTCCCTTCTCTTCCTTGAAATAACCCAGTCAAGGAAGACAGACTGATTTTCCCTGCCCCATGGCAGCCTCTCTGGATAGCTGCAGCTCCTGAAGAACATTTCTGGTGCTTACTCTGGGCAGCAACACCAGGGCCAAGAAATCAGGAGGTAGCTTGTTGAGGAAAGGAGCAGGGACAGAAATGAAAGTGCCCTCCATCCAGTCCTCCTGAGGGCTGCATCCTCCACCTGTCTGGCCTCAGCAAAGGGTCCACAGGGATCAGAGAGAAGTCGGGGATGAAGGCGACATTCAAATAAAAGAATTCTTCACCTGGAGCCTTTATGAGGGACTGAACCCTGGCATGTAAGGGTACTTGCCAGGTGCTTTGCCATCTATTATCTCACTCACTCACCACAACAGCAGAAGGAGACAGTTATCATGCCCAGATAAGGAAACTGAGGCTCAGAGAAGCACACCATTTCCCAAGGTCCCATAACTAGCCAATGGTGGAGCCAAAACTGAATCCCAGGAATGTCTAATACCAAAGCTCACGTTCCTAATCACCACATTATAGTGCTGCCTTCTCTAGCCCAAGCTCCAGGATCTTATAAACAGGAAGGAAGGAAGGGAGGGAGGGAAGGAGGGGACTTACAGTTCAGTACTCTTTCTACTATAGCCATCCTGCTTCATGTCTTCACAAAACTGATGCTGAGAAATTTTCTAGCCATCAGGAAAAAACAAAAAGTCCTAAGGAAGTGTATAAAGCTGAGCATGTTACATCACCACCATAAGCTTCAATTTCCTCAGTGGTAAATAGTACTTCACCGTAAGGATATTACTGAAACAAAATGAGCTAAAATGGGTAAAAACGTCACTTTGCCTGGTATATCTGGCACACAGTAAGCACTCACTAGATGGTAGGCATAACTATTATTATAATCTAGTGAACTAGCATGCCCTACAGATCAGCGGTGCCATCTTTATGTCAATGTTCCCCACCGGAATTGCTTCATTGACCGCAATTCCCTGCATCCCTGAATTCCACTCAAACGCTAGTGAGAGAGGCCTCAACTGGGTGCCCATGAATGCTGGCACTCTTCCCCTCCAGCTGCGTGCTGGGAAGCCAGCAGCAACAGCAGCAGCCAGCGAGACTTGGAAGCATGCCTAGGCCACAGAGCCAACCATCCGGCACAATCCAGGCGTTGAGAGGTCTTGGAAGGCCCAAGGGTGATTTCAGGAGGTAGGGAATATTCATGGCAAGCTTGTCCATCTACAGAAAGAAACCAGGGAAATAACTATAAGAAGTTATCAAAGGTGGAGAAGGTCTGCCTTTAAGCCAGATCTTTAAAAAGCCAGGAATTTGGTGGACTGGAGTTTGGGGAGGAACCAAAGTTTGGGGGAGCCTTTAGTTCATAGCCCTTTCATCCCTCCAAGAAATCCATCTATCCAATGTAATTCTTTAAGGAGGATAATTTTCAGAGCCAAAATATACCATCTCTAGCAAAATTAGCACTATGTGCCAAGCCCTTTACATATGTTATTTCACCTTACCATCACCAAGAAATTCTGCAGGAAGTGGCACCTCCCATTTTACAGAGGAGAAATTGGCCTCGGAAAGGTTAAGTATACTACCTAAGATGGTAGGGCTGGTAGGTGACAAAGGCCGATTTCTAAATCCCACACTTTTTAGATCAAATATTGGGCTCACCCAGGGAACCTCTAGGCATCTTTTCCTTCTAGTCCTCCCAGAAACATAGGGACTAATTTATTCTACTCTATCCTAATTCAAAAGATTCCTTGTGCTGGGTGCTGAACTCAAAATAAACCTCACTAACCTGAAGGTCAGCTGTGCTTAGAAGGACACAAGACTGGGGCATAAACGGCCCAGTTCAAGTACATGTGAGGTGAGGATATTAAAAGGTGAAAGGGAGGATGTGACCACAAACCTTCTGTCCCAAGACTGGCATACCCAGAGCACTCCACATTCCTCTCTTATCAAGAAAAGATGCCTTCTCAGAAGACAACAAAATTTTTAAAATGCTAGTAGAGTATCTACAGAATAAGGAAAGGTGACCAAAGAAGAATGCAGGAAAAATATTGTTTGGGGAAAAAAAAAAAAAAAAAACACATAACACTCTGCAAGTGTTCTCCATTAGATTTCCCAAAGTAAGTCATGACTTTGGAACCAACCCATTAACACAAATCAAAATAATCTGAACCAAATGTTCCCATGTAAAGGCCTTTCCCCCCTTGAAGAACTTATAATGCTCTGTAAGGGAAAATGCACTCACACACCAGGCCACCTTGCTCCAATAATTACCACCAGACCTCGAGGGGTACATGGCTCTGACCAAACTAGCAAAAGTATCTGAACCTCAAAACCAAAAGCAGAGGTCACAGAGAGGTGGGGAGAGGTAGAAACAATGAACATAGGAAATTCCACAGCAGGTCCTCCTTCTAGAAAGGAAACTCTATGGATTTTTATTCCTAGAAGTCATCCTTCAACAAGACTCACACACTACTCTACTTGCCTCCACTGTCTTTGATTGGCCATTCCCTTTCCTCCAGCCAGAAGGATCTGTCTCTTAGCAACTACCATCCAACAAAAACAGGTGCCAAGATGAAGTCAGACTTTTGACATCTCTTGTTCCATAGTACTCATGGGGCAAGGCTTAAGAAGAGCCAAGAAATCTACAGTTTCCAGCAGAGCCCAGGCTCAGAGGCTAAAGAGCTCTGCAGAGGTGTCCTTACCCAGTGCCACTGAATAGTCACCCTGGACCCCTCCTGTCATAGAAAAGGGCTCTTATTAAACTTTAAAGGCTACAACGACTCAAACCACTGCAGGAACCACTGCATTCCCCAACTCCCACTACTCTTCAATCACTGTGTAAGCATGGCAGCAATGATTTCCTGGATTTGGCCCCAGTATCTTCCAGCCTGGGAGTCTGGCTTAGCACCATGAGGCCTGACACCTGTGGTCACCTCCTCAGAGACATTTCCTTGACACCTCATCTACAGCCAGTCCCTCCCTATCACCTATTTAGTTCTTTCCTGGCTTTTTAAATGATTTACACTTATTTTATCTGATTGCTTTCTCCTCTGTCTGCCTCCATGAAGGTAGGAACCCTGTTTTTCATTTTGTCCTCAGACCGCAGAGATGGATACAAAGTAGGCACATAATTAATATCTATTGTATGAATGGGATAAGATGAAGGAAAGAAAATCACGTAAAGACTTAGGGGCCGGGAAGCGGCTGTGGCTCAATCAGTAGGGCTCCCGTTTACCATATGGGAGGACAGGGGTTCGGTTCCCGGGGCCTCCTGGTGAAGGCAAGCCCGCCCACACGGCGTGGTTAGCTGACCCAGCGAGCACAAGCAGCAAGGGGGCGATAAATGAATAAATAAATAATAAAATCTTTAAAAAAAAAGACGTAGGGTCCTTCATAGATCCTTAAATGATTACAGACATATCCTAATATTAGTAACTTCCCTAAAAAACTGGTTACAGATCCAGTTTTCGTGAATTTATAAAACCCATCTTATCTCTTTTCACACTTTCAGTCTCACAGAAAATAAATGGATTCCAAGTGTTTACTCTCTATTGTGTGAAAGGAAGACTTCCTTTTATATTCCTAAATTACCTATATTGAACCTTTCTTTGAGGAGGAAGGGGAGAGAAAGAACTGGCAGCGAAGATATGGAAGGTGTGGGTAATCCAACCATTCTTGTAGGATTCTGTGAACAAGCCCACGCTTACCCTAGCTGTCCCTTGACAATCTCATCTCAGCTTACCAATGGAGTGCATTCACAGGGACCCTGGAGAAGAGGGTTAAAGTGAAATTCTTCAGATGTCTTCTCTGTTGATGCTGTGCTGGCCTACTAGGCTCAAACAATATCATGGCAACTACCACTGATCATGGGTTCTCCCCATCCATTTACCTAGTTACCTTATAACTATCTGAAATTCTTATCCATTTACTTGTTTACTGTCTATCTTTTCCTCATGAATCCAAGTTTCATGACAGCAGGATCGTGTCTGTCTTTTTCTCAAGACCCTAGAACAGTGTCTCACACATTTAAAGCCATATTAAACAACTGCCAAAAGAATTTAAAGTAACTGTGTACTCTGCAAGGTTGCCTAGGCTTCTAGCCACCATGCTGGAGAGCCCCACGAAAGCCCACACAGAGATAAAGAGATGCCCAGTGGGAACAGCTGTTCTGGTCTTCCCAGCCCAGATGCCAGATATGTGAATGAGCAAGGCTTCAAATAATTCTTAACCCTCCAGTCACCCCAGCCACTGCCGAGCAGAGCAGAAATGGGCTGTCCCCTCTGAGCCCTGCCAGACTCCAGATTAGGGAGCAAAATAAATACTGTTGACTTTAAAACAACAAGTTCTGGGGTGGTTTGTTATTCAGCCAAGGTAGCTGGAACAAGGTAAAACATCAGTAAAAAGTCTCTCCCTTGGGGTCCTTACCCACATGCCCTGAGAGGTGAGAGGGGGTAACGTCAGTCCTATGTGCAGTTGGGGGGCTTGGGGTATAAAACTCCAAAACTTTCTGGGCCAAGGAGTGTCATAAAATAAGCAGAAAAAAAAAAAAAATTTGCACAGCACACAGAGCTTTCCCATATTCTACAGTCTTTGAGCTCTTTGGACTATAAGAAGCTGAGCCTGGCTCTTTGGCCAGCTGTCACTTTTTACCTTCACTGTCCATTTCATTTTCACAAACAGACTGAAAAGTGAGAGCATTTTTCCTTTTGAACAAATTCTTTTTACCAGTTATTCACTCTCATGAGCACCTTACTCCAGAACTGGTTTGAATAAGACAGACTAGGGATTATTTACCTATGGGGAGTCTCTCTCAGGTCTAACAGAACATATCAACCAAATGTGGAGGGTTATTTTTTTTTTAAATAAGAAAAATTCTTTAAGTTTCAATATTTATTGAAAAAACTTTTCACATGCACGTCTACTATACTACATGGGTTTCAGCATCAGATACACATGAGCTCAGTGCTGCCCTTGGGCAAGCTATTTAATTTCTCTGTACATCCATTTACTATATCTATAAAAGAGACAATAACTCTCAAAGAGTTATGGTGAGAATTAAATGAAATGATTATAGCTAACACTTATAAAGTGGTACAATGTGCATGCCAGGCACTGCTCTAAGTGCCAGCAGGTGCTCAGACCATACCTGGCACACAATGGGCACTCTATAAGTGGAAGCTGCCATGAATATCATTATTACTAACATCACTAGATTACAGATTAGCATTTGCTCCTATGACTGAAGCCATGATGCCTTTTGGATAACTCTGTGAATATCAACTGTTATTTATAGAATAAGAGCTATAAGACTCAAACTCATGGTCAACTCAAACAACTCATCTCAAACTTATATACAGGCATACCTCAGATATATGGCTGGCTTGATTCCAGATGACCACAATAAAGCGAATATCACAATAAAGTGAGTCACATGAATTTTTTTGTTTCTCAGTACATATAAAAGTTATGTTTACAATGTACTATGTATAGTCTATTAAGTGTGCAACTGCATTATGTCTAAAAGAAAGGTACATACCTTAATTAAAATGTGACACAGAGACACAAAGTGAGCACTCACTGTTGGAAAAATGGCAGCGATAGACTTGTTTGATGCAGGGCTGCCACAAACTTTCAATTTGAAAAAAAATCTGTAAAGCGCAATAAAGTGAAGAGCAATAAAATGAGGTATGCCTGTAAATGTAAACTCATAAGATGCCTAAGGATCATCTGAGGTATTTGTTAGCATGTAGCTCCCTAGCTATACCTCCAGAGATTTTGATTCAATAGTCTGGGGTAGAGTCCCAGAACATGCTTTTTAACACAACCCATCATATCAGTCCCCACCCAGTTGTTCCAAGAAACCCAGCCCTAGAGATACTGGTGTAACTCTCTGGATCAAATCAGTCACAACGTCATAGAAAGAACATAAAACAAAAGTCAGAGGCTCAGCTTTGCCCAGAACTAGTTTCTCAGCTTTGACTCAATCACTTACCCTCTCCAGGTCTTAGTATCCTCATTTGTAAAATAAAGGTTTCAGACTAGATAATCCCAAAGATGCCTCCTTTTCCAAAGTTGCTCCTACAACATGACATCTGGACAAAAGTTTCCCAGATAGCTTGTTTTGTGCATTTGTAGCAACCAAAATAACAGCTATTATTTATTAACCTTCACCACCATGTGCAAGACACTCTCCTGACTGCTTAATTCATTTCATGATTTCCAGTGTTCACAACAATCTTGAAGTACAGGCATTATTATACAAAACAAGAAAACCTTCAGAGAGGTTCAGTAATCTGCCTGAGGTGGCACAGCCAGTCTTGATTCTATCCCAGGTTCACCTGACCCAATACCTGTGCACTTATACTATGCCTTTGGTCATTTCACTATGAAATTCACTCTTTGTTTTAATGATAGCTTGGCCATAAACACTTTCCACTTAATGGGAGGCAACGAAAGAAGAAAATGCAAAATCGATTTCCTACTTAGGACACCATATATACATAGCTGCAGAACTGATCAATATTTTACCTCCAACATTTCGTATTTACAGATACTCAAATTGCTATCTGCAAATGTCCCTTTAGGGAAAATGAATGCTCTGGATATTAGTGTGAAATTAACTACAGAAACAATTATTCTTTAATTCTGATTCCATCTGAAAAACCTGTGGCACAAAACTGCTTATACTGCTTGAGTTAATCCTTAGGAAGGAGAATGAGTTGAAGTATAAATACATATATATTTTACTGAGGCCTCCAATCCAGAGCTCCTCACAAACCATGATGCCCAAAAAAGGAATGGGAGAAACAAGGGATCCAATAAAATATTCCATACTGATTTCACATTCAAAATCATCTTCTACTGCAGAGAAAAGACAACATCATCTCACTACTAAGCTCCTTGGCTCAGCAAAGTACTGTAGAGAAAGAACAGGGCAAAAAGGGAGAAAAGTGAGCATAAGGAAAGACAATGCAAACCTAAAGAGTCGCCCTTCTCATCATTTCAAAAATTATGCTCATCTGAGAACTGAGAGTAACAAGATACCATGTCAGAATGGTGTATTTAGTATAAGGAACTGCAAGGTAGGCGGGAGAAGAGGAAAGCAGAGAAGTGCACACAAAGCCCTGAGGTTGGTCAGTGGGACAAGGAGGAAAAACCGAATTTTGCCAAGATTTTTCCTCCCTTTCTAAATTCCTCTCATGGGAAGAACGGAACTTTCCAACAGAGTATCCTCCACTGAACTTAGAGATACAATGGGAAAGTTTCTCATGATGTCTACCCTTCTGTTTTCTCTTGCCAAGCAATTTAAAGGGAACTTAATCCAGGGCCTTCTCGCCTCCAAACTTCATTACTTCACCTCAGGGACCTGGAGAAAAAGTGGAAAGATGACAACAAGGAGGAAGAGAAGAAGCACTAACCACAGCAAGCTCCAGATAACGGATTTTACACAACAAACTGTTTTGGTTTCCAAACATGTTCCACGAGAGATTTAAAGGGTGTTTGAACGGCACGTAGCATGGGGTAGGTCACACGGGAAACAGCACAGGACTTGAAATCAGAAGCATGAGTTGTGAACCCCGCACCACCTGGAGTACTTGACATGGGCATGTTACATAATCTTCCATCTGTTTCCTCATCTGTGAATTGGGGACAATACTACCAATACCGTAGAAATGCTTTAAAGAAAAAATGAAATGATGTGTGTAAAATGCCTAACATGGTATCTGACCCAAAGTTTCTCTACTTTGGGAAAGGAGGTACACAAAATTTGAGCCATATACATGTCTTAGAAATGAAATGATTTCAATGTGACATAATCAGAACAGAGGCTTCCTGGAAATTCATTTATCTCAAATAGGGATTAAAGAAAGAGGCAGCAAGTGTAGGAAACATTTGCATTCATATATTTGTAGCATGTTATTCTTAACTTAAATATATTTGCCCCAGCACTAAACTCAAGTTAAGCATATGTGGATGTTTCATTAAGAGTATTTTTTCTCATATATATAAATTCTATGACTTTCTGTTTACTTCCATTGATCTAAGCCCAGAACAACTCAGTCTAATGTCTTTTACACATCATGACGAAACCACAATAATTAAAGTTCAACATGTGTAGAGATGATCTAATGAAATTTTATTGACTGGTAAAGTTCCCAATAATTATCTTTCTGCTTGAACAGCTTAGCTAATAAAACATGAGGTATTAAAAAATAAGAATTGGCTATAGCAATTGAAGAATGACCACAGTTCTATGATCTGAAAAAATATTGTGGAAAATAAAATGTGTTCATCAGAGTGAAAAGGCAGTTTTGTTGTTGCAGGTCAGCCCAGCTTCTGAGAATGGCTGACTCCCAATTTGATAATGCAGAAATCCCTCAAGCAAGAGAACCTCTCATTCATTGGTTTATTGGAGAAATTGTTTTGTTAATGGTTGCTGTATTAGAGAAAGTAGGCAAAGATGGTCAATGAATGGAAGAATTAGACTGATGTCTCCAAAGAATGCTTAGGTAGGACCTATGATGAAGGTAGGAGAGAAGGGAAAACCGGAAGGCAATGAGCCAGTGAGAATATCCTTCCTCGTAAAATTGGTTTTGTTTTTCCCTAGGAGAATGGTACTCAAACATTTTGGTCTCAGGAACCTTTCAAATTCTTAAAAATTATTGAGGCCCTCCCCAAAAAGCTTTTGTTAATGTATGACAATCAATATTTACCATATCCCAAATTAAAACTCAGAAAATTTTAAAAACCTGTTAATTTATTTAAAATAATAAATCTATTACATGTTAAAAAATATATATAAGCCATAAAATTTTATTTATATTTGCATAGTCACAAACTCCTCTTACTACTATGAGCGGAGACTAAAGACTGGGATCCCCTGCAGTTCTCTTCCAATCTTCCCTGCCCTAAGTAATCCAGAGACAACTTTCCTGGTGAAATCAAAGGCCTGCAAGATGTGTAAAAATACCGACCAATGCCAAGGAAAACCATGGAGATTACTTCAGACTGGATTTGTGAAAAGCTCCATATCATTTGAAGCCCAAAAAAGAGGAAAGATAAAAAGTGGCCTAATATGTTTATATTAGGTATGTAATTTGCCTTACACATTAAACTGACTTCCACCTTGGAGGAAAGGAAATTTTCTTTAAAGGATAAGTTGTGAATGATTCATCACAAAGTAAAAGAGCTGTCAGGCCTTAAGGAAGCCAGCTCCTCTCTTAAGAGGGGAAAAATGAACCCTAGAGTAAGTGAGAAGCCAAAACCCCCAGAGAGATCATTAACCGAATGAACTTGGCACAGGCAGTTCAGAGCCCTGTAACCTCACCACTGCCTGGGATGCCCGGCCAGGCCCAGGCCAAGCCAGCTGGAATGAAACAAACAATAGAGGAGGGCACCAATCTATGGAACAGGGCCAGATGTCCAGCCTTTACTCTCGAACAATTCAGACATCAAGTCAATGTACGTGAAGATTCCAATCCTAAAAGCAGCACAGAAGGGTACCAAGGAAGGGTTCGGGTTCTGGACTCAAGACAGCCTGGGTTTAAATCCTGGCTCTGTTCTTTGCTAGCTCTTTGACCTTCGGCAAATTATTTCAACTCTCTGTGTCTAATGTGTAAAATATGCACACAATAACAGAACCAATTTTACCAGTTTGCGAAGATTATATGAGTTCATATAAAGAGCTTAGATCACAGCACTTTAGGTGCTCCAATAAACGAAAGCTATGATTACCTATCTCACAGTGTTGCTGGCTAACCCTGACTGAGCTTATATTATTTAGCATATGCTAACCATTTAGTCACCCAGAATACTAGGAGGCAATAAATGGAAAGCACTAGGCACAATGCCCTCCCTGAACACAGAAAATGCTCAATAACAGTACTATTATCATAACCAAATCACCAAATCAAATCCAAAACACCCCTTCATTTGGTTCTGAAAAGACACCTGGATAAAAGACAATTCAAAGAAAATCTGAAATTTAATCACCTGATAAGCATCTATTTGGTAATAAGTCAATCGAGTACTTTTGGTGATTCAGAAACTCATACTGCATTGAACAGCCATTAACTTGAATATACCATTTTGACAGTGATTCCTGGACACTGGAGTTAAATGAATGAGGCCTCCTGAAGACTCCCTTACACTGGGGGTCTATGGCCAGAAGCAGAGAGAAGGCATCTCTCTGCCAAAAATCCCACCTCTGATGACGCAAGGTACAACATGCTTTGAAAAACACCCATTTCGACTCCAGAGAAGTTTTGATGTTGGTAGAGCATTAACTTGATGTCATTTCATGAGCTAAGAAGAGACCATTTCAAGCACTGAAAGAAATATTAAGAAAAAGAAAATGATTTGGTAAAGATCAAATTTGGTAGGTAAATAAATAAATAGGCCAATCCCTAAATGCACTTCTGTTTATGATCCAATCATCTTAACATAGATCAGATGAAGGCAAAATACATTCAGCCCCACCCCACCCCCTCCAGTCTATTTTGCTCTGTCAATCAAGCATGTTCACAAGTGGACCAAGTGTAACAGAGGCTCAACATTGTCAATAAAGTTCCATATGAACAATAATCTAGGTCTGCATAGTAGTGAAATCACTCTGTGAGTGGTATGTTAGATTGTCTAATGGCCACAAATTCCTCCCATCCCAGAATGCACGCTCCTTTGCAATGTGACTTTGCCATTTCTCCCAAACACAGGTGGAGCCTCTTTCTCCATCTCCTTGAATCTGGGCTGGCCTTGTGACTTGCTTCAGCCAACAGAATGTAGCAGAAATGACATTATGCCCTATTGGGGTGCTGTCCTGAGACTGACATTCCACAGAGAAGTCCAGGATAGAGAGAGACACTGCTAACCCAGTGGAGTCCAGGCCCAAATGCAGCAGAATGAGTGAGCCCAGGAGAGGCCAACAGAACGCCCAGCCAGACCACTGAAGCACAAGAAATAAGCACTGTTATCATTTTAAATCTGGAAAGTTTGGGATGATCTGTTAGGCAGTAATAGATAAACAATACAGGTAGATTAGCTGGGTTGATTTAATTTTAGAAAATGAGTTTCCAAAACAATTAAAAACTGCTCTTAAACTCAACAACAGGCAAAATCTAGGTTGTTGGAACTCAAGAATAGTAATTATCTAATGAGAGAACAGATGGGGTAGAGATGGGAAGGGAGCTTAATGGGATGCTAATCATCTTTATTTCTTGACCATGTAGCAATTACATGGGCATGTTCACTTGGTGGTATTTGTTAAGCTGTACACTTACGAGCTGTGTACTTTTCTGAATATGTTAAAATTACATTTCAAAATGTTTAAAATAAGTCTCTCAGTATAATCTGGTTGAGAAGGGATATGTGACTAAAGGAAATAAATGATCATGCTCACAATTTTTTGTCAGTTAATCAAAATTTCCTCAGACAAGCATACACATATCACATACATAAATCTACCTTAAAAACTGATCACTTGTTAAATATGAGCATGTTTCTTCCTTGTGAAAACCATGACTGCCCCATTTATGAGTCTAAAGATTGCCTCAAGATCCCATAAAGCTTTCTAATGCCAC
>JAKSZT010010581.1:1570339-1893589 GCA_026826555.1 Tolypeutes matacus | reverse complement strand
AATAAATAAATAAAATCTTAAAAAAAAAAAAAAAAAAAAAAAAGACATTTTCAGATGCTCATTTGAAATTCTCATGTCTTTCCAAAAAGACCATGGAAGTCATGTACAAAGTAAAAGGTCCTCAGAGCTCCCATGCTCACATACCTGGTAGATACATAACAGGTACATATCCTTGGCAGATCACATAACTCCCTAAGGGCAGCAGCCACATCTCTCTGCTTGGTTCACCCCTCCAACACCAGAGACAACCACGGTCACTTGTTCACACAGTACAGGCTCAATAAATGCCTGTGGTTGGAGGGACTCTACCAAAACCCTTAAAAATATTTGTGTCCTTTTCAAAGAGTATGTTCAAAGGAATTTTTTTAAATGGAGACAAAGATATATGCACAAAAATGTCCACTGAGTTCTTTAAAGCAGAAAAAAAAAGCGAGGCGGGGGGAACACCATAAGTATCTAAAATTGGAAGATTAGATAAGGAAATTGTATTACATCCACAAAGTAGAACAGTACACAGACATTAAAAATGGCATCAATAGCCAAAGATATACTATGTCGATAATAGGGGGGTATGGAAAAAATATGCCAAATGTATGTTATAAACTATAGTTAGTGGTAACAGTCTAATGATATTATCTCATAATCTGTAACAAATGTTCCACAACAGTGTGGTGTGTTGGTGAAGGGTTGTTGTATGGGAATTCTCCACATGAGCATGATTGTTTTTTAAGTTCACAACTTCTGTAATAAAATTTTATTAAAAAAAAAAAAAAAAAAAAGATAGTGGTTACCAGAGGTTCTCAGGAGAGGGGGAGAGAAGAATAGGTGGAATATAGAACATTTTTAGGGCATTTGATTTGTTCTGTATAATATTGCAATGTCAGATACAGGCCATTAGTCATTTTGTCAAAATCTATAAAATGGTATGGTGCAAAGTGTAAACCTTAATGTAAACTATAGAGCATGGTGAGTAGTAATGCTTCAATATTTGTTCATCAATTGTAACAAATGTACCACACAATTGTAAGATGTTATTATTTTTTTTTTTTTTAAGATTTTATTTATTTATTCATTTATCCCCCCCTTGCTGCTTGTGCTCTCTGGGTCAGCTAACCACGCCGTGCAAGCGGGCTTGCCTTCACCAGGAGGCCCCAGGAACCCAACCCGGGGCCTCCCTTATGGTAAACGGGAGCCCTACTGATTGAGCCACAGCCGCTTCCCTGTAAGATGTTATTAATAGGGGGAACTCTGAGAAGGGGAAGGGATGGGGTATATGGGAATTCTCTATATTTTTTATATGTTTTTTCTATAATCTAATAATTCTTTTAAAATAAAGTTAAAAAAATTTTAATGGCATCAATATGTTTCTTTAAAAACATTTTTAGATAAGGAATTAGAAGCCTTTCTTTGTGGGGTTATGAGTGTCTTTCATCCTATTTCTTTACAATTTTCTTTACGTTTCCATTTTTCCACAAGACTCAGGCATTTTTCACATTTTACTTTTATAATCAGGGGGAAAAAATAAAACTGGAAAAAAAGGTGTTGAACTAAAGATAATTAACATTATATTATATTTTTCTTTTAGTGTCCTTTTTTCATTTTACCAATTACTTATATTCCTTGCCTAGAATCATCTCTACCAACATATCTTGAAATTTTTACCAGACTCAACTCTCTGTAAATCACAATGATCTATCTTTCCTTCTAGTTCTGAGATTTTAATTATCTTTGTAAACCCAATGCCCAACAGTGTCTTACTTTGATTGAGTGCTCAGTAGACTTAGTCTGAAAGCTGTTGGATGTCAAGCTAAAGACAGGGGGACTTACCTAAACTCATGGCAGCTGAGGCCATATTTTCCTTTATGTCCCATGCCTGGCACACAAAAGACCTCAAGTATTGTTTCTTAAATGAATACTGCCAACATTTCACCTCCTGTAGACCACTGAAGGGACTACACAAAAAAAGACTATTATCTATGACTACCAGAAGAATGGCCTGAAAACTTCATCCCTATGTCAACGGATGGGGTGCACCCAAAGGACAGGTGTAAGGTTAGAGTGTCTCCTCATAATGGACAACAGGGAGCCAAGAAAGGATTTGGGTCTAGATGAAATATAATCAAACCTGTGCTTCAGGAGGATTAATCAGGGAACAGCAAGTCTGGTTTCAGATAGAAAGACAGGGGTAAGAACAACTATTAGAAGCCAATACAAGAGTCAGCTGAATGGCTCTGTGGGGGCTGGCAGTGGGAACAGCTATGGTGCTGATAGTAAGAAGGCAGAGGGAAGAGCAGGTGCAAGGGGCATTGCCAAGGTCAGATCTACTGGAAATCACTACCCACTGGATAATGAGAGGCACAGAGAGGGAAGAAAAACAAAGCTAACTTGAAAATAAAGGGAGGAGGTAGTGAGAGAATGGTTCTATCATCAAAAGACCCAGGGCTGTGAGAAGGAGGATATGATTTGCAGGGGGAAAAAAAGGGAAGGGTGGTTTGTATATGAGACATTGAGTCCAACCGGCAGGAGATGCTAGGAAGGCATTTGGATCACATTCTGCACGTTCAGTGGGACCCTCAAGAAAGCTGTTTCAATGGGTGGGGATACCAAAGCAGGGAGCCACAGAAAACAAGCAAGAGGCAGAGGCTGGCAGGCTGAGTTATATGTGTGCCAGGCATTGTGATAGGAATTCTATATGGATTATCATCTTTAACCCTCAAAAACACCCCCAAGAAGGTAGGTAGGTGCTATTAAAACTTGCATTCATAGTGTTGTGCTTAAAAGTCAATCAGGATAGGGAGTACATCTACAAGGTCATATTTGTCTGTCTGAAAAACAAACCTCTCATACATATTTTGATGTAGCTATGGAGATTTCAGAGCAGGCATGTAGGTGGAATCAGATTACCAAGGAAAATGATACAAACTATTGGGGAAAAGTATAGTGTGGCCTGGCAGGATGACTAATCACCATGGTCAAAGGATTCATGATGGAAAATAAATTTGATTCCCAGTGTCCTCTTTTCCTCCCTCTTTCCCACAGGAACGTCAGGAGTAAAGAAAACAAAACCTTGCTGGTCTGGTCAATTAGCCCGCTGCAGACTTATGATACCAGTAACATTTTTTTGAAGGCTGATTTTTTTTTAATCCACCTGCACGGTTATATTAATTAAAGAGTCTGAGTTTCACCAGATCATTAAAAGTCAAGTCTTGACTCAAAAGCCACAAGTGATGACTACAGCATACTTCTCAGAAGCACCTCAAACTTGGGGATATTTAGCACAAATGGGAAAATTGTTTTGTTTTTGTTAACTCCTTCACTTCCCCTTCCTACCCTCCACCACAACTCATTATCATCACAAAATACTTTTTATTCATTGTCACAGTCACACTCAATTGCATAAATTAAAAGATACATAAACCACCTTACTTAGTCAGATATTTAAATCATACTTGATAGTAATGAGGTATTTTTATTAGAACTGTTTTTTAAAATGCTAGCAGTTCTGGACTTGCAAGAAACCCTAATACTAGCAGACTTGCAAGAAACCCTAATACTAGCACCTTCTTTAGCTATACAAACCCATAAATAGGTGGATGCTGTTCGACAATTATTGAGCATGAAGAACATCCCCATGTACTGTGTTTCTGATACCTGGCCAACACTCTAGGGCAGGGGTTCTTAACAAAGGGTCAATGAGCTTGAATTTACATTCAAAAAACAGCATTACTCTTGTGGGGATGTGTTGGTGTGGGTGTGATATATTTATTAAATAATACACAGTATAGTGTGGACTTAGTAAGGGGTCCGTGATTTTCATGTAACTGGCAAAGGGGTCCGTGGAACAAAAAAGGTTAAGAACCCCTGTTCTAGGGAACCGGCAACCCACACAGGTAGCCTTTAAAAAAGTTCACCTTGGACCAATATTTCCTAATACCAATTACCCCTTCCTACCATTCTCATCTGCCTCCATTATCCCTCCCCAAGGTAACAATGGTATAAAGCCCTGAGCTTGAATCTTGCCTTTGCCACTTCCTAGACATATACACTGAAAGGAATCAATCACACACTGAATCAGTTTCATCCCCTGCACAATAGGAATGAAATCATAGCACTGAAATTGAAAATGCTAGGCCAAAATGGCAGACAGCAAAGGGAAGCAAAGAGAGCCAGACACAAGTGGGCACACCCTCTTGATTTCCCATCTACCTATGTGGCCAGGTGACACTAGGGAAGTTCATTATTCATTCCCTTTAGGTTTTACTACACTTCCTAATTATCACATGTGATTTTTGCCAATTAGCCTTGAAGTTTTGCTTTTGTAATCCCCTATGGCAAACAGCCATAGAGTTACCAATTACATCACATCTCACCTCACTCTCCCACAATAGTGATCTTAAGTGCCCTAAGCTCTGCAGATTTTTGAAGTTAATGAGGGTGGGACTTAGAACGACCATTTACAGAACCATTTGTTTTTGGTGAGTTGGGTGGAGAAAGAATGGGAAGAACACCACTGGAAGCTAATGTTCATTCCTAGTCACAAAGGTTTCTAGGAAAACTGACATGAACCATACATTCGGTGACCATACCCAAACTGGGGCACTGTTTAGAATTAAAGGGGACACTACTAATGGTCATGCTTTGGCAGCAGGTGTGACTGGGACATACAGTCAGCCTGTCCCTCTCTAAGTTATGATTTTCTTGCCATGCTCCTGGTTAGGCCCTTTGCAGGGAAAAAGAGGGTGTCCCCCGACTCTCTCCCTTCTACCAAGTTTCAAACTCAGAGATCTAGAGGACAGAGTTTACGGTCACCTCAAAGCCTCCTCCCCTCCTGATCATCATCACCAGCCTTTACCTGACTCAACAAAAGCACACACCTCACCAGCACCAACTAACTTATATAATCAAACCATGTTTTTCTTTTTTTTTTTTTTAAAAGATTTATTTATTTATTTATTCATTTATCCCCCCCCGTGCTGCTTATGCTCGCTGGGTCAGCCAACCACGCCGTGCGGGCGGGCCTGCCCTCACCAGGAGGCCCCGGGAACCGAACCCGGGCCTCCCATATGGTAAACGGGAGCCCCACTGACCGAGCCACAGCCGCTTCCCTCATGTTTTTCTTTTGAACACAGCAGCCAGCTTCCATTAACACACCAATGACGGGAGCATTTGCACACAGAAGCACTTAGGAAGTGAAGTAGAAATGGCTGAGGAGCAAGGGTCAGGCTGGTAGAGGAATGAGAGGAGCCTGCAGTTCATCAGAATCACCCAGCACTCCAGTCCAAGTCTTGCTGAGGGAGGAGAAGATCAGATTTGGGCAACCCCATACACGGGCCAAGTGGCTGCTCACCCTGAGAGCAGGTGGGAACAGTGAGGGTGGGCAGGTAGAAGGTGTAGTAGCCAACTCCCAGAAACAGACACAATCCCCCACATGACAAGTCCTTGAAACCAGACTGTAGCCAGTCTCACAGCAACCTGCAGTCACCAGTTCCCTGTACATGGTTGATGCCCCATGAGGATAAAACATTTCTTCTTCAACTATCCCAAAGAGGTACAGATAAAGTTATAACTACTTATCTGGAAAATGAAAATAAACCCATATCAAGACAAAAGCCTTTGGGAAAAAGAATAATATGTATTTTTAAAATTTCCTTCTCAATTCTTTTCCTTTTTATTTTCCTTTTCCCAGCCATTTTATAATTGACCAGAAAGGGCCCTAGTTTACCACCTACGTTTTAGGTTAAAAAAAAAAAAAAAAAACTGAAAAAGAGTAAAAGAATCTTAATTTCAAAACAACGCATTTTATCATGCACATGCTACACACTCACCAAGAAGAGACTGTGACAAAAGAAGAAAATTAAATGGGTAAACATGGAATAGAACAGAGTGCGGAAATAATCCTTTGCTAAGATGTACTCAATTTTTTTTCCATACGAAATGGTGACGATATCAAAGCAGACACCACTTTCAGTTGTAACAGACACTGTCTCACATATCTCCTGGCATCTGATTCAATCTCCCAGGGGCTCCCCGGAAATTCCAGGCTGAGAGTGTAATAAAGAGACAATTTCTACCCATGGAAGAAACTTGATACAGGGAACCTCACAAAGCAAAGCATCTACTCCCCAGAATAGAGTGCATAAATACTCCCAGAATAAACCAGTTACTAGTCCTATTTCAGTTCTTGGTAGTCGGGGAAAAGCCAAGGCAAAAAAGACCAGGAAGAGGGATCTTGGAATTAATTATGGCCCTGGGAAGGAGAGCTATAGCATAAACAACAATGTCTAAACAATAAAAGGAGTATCAACACTCCCTGGGTGCCGGGGTAGTCATTAGCTAGTGACAGCTGGTCTTTATAGAGCACTTAGATGTGCCAAGACCTGTTGAAGCACTGTGTATGTGCATTAAACCAATCCTCACGAGAATCCTGAGGACAGGTCCTAGGACCATCCTCACTTTAGAGATGGAAAACCTGAAGCAGCTTCTGGTCTTGATAGTAAGACAGTACGTGGATGCACAAGCCCACACTTTCTATTACTGATCACGCAGCTGGTGCATGGGGAGGTAAGGACTCGACCCCAGGTTTCCTGTCCCTGAAGCCCATGCTCTTTACTCACACTCTGCAAAGCACCTGAACATTAGCACTGGCCCTGCAGTCCCAACCTCCCCACCACTAACTTTACTACTTCCATTAATAAGAAAAGGCGTCATATGTGAGCTTGCTGTGCCAGGATTAAAAAAAAAATTGGCTTAGAGACATTAAGTTGACTTGGATCCCAAACTAATAAGCAGGGGAGCCAAGATTTGAGCCCAGGTCCATTGGACTCCAAAGCCTGAGCTCTTAATCACTCCAGCACAGGCCAGGGTTGTAGTAAGACCACGACCACAGAACATATGCCTGTTCCGGAAGCAACCACGGAAGCTAACCCCAGATGTGGCTATCACAGAGCCACCCAGCAACTTCCTGCCTTTATTTAATAAATTATAAGATTTATGTACCCAGAAGCTCCTCATTCACAGCAGATAAGAGGCAGCGAACCTAAAGGGTTCTTACTGACAATTTCATTGACCTCTGGTAGGGTAACCACTGACACACATAGGAAAGAAAATAAAAAACTGAAAATGCAGACTCAAAACTATACCGTACCATCAATGAAGCACACAATGACAGGTCTGAGTCATCAAGAAAAAAACTTGGCTTCTGTTTAAGCATCCTCTGTTTTTAAAAGCAGTGAAATGCCTAACAGCCAGATTTTTATCAAAAGTGTTTAAATTGTTCAAGTCTCGGCATTTGAAATAATAAGAGGCAGGGGATTTGGTGGAACCCGACATAGATGGCACTGCGCTTCAGTGCCGGAGGTACGACTCAGGCAGTATGTGGCCAGGGACCCAGGGAACTCTCCCCATTTCATGGGCCTACACAAGGGGCTAGGCTGACTTGTCTCTTCCACCACTCGTATTCTATAAGAACATGGTATGGTGAAAAATCACGTGCCTTGGAGCAAGACAGTCCTGGGGGTGAATCCTGACTACCCGACTCACAACCCATGAGCTCCACAAGGAAGGCATGTGTCTTTTGCTCACCCTTATAATCCTTGTGCCTGGCACATAAAGAAAATTCAACAAATGGTTATTCAATGAATGAATGGAACTGTGCAACTTTGAATAAATTACTACACCTACTTTGTACTTCAATTTTCCTCATCTGCACAATGGGTATGACACTTACTGCTTTATGGAATCGTGGTGAGGATTAAATGAGCTAATTAGGTCAAGCACCTCGTCCGGGGCCTGGACACTATCCTTAGGTATGGTGATATCTGGAAATCTTACCTAGGAGGCAGAACCCATTTCCCTACCATACTGGATAGAGGAAGCATCAATTCTTCAGCCTGTCAAATATATGAAATGTAACTGGAGCAAATATCATATTCCCTTCCTCTAAAAACCAATCCCCAGATTCAACACTGTCTCATGGGCATTAACAGGCATGTGAGCTGGAAAGATGTTCTGATTTTAACAATGAAGACAAAGTACAGAAGTAATAACTTGCCCTGGGTTAACCAGCAAATCAGTAACAAAATCTAAGTCTTCAGACTTTGCTTCCTCAACGCTCCTTGGCCACCAGGGACTGACTACCCATATGCATCACGTGCAGAATTTCATAAACCCCAGGCAGGCCAGACTGTGGGAGGAAAAGCAACATTGTCACAAACATTTCAAAATTGTGTTCTGAGCACTGCTTCTATCAAGGACGCCTATAAATGATACTTTCTGTCTTAAGGAAAGTTTCCTCCTCTCTGATCTGGAATCTCTGCTGGACAGAAAGGCCTTTTTAGAAGATGGACTCCTAACTACTTCCTGCTTCATCCTTCAGTCAGTGCTGCCAGCTTAGCTTTAAAAAAAAATTTTTTTTAAAGAAAAAAATATCCCGAATATCCCAACAGGAATTTATTGTCCCTTTAAGGAAATACAATAGAAAAATAATAATAACCATTTGAACTTCAGGTGGCCTGTGGGCAGGGAAGAAAGTAAGTCAAAGGAGTTGATGCTGTTCCAGGCAGTGCTGCCCTCCCAGGCCCTGCTGTTCTCCTGGGCCGTGCTGCCCAGGAATCTCTGGGGAAAGGCCTCTGACCCAGGTGCCCTCCTGAGCTGGGTGACAGGGAGGGGACCAGCCTTCTTGGTCTCTGTATTCCCACCCTACCCCCCCAGGCCCACCTCTGGCAGGAGGGGTACTGAGTGAGAGACCCTCCCCACCGGACCCTCCAGCACTGGCTGGGCCTCTCTGTCCCTCATGGCCACCTCCCCAGCAAGCTCCCTGCCACCTTCTTCCTCCACCTTTCCTTCCTGCTTCAATGATAGTAGTTGTAATAGGAACAGCAGTTAATACAGAGCATGTACTGTGTGCTTACTATTGCTGTAAGCACTTTAAATAGACTCGGTGATTTAAATCCTCACAATTATCCTGTGAAGAGGGTCACTGCTATTATCCCCCAAGCTCACTTGGCCAGGAAACTTGCTCCTGACTCTACTCTTCACCACTTCCCAAGCTTGAAGGAGAGCAGAGGAGCTTCCTGTTCATGAGACACTGAATAAATATAGATGAGTGAAAAGAGGAGCTGGTCTGTTTTCACTGGTTATCCCAGTAAAAGGGCCCAGCCCTCTCTCAACCTTCTCTGGCTAAAACAGCATAGGTAGAGGGCTCCCAATAAATATGCACTCAGTATATGCCAGACTTTGCCCCTAACTCCTAAAAAGCAATTCCTGCACATTTTGCTGGAAGCCTCACCCCTACCGTGGCACTCCTGGTTCCCTGTCCTGTTAATAAGGCTTTCTGGGAAATCCTGTTAGAGTAGATGCTTGGATCTCTCATTCCCTTGGTACGCTGAAGTCCCACAGAGGCACAGCTGTGAGGGCCACTTTCTGTGGGAGTCTTGACAGTTAAGCACAGTGGCAGCCACAGTCTCAGCTCCCACCTTTACTGTCTGTGTAATCAGCCTGCTTTTCATCATGCTGAGCTCTGAGCTGCCTGGCACCAGAGGCCAGAAGCTGCAAATGGGAAATAGTTTAACAAATCACCTGTCTGGCTTTCCTGCCAGGACATCCACTCTAGAGCTTCTACAGCTGCTGATGATACAGCACATACCCTGTGGGACGTCAGCTCAACTGGCAGGTACCAGAGCCACACACTTTCTGGCTCTGTCAGAGAATCAAAGTGAGGTGTTTGAAAAGGGGTGACTCTTGGGGACTATGCCTCCTATTCTTTTTTTTTTTTTTTTTTTAAGATTTTATTTATTTATTCATTTATCCCCCCCTTGCTGCTTGTGCTCGCTGGGTCAGCTAACCACGCCGTGCGGGCGGGCTTGCCTTCACCAGGAGGCCCCGGGAACCAAACCCGGGGCCTCCCATATGGTAAACGGGAGCCCTACTGATTGAGCCACACCCGCTTCCCTATGCCTCCTATTCTGTGCTTGGCTCCTGGGGACTTTTAAATACCCTCATTTTGCCAAATGCAGTACTAACTAGCAGATAGCCCTGCTCAACAAGCAACGTATACTCGTAGGAACCTGGATTGCAGGACCATCCCAGGAAACATCTACAGGACAAAGAGAGGGAAGGTGAACTGCAGTGAACATACCCCAAAAAACACTTTGAAAAGTATATGGAGGGGGCGGATGTGGCTCAAATGGTTGGGCGTCCATCCGTCTCTCATACGGAGGAACCAGGGTTTGATCCCCGGGACCTCTTGGTAAAAATAAAGAAAAATATAGAAGGCGCGTGGGTCACCAGGTCCCATGCGTGGGTGTGCTGTCAGGCCCCGCCAAGCAGATGAGCCCCCCCCAGGCCCTGCACATGGGTGCGCTGCCAGACCCCGTGAGCAGGTGCACCGTCAGGCCCTGCCAAGCCACGCAGCAAGATGATTACGTAACAGGAGAGTGACACGGAGGACAGCCAAGATGAGACATACTGAATAACCAGGAACTAAGGTGGCACAGGTGGTAGGACGCCTGTCTCCCACATTGGAGATTCCCAGGATCGAATCCCAGTGAAGACAGGAGGAGAAGGGTGAGAAGAGAGGGCAGGAAACAGACACAGAGAATTGCCCAGTGAATGGACACAAAAACAGCAAAAACGGGGTGGAGGGTAAAAATGGATAAAAAGTAAACAAATAAATAAATCTTAAAAGAAAAAAAGTATATGGAGATCACCAAAAATGTGATATGAAACTAATTGTGGAGCTTGCCCCAAATGTGCATGAGCTACATCCAGCCCAGGCCCACTCAGAAATAAGTGAAATGATCCCCAAACTATTTATCAATATCCATGCACCACTTTGCTACTTATCTAGAAACCAGTGACAAAAAAGATCTTTTCAGGGTTACAAATAAGATGACCACTTTTAAAAAGTGAAAATCCTACCACGACAGGCCTTATAAAAGAACAAATTATTTTGCCCAAAGCAGTGGTGGAGCAAAGTAACCTATGGAAAGATGGTCTTTAAATAACCATCAGCATCCTATAAGCTGTCACAAGCAATTATTGCTGTCAAATACTTAACACCCATACTGTGACATTCATATTATTATAGTAAGACAACAAATCACTGATTTTTAGGACTAATCTAAAAAAAAAAAAAAAAAAATATTTCAAACCATACTCAAGACTATCTCAAGGAAGGGAACAGTACTTTTTTTTCTCTCTCACAATAATTGCTTACGACCAGTGCTTTGAGATTTAGTTTACCATTAACACTAGTTAATGGCAGGGTGACAGTCTTGTTTCAAAGATACATAGCATGCTGTCTAAGGTCACATGAGAGGAAGAACTGTCTCTACTGCCAGGCTTTGTGGTCGGACAACATGAGAAATTGGAAGGGCACTCAGCAGCATGCTGCTTTCCTTCTGTAGCGAGGAAGAGGAAAAAAAAGCAGAAGAGGGGCCAGCACTCGGAGGGGCTGACTTCTCCCAGGGACTCAGGTAGCCAACATTTCATATCTGCATATGTTTATCATCTTAAAGGAGCCAAGGAGAAGTCACGGCCCTGTGTATCCTTGTTTTCTGCAAGTCATTGCCCCTTCCTGAACAGAGTTAACTGCTCATGTGTTTAGCACAAACTTCAAAGTCCTCCACCCTCACCTGCAGTAAAACGGAGATAGTGTAACCTTATCTACCTCATAAAGTTATTGAGAGAATTAAATGACAGAATGTACTGAAAGCGCTTAGCACAGTGCCTGTCACATAGAGTGCACTCAATAAATGATAGCTGCTATTACCAACATCATCATCATGTCAGTAAATGGAGGCTCACTGGTGAGCCAGTACAGTTAACGTACTGATCCCTAGATAGTTAATCCACCCGGTCATTCAGCAAATATTTACTCACTGTATCCCTGTGTGCCAGGCACTGCACTATAGACTAGGGATATAACAGTGAACGATACGGGGCCCAGCCTTCAACAAATCCAGTCTGCTGGGGGAGATATTCACATAGACATGTAGTTACAATACAGTGTACAAAGTTCCAGATAAGGGCCCCAAAAAGCACACACAATAAAATAGTGCAATGCCTTATAATAATTTAGAATGAATTTTAATTGCAACATGGGATATTTTTATTATATGTCTTCCCCACATGAGAAATATACCGAAATTAAAATCTGCAGAGGTTTCACCAATACACCCTCAGAGTTAATATTGCACAATGGGCTAAAGTTCAGTATTAACTGGAGGAGCTGCCAGATCAATATATATCAAAAAGCCTTTCCATTCAGAGATGAACAGAGTCAAGCATGTATGTCACCAGAAAACATACAATCACAAAAATAAAGATGCATGGACATCCAGCTGGCTGCACTTATTGACTGTGAATATGAGTCATCAGACAATTCTCTGGGCAAATGTAAGCCTCAAATGGCCTATTGTTGACAATTCATTGAAAAGTTAGTGCAACAGAAAGATGAAGAGTCAGCTCTGGGCAAAAGGCAAGAGGGGGAAGAAAACAGACCAGCAAGGAACTCTCCAAGATAATCATGTCATGCTGCGAAGCCAATGCAATCATTTCCTAAAAACCCACCATGATACTCTTAGAAGAAATTCCTTATGGAGGATGAAGTTTGTTTAACAGATCAATAGTTTATCACCTTCAACTTTTTGTTTCCCTCAAAGGGTTGGTTCAGATGCCACTTCATGGCCAGCCCAAAAGCTCAAGTCAATTAACCAGTATAGGCCCAAAATCCCTTTATCTAGATCTGACTCAACTTATGATCAGCTGAGCACCCAGTAAGCAAAGGGCAAAGATGAGAAATACTATACTTAGAGGCACTCTATTTCCTAAACAAAGCTATAAGAAAATATGGCTTTTCTTAATAAAAATTCCTCCTAGCACAGAGCTGGCATTAGAAATTAATTCACCCAATGGAGAAGGAAAGGAATATAACCCCGACAAGTGCGTCTCAAATTTTAATCTACATACAAATCACCTCAGTATCTTGTTAAACTGGCATTTACAATTCTTTTAAGTCCAGAGTGGGGACCAAGATCCTACATTTCTAACAAATTCCCAGTTGATGTTTATATTTTGAGAAACAAGGACCTAGACCACCCAGCCATACTCCAGAGATGAGCATCTCTCTTACAATGAGGCATCTGTTTGGAGTTACAGACTGAGAGTATAGTGGAGGCCAAGGGTCCACTACCAGAAAAATGCACAAGTACACTTTCAGATGTGGGCATCTACATGCAAATCTCCAAAAATCTACTAAGAGCCACCTGTGTCAGGGGTCCCATGGATCCTCTGCCTTACGGAGACTGCCAATTACTGTTGTCAACACCAACCTAGCTGGGGTTGGGTGGAGAGACCACTTTGGCCCATGTATGATCAATTCACCCTCCTTTTCCTTGGGCCAAGGTAACATGGCTGAAATGCCTTAAAGATAGGGGATAATAAATAGGAAGTAAAAACAAAATACCAGAAAGATCTGTAATCTGGCTCTAAGATACAGTTTGTTCATCTTCAGCTTGAATTCCACTTCAAGAACCCATCCCTTCTTGTCTTCCTGGATACCCTCATAGGGCAGAGGCTGACTTACTCCTACCTTTCCCTGGCAAAGCCTTCCCAGATAATGTGATTCCTCAAATCTAGGCCCAAGGGTAGGCAAGCTCTCTCTCCCAGCTCTACTACCCTCATTCCTTATGGAATTTCAGTTTCCTCATCTGTAAAATGCAATTAAGAATTCAGTCTACTTCATAGTGTTCTAGGGAAGAATTTTAAAAATGCATATATCATGTGTCTAGCACATTGCAATTGCTCAATAAATGTTTCATTTTTATTATTAGTATGGCCTTCATGAACACACATAGATCAAGACCCAGTCAAAAGAAAAGGTTTCTTTCTTTGCTAAACAGAAGATCATAACTGCTGTGTGTGTCTCTGGGACAAAGCCCAGCCATACCCATCCCACTGCTGCACAGATACACACCTATGTGAAAACCATGCTGGTAGCTTCAAGTGCTGCTCACAAACTACTCATGATTCTCTTTAACAGCCACTGGCAAAAAAAGGACTTAACCTTTGTCTTTAGATTTACAGTCTAATGCTTACTCCACTGTGCCAGGCTGTCTCCCTAACCCTTGGTTTTTTAGATCATTCAAAGCTTTTAGCAACATTCAATTGAGCCTTAGTTTTCTTAGCATCTTGAGTTAACAAGGCCAAACCTAAATATAAAATGGCTATTCAAAGAGAGCCACGCTGCTAAGAAATCTTTAAAAATTTGTGGTACAAATTTATCTAGCAACCTTGTGTCCAGAGATCTCACAAACTCTTGACAAGAGTTATACCAGCTTGCACAATAATCCTAAGGAAGTTGGAATTGGGTCAGTATTGGATTCTCAACTTTGGGGGAGGTCTCCTGGACATCTTTAAGCAGCATTCTTCAAAGTATGGTCCAAGACTTACCTGCTTTTGTCATCGGGAATGCCTGTGAAAATGCACATTACTGTGTTCCATTCCACCTGCTAAACTAAGATTTCTAGGGAAGGAAACTGCAATTTTTAATAAATACCTCCCAGATAGTTCCAATGCACACTAAAATTTTAAACCAAGCTACAGATCCACACCCCACCCCCACCAAGAAAAAATGCAGACAAATAAATACACACAAAATGTGTGTATTTTTTTTTTTTTTTTTTTAATTTGCAGATATCCTGATGTCTTCCCATGGGCTCCCAGGAAAAGAATCCCTGCTTTATATATCACTAGCCAATACTTCCCAACTTTGGTCACTAACGATACCAACTTCACTGCTTTTTGTTTTTTTGTTTTGCAAATCCATCTTAATTATTTACATTTTTTAAACAACTCATTTTTACTTACATGTATTATAAAAGGAAATTTTATATGTAATAGTGGTGAAATTGAGTTGGATACATTAGTTATATTCCAAATGTATTTAAAATACATAATTATCAACAGAAGTGTTTTTTGCTATACCACTTCAAATCATCTCCCACATCACCTGTGTACCTGTACTGAATTGAATTGTGTCCCCCCAAAAATCTATCCATCTGGAACCTCAGAATGTGCTTTATTGGAAATACAGTCTTTACAGCTGTGATTAGTTAAGGCTCTCAAGATGAAATCACCTTGGATTTAGGGTGGGCCCTATATGCAATGACTGGTGTCTTTTTAAGAAAAAGGAAGGAGGATTTAGACACAGACACACAGAAGAGACAGAGAGAAGAAAGGCCATGTGAAGAGGGAGGGAGATTTGGAGTAAGGCGGCAGGCAACAAGTCAAGGAACGCCAAGGATTGCTGGAAGAGGCAAGGATGGCTCCTTCCCTAGAGACTTCAGAGGGATCATGGCCCTGCTGACACCTTGATTTTGAACTTCCAGCCTCTGGAACTCTGACAGAATTAATGTCTATTGTTTCAAGCCACCAAGTCTGTGGTAGTTTGTTACAGCAGCCAAGAAACTAATAGCAGTACCCCTCTTCGGAAATACTGGTTTGTATAATTCAGAGAGACCCGCAATCACATGGGAATTTATGAGGGGCTCACAGCCTGCCAGGAGGGCAGGCTCTTCTGACAAACCCCAGATGACCTGGTAGCCTCAGTCTGCATATGTCCCCAGAAAGCTGGCATCCTGGCAGAGCTGGCTATGGGTGGGGCTTTCCCTCCTGACAGAAGGCTGGAAGATGAGGCACGTTTAGAGGTGACTGGCCTGGCCACACACCCTTCTTGTGGCTGTCTGCTCCCATCAATGGAGTGAGAGTGCCACCCCCACCCCTGGCCCTACCTCCTCACTGCATGGACCAGAGGTGGACACCTGCTCTAGCTGGGCCAATCTGCTTCCCTTCAAGGAACTTGTGATTAGGACTGGATTAATTAATGCCAGACACTCAAACTGGGGAGTGCTTTAGAACTGGGCTGGGTTGGCCACTTTCTACCTTGCGCACATGCAGAAGCAAAAAGCAGAAGCAGCCCCAGAGAAAAAATATGCACAACCTGGGTTCCTGGTTTCCCAAGTCCTGATTTCAGGCCACCTGTATTTCCTGCCCTTAGGGTTCATGGGACATCCCCGCATTCTTGCAATAAATCTCTCTTCTTGGCTTCAGCTGGTATAAGCAGGCAGCTGCTCTTTGCAACCAAATCACCCCCTAAGACTCCTTGTGCTGGACAGCCCTGGCTCCAATGTCCAGATGGAGTGCACCAGAAGCCAGGGTAGGCGCCCTTCCCAGACATGCCCCAGGAGAGGGTAGGATGTGAACCTTATCAGAGGCACAGGAAAGAGGGACTGTCACTCCAGTTGAGGGGTAACACAGGAAGGAGGTGACAGGAGAGATCCATAAGGGTACAATGAGCTCTTCCTTTCTGCTGAAGGTGGGGAAATAAGAGTGAGGACAAAGGCAGCTACAATTTACTGAGTATGTTAGTATATGAGCTAAGCCCTTTGCAATTGTGATCTCATTTATTCCTCATGGGAGACCAATGAAGGCAGTAATGTCATTTTCCCAATTTTATAGATAAGGAAATTGAGGTCAGAAAAATTAAGTGATGCCAAGGTGACACAGCTAATAAGAGGAGGATCTAAACTCCAGAGTCTGAGCTCTTAACCATCATGCTATCCTATTGTATTAAGTGATATTAAAGGACAGGACAGAGACCCGCCCACATAGAGCTGGTGTCTGAGGCGCAGTGGAAGATGCAGCCACCAAGGGTCCAATCTAACAGCAGCAAGGAGCAGCCCTGTCCCTGGTGCCAGTCTCGGACCCCAGCCAGCAACACCACACCCATAGGCACAGCACCAAGAAAATAAAGGCGTGCAAAGGCAGCGGCAGAGGCCGAGAAGGCATGCCCCCTAGCTGGGGCATGGCTCGGCTGGCACGGACAGGGCTCAGTGGAGCCTGGCTTTGGCCCAGGTCACAGACAGAGGTTAAAGTGGGGTGCTTTGTTTTAAAGCAGTTGGTATGTGGTTTCCTCCTCCACGGTTTCACATGGGATGGGAAGGAAGATACACTCCCAGGCCAGCCAGATCTAAGGAAATGTGCCAAGAGTCAAGCTGTCGGGACTCCTAACACTGGAACTGAAACCACATTCCCGGGATTGGGACCACAGGGCATGCTAAGGAAGACAAAGTGAATCTTAATTACATCCCTGGAGCTGGTTCCGGTACCTCTATTATTCCTGTCTCATTTCCAAAACCTGAAGACCAGAGCAGACAACCAACCTGTCAAAGTTCATGAATCAATTACAACTCTAAGTCTCAGTCCCCAAACTCCAAACAGATCTCAAATTCTGTCAGGAATTTTAAACAGGGCACCTGAACTTTTCCTTGTTAATGTGGGTGATCTTCCTACAAAAGTATGCTGAAGGCATCACTTTCCACCACCTCTGCAGAAGAAGTGACCAGGACAAGTAAGGATGGAGTGACTGTTCTGGGCAAGGCACTGAGCTGAGCACCTGAAGGTGTGCCCACTTGTCCACACCACCTCAGGAGGCCCAGCTTTACCAGATGGGGCATTTGCTACCTGGCTGGCCAGGGTTGGCATGCCGTCTGTGCTCAAGGAACACTAGTAGCCAAGATAGCTGGCGGAGGCAGCAGCCACCAAAGACCCTGTCAGCCCTCAGCCTCTCTGCAGCAGGAAGCCCTGCCTTCAGAACCAAGGCTTTTGAGGCACTCTCCTCTCAGCGTCCCTCCCCCCTTATCTCTGTTCTTGACCTGGCTCCCTGCTTCCTCATCTCATCCTCAAGGGAGAAGGTCCTCCAAGTTCTCTGTGATCCTTCTTTCTCCCTTGGTTTCAACAAAGACCCTGTGAAAGCACCAGTCACTTCTCTCCCTCCCCAACACCCTCCTGCTTTTCCAGTCACCTGCCCAGGCTCATCACCTGAATGCTGTGCTGCCACCTCCATCTACCTCCCCCTGTACCTTCTGCTCCTGCTTCTCCACCTGAGTTCCTTATTTTTGGCAGAGGGAAGAGAAGTAACATGTATTGAACTTCCAACACTTGCCGGGTACCTTGCTGGGTGTTTTCCATGTTCTTTCATTTAAAGGAATCATTGAAATCTCAGGTGCCCAAAATACAATGTCCATCATTGTCTCTGTCTCCTCCCTCCACCCTGGCTCCCACAGCTAATCAGTGACGAGGCCCTGTCACTGTTCTCTCTCCTCTCACTCCATGGCCCTCTTTTAGGTCCTGACTTAAACCCTCTTCTTCCCACACTCCAAGTGTCTCCTACCTGGTCTCCCTGTCCCTGGTCTTGCCTCCGTGCAAATTATACTAGACATTCTTTTCTTTCCTTTTTCTTTTTTCAGGAGGTACCGGGGATTGAACCCAGGACCTTGTACATGGGAAGCCAGTGCTCAACCACTGAGCTACATCTGATTCCCAATGAGAGTTGGTTTTTTCATTTGTTTTGTTTGTTTTTAGGAGGTGCTGGGGGTCGAACCTGGGACATCGTACATAGGAAGCAGGTGCTCAACTACTTGAGCTACATCTGCTCCCTACATATTCTCTTCTTGGAGCATGGTTCTGATCCCATCACCCCTCTGCTCAAGACCTCCTACAGTCCCCCTTGTCCTCCAAACCAGCCCTAAATGTCTTGCCTGGCACTGGCAACCTGCCACAATAGGCTCTGAGATACCTTCCAACTCACTGCCCACTGCTTCCCCTCAAGCCTCCTGGGCAACAGCCAAACCATGTGACTCCCATTCCCTGAGGCCAGGCTGTACTTTCCAAGCCTTTGTGCACACAGTTCCCTCCATCTAATGTGCCTTTTCCTCCCACTTCTTCAGACCCAACTCCTATCTTTCCCCACGGCCTGGCGCAGATACAGCACCTCCTGCAAGATGCCTTTGCTATTCCCCCAGTGGAGAGTGACTTTGTCCTCCTGTGAACTCAGTCTGCCTTCACTTGTGTACCCCTCCTATGGTACCCCTCAAAGAGACTGGGCACTCCTTAGGAAAAGGGACTGAATAGGCTTTATCTCTACAGCCCACACTGTACCTAACAGTACTTTGCACTCAAAAGATATTCATTCATTCTTTTGACACCTAGTTACCCAGTGTCTACTATGCATCAAGGTGCTACAGGGTGCTCAGCATACAAAGGCAAGCAAAAAGATACAGGTTCCTACCCTCATGGGCTTTCCATCTAGTGAAGATACAACATTGATCAAACCATACTCTTATGAACGTACAGTTAGCAATAGCTCTGTGATGTGGAAGAAAGGATCAGGGTTTTGTAGAAGCACAAACGAGTAAGGAAGACTAGCCTACGGAAGTGCGGCTGGGATGAGTCTGAAAGATGAGTGATAAGATGGGGAGGTAGGGAAAATACTCCTGGCCAAAGAAGCAGCCAGTGCAAAGGCCCTGTAGTGGGTGAGAACAGAGGATCAGTGTGTCTGGAGACTGCAAAGGAGGTAGGGGAAGGGTGTGAGATGGTAAGAGGGACATATTCAATAAATGTGAGAAGCTCATATGAATAAATGACCCTTGCCTAATTAACATACATATTTTTTTACCAATAAAACTTGCCAACCTTAGCAAAATGCTTCACGAAATAAACCAAAAAATTCGTCCTTTCTGTTTGAGAGGAATTTCTTCCTTAGGTGCAAGAGCTGTTACATTAGAAAAAGACTAAAGCAAGTTCTCCTAGCTAGAAATGGAAAAGAAAGCAAGGTCGGAACCTGGTAAAAGCCGAGCAACTGCATAAGTGATACAATTCTGTTTCATTCTTGAATTAGAAGCTGGCCGCCTGACTGGAGGAAAACAGCCTGCCAATCATCCTGCATTGAGAACAGCAGAGGCTAACAACTGGCTAGCAAGTATTGATCACTAGGGGTTTTACATGCATTATCCCATTTAATCTTCACAACCCCCCGCCCAGGTAGGTATGAATACTATTCCTATTTTACGGATAAGGATACTGAAGCTCAGAAAGGTTACATAATCAGCTCAAGGTAACACAGGTGGTGAACAGCAGCCCCAGGACTTGAGCCCAGGTCAGTGAGACTCCAGTGTCTGTACTTAACCACCACACTATACTATTTCACAAACTAGTTGTGACACTAGCAGTTCTGGAATTTCATTTCTTTTTTACCTGACACTGTTGCACCAAGGACTTAAGTCACTTAACAACAACAATGCAAAAAGATAAAATAATTTCTGAAGGAAGGCAATGAAACTTCTGGTGTCAGCTACCTTCCTGTTCCAGGTCTCCCTCAAAATACCCCAACTCTTCCTCCAATTTTAATAAAGAAAAGTTTTCCAGTTCAATGCAATACTTAATATCCTGAAAGAACAGGAATTGGAAACCGATGAATCTTCCAAGGCTACATCTCAGCCAAAGTCAACAGACTCCAAACCCCTCTTGTAGGCAGTCACTGTTTACAGTACATATAACCGGAAGGGGAGAGGAGTTTCAGATTACTGGAAAGCTCTAGCCATGGTTTTCCCAACTCTTGTCTAAGTTCTGAGTCTTGTCTAAAGGATAAAATCACACTGTTACCCTCAGCAAATCCTTCCCTGAACTACTCCCACTCCCCTTTCTCAAATCCTGTCCGAAAGTAGCTAGGACACAAGGATAAAACAGCAACACTTACTTGATTGCTGTGGTAAAACTGGCCACCTACCTGAGGCCTGGCCTACCTGCCTAAGTCCCCAGAAAGATGACGTTAAACGAGTAACGGTGGTTGCGCAGTCCCCTCCCAAGCCTGAAGCTGGCTCTCCTTCAGTCCTCCCTACCTGCCCTCAAGGACCAACACTGCACCCCACCCCCCCACCCCCAGGCAACTCAAGGCCCAGGGAATATGAGTGTATTTTAGAACTGCATTCCTGAACCATACTGCCCAAGCCATTCCAAACTCCAAGGAATTACCACGTCGCCTAGCTCCCGGCCTCTGTCAGGGTTGGGCAGGTTACTTTCTCTACTTCAGCCCACATCCTATTAAACAGGCCATTGAGGGCACAAGTCACTGTAGACTGACCTGGCTTTTGACTCTTTCGGGGACGGGGGATCCAGGACAAAACCTTCTATTTGTATTGTCGACTACACAGAGAGAATTTTTCTTTAAAGAAATGAATAGAATTAAAATGCAGTCAAACCCCACCACAGATAGTAGCCAATACCTAGAATTGATACCTCTGTTTTAGACCATCCACGCCGTAGTGGGCTTTTCCTGTAGGCAATAACAAAATATTGTGTTAAGCAGATTCTTAGGACACACTGCAGGGCCAGGATTTCTGCCCAAGCAACTCTCATACTATGGGAAGAGAGGCGGAAACACTAGAGGAAAAAAATGCGGGAGAAAGGGGAGTTTGTCGCAATGTTAAAAGACAAAAAAGCCATTCCAAAAAATGTTATACAGAAATCAAAATGTCAACTCACCACAACAGTTAGGTGGCACATACACTTACTTCAGTGGGAGGAACAGGAGATTTTAGAGTCCTATGATTAGGTGAAGAGGCTCCAAGCCATGCAAGTTTCCTAAAGGCTATGGGGTTTCAGGCATTACTTAAAAGCTATGAAAAAAATGGAATATTTCAGTTGGATGCTGCTGAAGCTAAAATAGGAGGGGAATGATCAGAGAGAGCTCAAAACTTGGTACAATGTTGGGCACATAAATATCATAATTAAACAGCTAGTATTTACTAAGCAATCACTATGAGCCAGGTAGTATGTGAAGCACCCTTCAAATATGCTAGTTCATCTAAACCTCACAACAATCGTAGAAGGCACACCTATCATTACCACCATCTAACAGATAAAAATAAGGCCAAAATACACTTTCTATGAAGGCATGATTTTCCCCCTTATTTTGCCCCCTAGTATATACCTGGAGCCTAGAACAGTGGCTGGTCCATAGCAGGCACACAGTGTTTGTTGAATGAATGAATAAAAAAGCTTCTTGCCAGAGATCACATAAGAAGCAGACCCAGGTTTTGAACCCACGCTGTCAGCCTCCAGAACCCACCCTCTCAGCCTCTTCGCTACGCCACACAGGGTTGCTAAAGACAAGGGAAAGAAATTGCCCGGCACGTGGACAGCTTGGTCCATGGCACATTTCAGTGTCTGCCTCCTTTGCTCTTCAGCAATGGTGATGTTATTCTGCAGAGTTCTGAGCAGTTACTCAAAGGACCCATGCCCACAGATGACTGGAAAGACAGGCAGCCCAGGCAGTGGCGGAGCACGGGGCGGCTGGTGATGCTACTTTCCCTTAACTCTGGTGATGCTCCTTTGGACCTTATGTATACTAGCTTGTGTCCTATCCAGGAATACACTTTATTGGGGGAGAGGATAGGGGAAAGTTACTGCAAAGGGGTAGCTTGATTTATCTGACTCTCCAGGAATATGCTGACTATATCCGGCACGATCTACAACAGAATTTCTCTAAGTGTGGTAAGCATGCAACTCGCAGTGTACAAAATCATTTTAGGTGGCACAGTATTTATATACTGATTTTTATGGATACTTTCATTTCTGGCAAATTATACTGGTTTTTTTATTTCAAGATCATGTAATAAAATACCCTATGAAAACAAAGAGTATCCTTTTAAAAAGAAAAAGTACACCCGTTTAAAGAACAATATTAAGTAAACAATACAATAGGTATTGCACTAGTGAGGCAGAAAATAAAGATAGAAGTATGCAAATCACTGAAGTTTGAGAAATGTTGGTTTCCTGGAGCTTTTTTAATTCTCTGTATCAAATGACCCCATCCCTGCAACTCACCCATCTACCTAGGTATGCCTTAGTGCAAAAGGAAGAGAGAGTTTACAGAGACTTAAATTTTAAAACTTCCATCATAATCCCTTAAGAAATGACTACACACAAATGAAAGAGAGAACAGACAGACACAAAAGGCATGTTAATTAAGATATTATGAAGTTAGCAACACGGCTTGACCTGGGGACAAAGTCCTGCCCTCTGCCTGGAAGAAGCTGGAACACAGAGCACCCTTTGATAATATCCTCAATCCACACTAATTCTTTCAGCTATTATTTTATGGCATGATAGCTTAGCTCAGCCCTGACCAAAGAACTGTACTGAGGTCTCTGGGACCTGTTCCAACAACAACAGACAATGAGGCTTTCTCTCTCTGATAAAGCCAGAAACCCCTCCCTTTGTGATCTGCTCCCCTACCCCTCCGAGACAAAAGTAAAGTCCCATTTGGAGAAGAATTCAGGCAGGCAAACGCTGCCTTCACTTCACCTTGCCTGTTTGGAGATGATCGGGTTTCAGGTCAACTGTGAGTCTGAGGCTGAACTGAGCTCTACAACAGAACCTAAGGGTACTGTTCTTTTCCAAGGGAGAGATACATAGCCAGGGAGGGAAAGGCTGAAAGGGAAGCAGTGAAACCAGACATGCACCAATCCAGTGCAAGCTCCGTGAGAACAGGGACTTGTCTTGTTCATGCTATACCCCCAGAGCCAAATGCAATCAATGTCTGCACTCCGTAGGCACTCAGTAAACAAGTGTTGGGTGGGTGGGTGGGTGGACAGGTAGATGTGTGGGTATATGGACATGTTCATCTACGTGTTGGGTGGATAAATGGGTGGCTCCTAAAAGGCTGGGAGGACTACATGAAGAGGAAGCATGACTATACAGTTATTCTTTCCCTGCTGCTTCAGAACTTGTAACTACATAAATAAGAGGTCCTAAGGGACTATTTTTCCCTTTTGCAGCTGCCCACAGCAGGTGGTGGATTAACAGCAGGACCTTTGACCCCTAAGCTTACTCAGCTCATGGCCAGGGGCAGCTCACCAAATGCTACCTTGACTTTCTCTGTGATTTGCTTGGACACCCCATTTGTGCCTTGGTCTCCAATGTCTGGAACAGAGAGGACTGATTCTAGGAATGATAATGACTTGCACTGACTGACCTGATCCTTCCTTCTGAGATGTTCAAAGTCTTTTACATCCTGGCTTCTCCTGGAGAACATTTCTTTAGAATACCCAATTTTCTTTCTTTTTTTCCTCTTTTCTCTCCTTCCTTATCTGCATTTTACAATGAACACAGATTGAGTAATAAAAATGTCTAACATAGACTAGCAAAACACATACATAAGATCATTCAAAAGGACTGAAAACACATATTTTATAGTATTCCATTTAACATTTCTACATTACAAAATGTAACACTGCCATTTTATGCTATTGCACTCAACTAAGTCCTTTGAAAAGCAAGCTTCAAGTTTCTGATACAAGTTAAAACTCATGACTTAAAATCAGAACACCAGGCCATACAGTCACTTATCTTACAACAGGGGCAGCTATCTGATGGGCTAGGGGCCAGAGAATGAGCCAAGTACAAGGACACACGCTTAAAAAGGAGCGGGCCATATATGGCTAAAACATATGTTCTAAGTTCGTCCAAGGTAAAACAAGCTGCTCTGAGTCTCTCAGCCAGTGGGAAAAACTTCCACAAACAAGTGACTGGCACTAAGGTACCCTCCGGATAGAAGTTTACTTTATTCATGAGGCTGCATGGCCCCTCTTGGAGCTCAACCAAAATGGACCATGCTCTAAGCAGCTCAAGGGCTGCATGCTCATGCCCATGCTCATGGGCTAAGATAAGAGGAGCCTCAATTTCCGCCCAGGCCTCAGATCTCTCAATGACCAGTACGTCTACAAAAGTGATGAAGGCAGGCACACTAGGTGTGAGGCTAACCATAAGGAGATCTGATTTCTAGTCCTAGTTCTGGTCAGACCTTCCACAATTCACTTAACCACTTCATGTCTTGGTGGCTCCATTTACCACAAGGTTAGAAATGCCAGCTGCTGTCCCACAGGTTGCTGAGGAAGAACAAAGGTAAATGTTCAAGAGTGAAAGAAAAAAGGAAGGGAAATGAAGGGTGAGATGATTTTGGAACCACTAGGCAATATTTGATACCATTTAGGTGAGTGAGACTTTACCACCTCAAACTATGGTTGAGATTTAAGGCCAGCAGAGGAAAGATTAGAAGCATCATACAATCTAATGTTGTCTTAAAATACAACATTCTTAAACTTAACAATAAAAGAGAAATGGAGACAATCTTTCAGTTGCTCATTTTCTACCCATCTTCCTCACTAGATCCCAGCCAAATCATGGCCCGTGAGAGCTACAGGAAGAAAGCAAATAAGAAGCCCTCAATTCCCAGGGCAGGCAAGGGGAAGCCACCTGCCAGAGGCCCAGCCCAACCCATGGGCTGGGTGCCACGCACCCAGGCAAGGGTTCACATCCTGCCCTCAGACCCAGGAGACAGGGCTGCCACAGGACTGTGAATGTGAACATTCTGGGGATGTATCAACAAAAGGGGTGAGGAGGGCAGCCAGGGCAAAGACTTCCCAAGGCTGAATCAATAGAGCTGTCTGGAGACAGAGGGGGTTGGCAAATAAAGTGTTCTTGCTAAGCATTGCCTAGGGCATCCATTCACCAGCTCCCTTTTCACACACAACACCCCTGCAGTTAAGCTGAACTGAAGCGCTGGGCCTCTAGGAATCAGACTTGGGGTGGAAACTGCTGGCCTGAAAGGTTCAGGTTTTTAAGAGGACAGGTTGGGTTTGAATCCTGTTGCTGCCCCTTGCTAGCAGCAGGTTCAGCAGCTCTCATTCCAAAGACAAGAAATCAAGTTACTTAACATTCCTGATCCTAAACTGCTTCACACAAAATATGGAATAGCCACCATACCTACCTAACACAATTATTTGCTAGGATCAATTAACATTGTACCTGAAACCACTCAGCACAGTGTTTGGTTCAATGTATTTTCATTGTTAATAATTTCATGCATATCAGTATTATTATTGGTATTATTAATTTGAAAAAAATGGCTATGTGTACCTTAGGACCATATTAAAGAAAATTTCCACTCCCTAACCCTAACCTAGAGAAAAGGTACTCTATAATAATACCGAGTTTCCCTTCACCAGGGCTGCTGTTCTACCCAATGGCCCTCACCACATTACCATTTCTGCAGAGCCTCCGGCCTCAGCAGAACAGCCAAAGAAAACCACCACTTATCCTGAACAGAATCAACTGTCGGCTAGTTCCAAAGATGCATAATAAATCCAACTAGAGCTTGATTCCGGCTTCCTTACAGGAGCAAAGTGATGGAAGATGGCATGTGCCCATCAGTTGCATTTATTTATAGAGTCAGATGTCTAGTAATGGGGTTACATACTTGGTATTGTCATTTTTTGGTTTCACATATCTTTTATTTTGGTCTCATCCAGGCATCACTCTAAATGTTCATAAGAAAGGAGGCAAAACACAGAAGTCACCAAAGATGCCAACAGACTTCAAAACCTTCTCTGGAGCAGTGGACTCCAGATTTTAGGGATTTCAATGACCACAGACACACAGATACACAGTTGCTAGTATTTTATTCTGTCAAACATAGCCATTTTTAAAAATCTAAATCACCAACATTTAATAAAAACAAAGAACATTTTTAAGTATTCCAAAAGAGTAAGAAGGATATAATCTCAGAATGAAATACAGACCTTTGCATTATATAAATTTAGGTTATGAAAAACTCATTATTTTTATTATCCATATGTTTCTCAGAGAAAACAATAGGACTGGGAATTTGGGTACTGATGCTCTAGAAAGGAGCACCATTACTTTCCTGTTAAGGACTATCTGCTAGAAAGTTATGAAATGTCATTCCAATACCCATATCCAAAACAGCAATGGAAAGAGAACCCTCTTGCCCTCACTGCTGAATATGGAAAAAGAAGCAATGCTGACCTTCAGGGAGGAGAAGGGACATCAGAAACTCTCTAGCTAACTCCAGCTATCCTTCTTAACCCTCCTAATCTAAAATCCTTCTGGCCCATATTTCTGGGTCCAGGTATCTTACTCCAAGTTACAGTTACTTGCAGGCTAGTCCAAACCTCATTCCCACTTTCGAACCTTCATGTAAACCCATTTTTCACTTTCCCTCCTCAAAAGCCTCCTCAAGTTCAGAAGATAAGGACCCAGCAATTCCACTCCTAGGTATTTACCCAAGAGAAATGAGAACCTATATCTACACAAACACTTTTACTAGAACGTTCATTATAGCAGTATGCATAATAATAAAAAATGAAAATAATCCAAATGTCCATGAACTGGTGAATGGAAAAATAAAATGTGATACATCTATACAATGAATAAATAAACAATAAAGCAATAAAGAGGAATGAATTAATGGTATCTGCTACAACCTCAAAAATATTATGCTAAATGAAAGAAGCTAGATACAAAAGACCACATATTAGACAATTCCATTTATATGAAATGTCCAGAAAAGGCAAGCAAGTATAGAGAAAGCAGATCAGTGGTTACCTTGGGTTGAGAGCAGGATTGACTACAAAGACAGGAAGGAAATTTTTCATTATATAAAGTTTAAAAAAAAATTGCTCAAAAGTATGTTTAATATGGTGCTTGGCAGAATTCAGTAAGTTTCTGTTTAGTAAGTGAGCAAGCAATGAGTGAGTGGGCGAGTGAATGAATGAATGAATGAAAAATAATTTCCCAGAAGTCTCTCTGGTAAGCCTTAACTGGGTCTACATATTTTATTCACTCCAGCCATTCTCAGCAAGCTATATGTAATAGTTTTATTAAGCCTAATTTTTTTGGATTAGTTGAGCCATGTTAAATTGCCATATTTGTAGGTCAAAATGATTAAATGTTGCCAATTTCACATAATTTTATCTATACATGCAATTTTGTGACAAGACAGGAGAGAATAGAGGCTTTCGGGTCAGACCTACCTATGTTTGGCTCCAGGTTCCATCACATTTTATACTCCAGTTTTCTCCTGTGGAAAATGGAGATACTAATAGGATGTGCTCTTTCCAGGTGAAAACTTTTTTTGGTTTGTTTTGAAGGTAAGGAAAAGAGGGGAAACTTTGCTCTTTCAATTTAATAATTATTAAGTTCAGTCTATGATGAAGTATTTGATTATTAAACAGTAATGCCACTAATAAGTTTTAAATTTTCAGGAATTAAGTGTAAACATCAGTACAATACTCTTAGTTATGGTAAAGACAACTGTCCTGAGATAAATGACTCACTTTGGTGCAATGTTTGATGTTCAAAATGCGATGTTACAACAATAAACAAATGTAAAAAAATAAAATAAAATAAATAAAAAATAATAGGATGTACCTCCACAGGGTTGCTGTAGGATTACAGCACACAAGGCACGGAAAGCACCTAACAGCGCTGACACAAAGTCATAAGTAAGTTCTTGATAAATGATAGCAATTATTGATACAAACTAATCCTGTCTTTCTTTGAAACAAAACATTTCTCACTTATCAAGTGAGCCACTTGATAAGTGGCTTTTATTTCTTTGTATTTAAGCATTCTCTAGGTGGGCAGACAAAGGACGTGCCTTGCTGGACTTCTCCACAGGTAATGCTTCTAATTGGCTACTGAAGCTGAAGAACACTGTTCTCTGGACACGACCAGAAAGTCCCTACCTGTGGACAACTAACTCCTTCAAAGTGAATCAAAAGCACTGTAAGACTTTTTCTATTACATTCCCAATGTCCTCTTTACCACAAGCTCAGCAGTATCATAAAGTAGAAAGATATGCCATCAGAGAGATTTCCTTCTGGCTTATTTCTTAACAAACATGTTTGGCTGCTATGCAATCAGTGTTTTAATGGATGATGGGGCTATTCATTAAAGGTGGGGTTTCTACTGGCAACAATAAAGGATAGGGGCAGGACTATGAAGCAGATACAAATAAAATCATATTCCTACATTCTAGTCAAAATTCCTCAATCCATTTGTAGTGATCAGAAAGATAGGCAGAAGAATGCCAACAGGAAAAACAATGGGATTAAATTAGGGTTACTAGATTTTGCAAATAAAAATACAAGATGGCCAGTTAAATTTCAGATAAACAAGGAATAATTTGGGCCATTATTATATATTTTAAAATTTTCATTGTTTATCTGAAATTCACTAGGCATCCTGTATTTTATCTGGCCACCGTAGATTAAATCAATACCACTGATCACTATTTTATTTCCCAAATATAAAAACAATGCATTTTCAATTCAATTAACTATTCTTTTTTTTTTTTTTTTTTTTTTTTTTAATTTACCAGGAGGTCCCGGGGATCGAACCCAGGTCCCTCCATATGGGAGATGGACGCCCAACCAGTTGAGCCACATCCGCCTCCCAATTAACTATTCTTTAACCACTTAAAAAAAAAAAAAAAACATGGAGACCAGAAAAATAAAGCCCCTAAACTCTGTGTACAAGACTGGATTAAGGGGTCTTTAACAGCCATCATTTACTTATGCTGGGTCAGGCGCTGCCCTAAGCACTTTATATGCAGTAGTTCACTGAATCCTCACATCAGAGCTATGAGGTCGGCCCACTTACTGTTATCACCATTTTGTAGGTGAGGAAACTGAGGCTTAGAGAGTGTGGAGTCAAACTCAAGTTTGGGCCTCCCAATTAGAACAATAAAAGTAAGGTTCGATGGCCTCCCACTAGAGCCAAAACTCAGTCTACTGTCTACTCAGGAGTCTCTGGGCTAATTCTAAAATTCCAATGCCTATTTCTCCATCATTTAACTGAAAAAACTTCAATCCACAAAACACCTTAGAACCACTTTAACTGCAGATTATAAGGTGATTATTTTCTCTCTCTTCCTTTCTACTGCCAAATCTCAACCATTTCTCTCTCATGGGCCTTTCCATTAAAACCAAGGACAGAAAAAAAAAAAAAAAAGGAGAACAAACTTTAAACAAGCCAAATTCTGCTAATTGGATACAGCTCTATGAAAGGATGCTCCAAAAATAAGATGAAAAACAAGATGAAATTTGAAAATAAAATATCAACCTTGACAAAATTATAATCATTATTGTAAAAAGAAAATTCTCTGGACAGCTGTTATAAACAAATAACTCATTCATATAGAGGATTCCACAGAACAGTTTTTCTCATCTCAACTCTTACAATCTCTGGAACTGCCAGGAATTTAAGAAGGAACAGATCCTCTTTGATGTGACTCTGTCCAGTGTTTCTATTCTCTCTCCACAAGGTTACTGAATCTAATCCACAACCACAACCACTCTACCCTCAACTGACAGAAGGCAACTGCCTAAATGGATACTCAGTTCAGTGACTGGCATTAAAGAAGTGTGAGTCGCATGGATTTAAATTCTTTTTTTTTATTTTTTTTATTTTACCGGGAGGTCCCGGGGAACGAACCCAGGTCGCTCCATATGGAAGATGTACATCCAACCATTTGAGCCACGTCCACCCCCAAATTAATTTTTAAAGAACGCAATGTTTCCCTAAGAGGCATGGGCTAATCTAACCAGAGTTCAGGTCAAAGCATTTCATCCTCTTTACTCGCAAGAAAAACAGTTGGGAACAGTGACATTCTTCAAATGCAAGAGCAGCATAGCCAAAGGCAGTGGGGGGAGGATCTTCATCATATTTGCCTTTGGAAGGCAAGCCATCTCCTTGGTAACAGTTCTAAAAATGAATAAAAGAAAAGAAAGGAAAAAAAAATCCTCCAGTAAATCTCACACCTTAGCAGGCAGCCTAGAAAATATGCCTGTCATTCAGGCAAGGTATCCAATTCCTTTTTCTCAAAAGGATGCCTGGTTTTTTGTTTGTTTGTTTTTACCAAAAGGGTATATGGTAGATTGAACTATGTACCCCCGAGAAATGACATATTCTTAATCTTAATCCACATTCCTGTGATTGTAAAACCATTTGTAAATAGTATCTTTGAATATGTTAAGGTGAGTTAGGGTGCAGACCATTTTATGAATAGGGTCTTCTAAGATCCTATTTCTGTATGGCACAAATGAACAGGGTGGGCATTAATCCATATTACTCGAGGCCTTATAGACAGAAAGCCACAGAGAAACACAGAGGAGCTAGAGAGCCAGAAGTCAGTGGAAACTGGAAGCACAGACACAAAGGGAAAGACATTGCCAAGTGACAGAGGCAGAGAGAGATGAGAGCCAAGGATCACCAGAACACTATAGACTTTGGGAAGAAAGCATGGTCTGTCAAGACCTTGATTTGAGACTTCTAGCCTCCAAAACCATGAGCTAATAAATGTTAATTGTTTCTGTCATAGCAGAATGGCAAACTAAGACATGGGGCATCCAATCCCTTTCCAGATGGAGCTCATGATTTTCCACACCTGTAAGAGAGATGGTATCACTAACTTCTAAGGTTGTTTTAAGGGTTAAATAGGAGCATGCGCAGGATTTAGCAGAAGATCTGGCATACAGGGAGTCATCAGTGGATATTAGCTATGACTGTAACCTTTATCATTCCCCAGTGCAGCACTAGAAGCACTGATTTTAACTTGGAGATGACAGGATATAGAACAGGAAAATGAGGAAAACACAAGTCAAAAGGTTCTTATAGAAAATCCAGAGCCCAAGGCCAAAGAAAAGAATCAAACCAACGCCAAGAAAAAGTTTTAAAAAGAGCAATTGGCCCTGTGCCCCAACCAACTAAACATCCACCGAGCATCATATTAAAGATACCTCAAGAACAGGAAGCAGCACCTGCAGTAAGCCGAAGACTGAACCGAATGCACAAATAGACATACTTCCTCCCAGAGCCCCATCTGTGACCTGATGTTCCTCATCAAGGAGGATGAGAAGCCATATGATGTGGAGGTTTGGACACTTTCTTAAACTGGAACCAAAAATGAACCTGGCATAATTTCCATCTCTCCCTGCCACAGACCCCTGCTTTCCCCCTACTACAGTGCTAAGACCTTCCAGCTCACAGACAGACACCACACAGCTAGGAGGTTCAAAGCACATGCAAGTACGTGCAAAATTGCTGCCAGGTTCATAGAGGAGAGTCATGGAAAGTCAGAAAATTACTGGACTAACACCACAAGCAGGTCTATTAACAAAGCACACAATGGAATTAGAGAAGTAAAGAGCTTGGCCTTCTGATGGCAGTTTAATGTAAAAGAAGCAAAAAAGAAGAGAGGAGAACAAGAAGGACTTGGATGACTCACTAAAGACAGAGCTGAATAAGCAGCATGTTCTTGTAGTCTTCTCTACCTCCGCACCCCCAACCTTTACGTTTAAGACAAATGTATTCATCACACATCCACTTAGTCTGGTTTTCTTAGTTATTTATTCCGCAGTCAATGCTTTCTGGATTGCCATGCCTGAGAACAGGAAGATAAGCCTGGCTCCTCTCAGAGCTGGCATTCAAGGATAAGAAGGTACCACCTCTAGATCTGCCATGATGATTCAGGCTCTTTCATTTAATGCCCTCTTACTGCATCAGGCCAGTGAGTCAAGCAGTTGAGTAAGCAGCCATGATGCCATTCACAAACATGCTCCAGTGGCTCATGTCATCCCCTACAGCTCTTGGGATAAATCTCACTAAGGATGCACAGCCTCTAAGCATCACTGCCAGAACTGCCAAAAGATGTGGGGATTGTGGGAAGGCGGGGCCTTCCCACCACATTACAAATGATGAAGTTTCTCCTGATGAGCTTTGTTGAGTGGCTATTACACTACATAGGGCACTGAGGCTAAAGACCTGGACCCAGTCCTCATGGAGTTTACAGTTTAGTGGATCTCACAGCATGAGTTGTAATAAGTAGCCAAAATGCAGAGAATAAATCTCTAAAGAAAAAAAAAAAAACAACATTAAAATATGCCTCCAAAAACCTGCAGTTGCTACTCCTATAATATTCACCGCAGTAAGAGTTGTGGCGACATCAGGAAGGCAGGAAAGGTTAGCAAAGTTTAGTGAGATTTCTTAAGTTTGATACAAAAAGTAATCAGTGTATGTTTTAAAAGCATTTCAGTTTTGGAAGGAATAACATCACCTAAACAGGGCTGTTTACCTGCCCAAGAAGCAGCCAAACAGCCGCTGGGACTCGTTGATAGCATTCTAATGCCAGACCAGCATGGTGGTGGTGGTGAGGAAGTCCCAGGTTGCAATCAGACCTCGATTATTTTCTCAGCTCAACCATATATCCTATAGCCCTGAATTAGTTAATTATGCTTCCTTCAAGCATAGTTTCTGCATTTATAAAATCACAAGGACAATAGAAAAAGGAGAAGCATAGGAGGGGGGATGGATATATGACGGTTCACTGAGTGCATACACACAAACGGCTGCCTGTGAAACCAGCTGAAGATGACATTATACAGTCCCTAGTGGAAACTCTTCACTCTTCCTCTTCCCCCACACATCATGAAGTGCACTTTCGCCATAACCACCCTTCCAGGCAGAGTCGCTTTTGAAAGTCAGCTCTTGGGCAATCTACAACTTCCTAAAATGCTGTACCATGCTCCATTTGATAGCACGATTAGAGCCCCATATCCATGCAGGCCCCAGTCAAACCCCCTGGTTTCCCATTGATTCCGGCAGAGGGAATGCATACGGCCACATGCCAGGGAAGCTTGGCAGTGACAACAGGGCACTGACTGGGAAGACCAGGCTGGCTTCCAGAGGAGGTTGCACTTGAGCTGAGATTTAAAGGAGGAAGGGTTAGGAGAAGGATGGCAGAGAAGCGCTGCATCAGAAGGAACTGCATGGCCCTGGGAGGGGAGGCACATGAGCTTTACAGGGAGTAGAAGGGCCCTGTCGCTGGGTTAAACTGGAGAGGTAAAAGGGGCCCCAATATATGGACGGGTACTCTTGAGAGCAACGAGAGGCCACTGAAGGTTTTAAAGCAGTGAAGTGTTAAATTCAGATTTTCATTTTGAAAAGGCTATTCTGGCTACAGCAATAGACACAAGCTAACCAGTAAGTCCTGGTGGCAAAAACTAGCAGCCACTAAGTGGGGACGACTGTCTGAGACACCAAGAAAGAGAGAGGCAGGGGCAAAGAGGAAAGGAAGAAGGGTCAGTTGAAGGGAAAGTCAGCACCAACAAAATCAACTGGAAGCTTGTGGATGAAGACTCTCAAGTCCCACCTCGCAACCTGCAGTTTAACAAGATCCCCCGGTGATGTGGATGCTCATTCAAGTTCCCAACACAGAGTGAGAACTAGTTTTAGAGATCATCAATCATAACACCAAAGTCTTGTATTTTCAAACCCTATTTGTAATGAAGCTGCAAAATCCAAACACATGCTTGACAGGTCAGATAAAATGGAATCACAGAAGAGGTTTGCTATGAAAGACTCTCTTCCCTAAACTAGACACGAAGGGAAATCAACATCTACCTGCTCCCAGATCTTGCTAAGTCTACGCACATGGCTGGCTGCAGCCAGGGCTGCAACCACCCAAGGTGAGATCCACTTGACACAAAGAAGTATCCTCTGTCCATCCCCAAAAGCCTCTGGTTATCTCCTAAGCAGACTTCAAATCTCTGTTAAAGCCTCCATAAGCATCCATGACTCAGTCATCTTTGAAGGACAGTATCCGGATACTAAACACAATTACTCACCTGGCCATCCACTTGAAAAATAAATGAAATCACTGACAACATTCATTAATCTTGTAGATCACGATTCTAATTATAAAACTACTTGTTAGCCTAATCCTGCTTTTCAGTGACGCCTAAAATAAGTCCTTTTATCATATGTACCCCAGCATTTCCCTATCTACAAAACAAGAACCATAGCATTTACCCCCCAAGGATGCTTTAGGATTAGGGACATAATGTTTTTAATGCTATTTGAGGTATATATTTAGTTCTTAAAGCTTTGATTGTGTCACATTGCAACTCAAAAAACTTACAGTAGCTCCCCAGTATCCACAGACTCTTGACTGTGGCACGTAAGCCTTCCACAATCTAGTCTCAAAGATCTTTGCATTCTTATTTCATAGATGCTCCAGCCAAGCCAAACTAATCACCAGTTCCTTCTCTGTCGCCACACTTTAACTAACTGATTCAGAGTGGAAATGGAACTCTGTTCCAAGACCTCCCTCTAAGTCCACACCCACTGTGTGTCAAGACCTACAGAATAAATAGGCAATAGCCAGACAAAGGGGAATCGGGAAAAGCACACCAGGTAAACAGAACAAAAATATTCAGTGGACTGAAGCTGCAAGATCCATGCACCTAGGGGAATCTAAACAAGCTTAGAAGAGCTGGAGCACAGAGCACAGACTCACAGGCCACGGGAGGCTGGAGGCGTGGGCAGAAGCCCTCTGAACTTTATCCTGAAAGGGTGAGTGGATACATTTTTGAAAGTATACATACTATAATACTTGAGAACTGTTTTAGTGAAGGAAAAAGGTGCCTCCAAAAACTTTCTGAAACTCTCTTTCAATCCACTTTGCCCACCAATGAAATTCAAGCTGTTTTTAGGAAATATCTGTGGCAACTTTAATAGCAATACATCGTCTCTTTTAACCACAGATTATAATCACAGAACTACAGCACTAGTAGGAACCTTAGCAATCATTTACTGTAACCCCTTATTTTATAGATAAGAAAACTACAGTCCTGGACGATTAAATGGTTTGCTCAAAGACAGGCACTTTGTGGCAGGGTCAATATTCAAACCCAAGTCTCATGACTTCTAGACCAGAAAGAATAGGATGTAGTAAACATTCCAATATAAGAATAAAAGCTTCCATTCATTCATTCACTCAACAAATATTTCTCTATGTACCAGATGCTGTTCTCAGCATTGGGAATATAGAAGTAAACAAGAAAGACAAACACCCTTGGCCTTGCAGAGTTTTCATTCTAGTAGAAAGAGAGCGACAAAAAATAAACATAATGAAGTTAATTACATACTATGTTAGAATGAGCTAAGTACTGAAGAAAAAAAATTGGCAGAGAAATGGGATGAGACAGGGTTGTCAGAGCAGACCTCACTGAGAGAGTAATATTTGAGCAAAAACTTTAAGATGGCGAGTGCTTGCAATACACTAAGGATTTGAGAGGTCATGAGATTTCTATCCCTCCCATCATAATCTACTTGTACAAAGCAATAGGTAATAGGGCTGAGATCTGGGCAGAAATTTCGCCTTCTCCAAATCTGCTGACATTCATCCACCAAGTTCAACAAATAAACATCCCCAATTCTAACATTCTCTCAGATAAAACAGGAAAAAACAATTCTCCTTCTGGTTTAAATAAAAGACTTTGATAAGCTGATAAATTGGAATGCAGTGAAAAAGTGGATAAGGAGGGAATTTCAGGCTGGAAGCAAAACAAATACACATTCTGCATTTTGATTGTGAACCAGGCCAATTTATTTCAGTTACTGCCAAATATGGATTAAGATGTGGGTCACTTCCTGAACATACCAGAAATGAAACTCAGATTGACACCAAGTTCCCAAAACCTGATGAAGAATTGCCCAGAAAAGAAAAAAGGAGGGCATCAAAGGAGGAAGAACAATGGAAATTACAAACACAATTAAAGCTCACCCCGACCTTGCCTCCCCCCAGTAGGCTGTGCAATGGTGACGGGTCAGCATAATAATTCCAAAGGGCCTTCACTTTCTGAGCAATCCTCACAATAACCACATGAGGTGGGTACTTTTGTGAGACTCACTTTACAGATGAAAAAACTGAGACAACTGAGTCTCTGAGAGGTTAAACTGCCCAAGCCATTAATAAGCAACAGACACAGAACTGAAACCCAGGTCTGTCTGACTCCAAAACCCATATTCTAATCCTGAGGGCAGGGCAAGATAAAATGTTTTTTTTACATTTTTACATAAGGTTTGCAAAATAAATTTAAAAATTTTAAAAGATATGTGACAGGGACCCCATGTGGCCCACAAAGCCTGACATATTTACAACTGGGTCCTTTACAGAAAAAGTTTGCCTACACCTGCAATCTAATCCACCAAACTAGCCATCAGCAGATTCAAGCCTAGCACATTTTGTTTCCAAAACTGAAAGTATCATCATGTGGAGGAAAAGGCTCTGGAAGATGGAGACACAGTTCTCATACTTGTCAGACCATAAGGTAATGCATCATTTGTTAAGGAAGTCAGCTGCATTACTTAATTAATGGCTTTCAGACAGCGTTTTTTTTTTTTTTTAAAGATTTTATTTATTTATTCATTTACCCCCCCTTGCTGCTTGTGCTCGCTGGGTCAGCTAACCACGCCGTGCGGGCGGGCTTGCCTTCACCAGGAGGCCCCGGGAACTGAACCTGGGGCCTCCCATATGGTAAACGGGAGCCCTACTGATTGAGCCACAGCCGCTTCCCTTCAGACAGCATTTTGTTTTTATTTTTTATCATTGTTTTAGCAGGGGCAGTCCCCTTTCTCCCTTTCAAGGACCCCCTCCTATCCACCCGATAACCCATCCCCTGCTTTCTAGGCAATTGGCTCCCAGATGCTATTCTCTGACTGCCCACAGCCCAGTCCCCTGTTGATGTCCCAAACCTCAAAACTCTCTCTGGTATATCTCCCTCCATATCAGAATTTCCAGGGTCACTTTATTAAAAATACAGGCTGACAGCCCAAATTAATTCATCCAAATGAGGAAAAGAACCATAAGATCTTTAGGAGAGAGAGTCCCTTCTTTGCCCTGGATGACCTTGTTCAATTTACTTAGGCCAGTGTAGAGGAATTTTGTTGCCTTCGCTGCCTGGCAGCTACACCCCCACACACACACTTCTTCTGTATTTTTAGCACCCCGATATTCCTCTGGGAAACCATCCCTCCCTGACTTTCAGTACATTTATTTCCTATGCTGTTGACTCTACTCTGGGCTCAGGCCAGGCAAGCTTCAGGGCTTATGTCAAGATGAGCATGTAATTCAACAAAGAGCTAATGAGAAACATGCTCAGGGCTTCAAACTCTTGGCCACAAGTCATCTTGCCTACACAGGGAAGAAGCCACTGAAGAATGGCACCAGCCTAGAGGAAAGCATCTCTGAGAGACGCAGGGAGATGGGACCTGCAGACATAGTTGGAGACCTGGATCCAGACAGGACCAAAGTCAGAACATCCCTGGGCCTTCCAACCACACACCACAACAAATTAAGCAGCGTGGCTTGGGTCTTTCCCTGACTGGCTTGGCTAGAGTGGAAACACCATATCTCTGTAAAGCCCTCTACAAATGTACTTTATTAAAACCTGGCAAAGAACAAAAGCGACCTTCACGACCAGCAAGTACCTCACTAATACTCCACATCTGTGCTGAAACCAAAGGGAGCTCACCTCTCTCCTCCCCAAGTATTCTGGGAACACCAGACACTCTGAGAGATGTCAGGGCCTCTAACGTAACACCGAGTTAAGTGAGACTAAAACAGTAACCTTCTCACAACCAATAGTTCAAATTAATAAACTTCTCTCACCCAAAAATATTACCCCTTAAGCCTCTACGGCAGGGGTTCTTAGCCAGGGGTCCACGGATTTCAGGGGGTCCATGAGCTTGAATTGAAAATTAAAAAAAAAAACAAACATTCTTGTGGGGACAGGTTGGTGTGGGTGTGATATAGTTATTAAATAATATACAGTATAGTGTGTACTTAGCAAGGGGTCCGTGGTTTTCACCTGACTGGCAAAGGGGTCCGTGGAACAAAAAAGGTTAAGAACCTCTGCTCTAAGGGAAGAGAAAACAGAGAAACTGAGCAAACAAAGAGGATGTAACAGTCAGTGGGCAAGTTCCCTTGCTTCTACCACACCCTGGGTTGCTTGGCGACCAGCCTCAGCCTGGTGGTTGCAGTGGACAAGCAGAGGTCACACGGCATGCCCTGTTTGCAGCCCCACAACTCCAGGGCAGTTCTGCAAAGCTGACAGAACACAGCCAACAGAGCACCTGATGTATTCACTGGCACTCTCAGCGGTTTCTGTCTCTCCCACACCAGTCAAAGTTCCTCTACTCTTTGCCTTAAATGAGTATAAGCTATGTTTAAAAAAAGCACTTTAAGGAAAAGCAGAAAAAAAAAGTTGTGAACACAGAAAGAACCATAAATTTATTATTTATTAAGAGAGTAGAAATCATTAGGGAGTAAAAGGCTCAATCAGAAAAGCACAGGCCAGCATGTTCCAGATTTTCTGGACTCCTTCTGGACTCCTTCATGCACTGCTCACCCCATTGCCACCTCCAACGATTACTGCATTGAAAGCACAACCACAGTGTTCTCTGTCTCTCGGTCATGAACTAATTTCCAACAACTGAGAAATCAATGGGGACAGCAATCTATGCATTTGGCAATACAGTTTATTTTATTTTATTTTTTTTTTTTTAAGATTTTATTTATTTATTCATTTATCCCCCCCTTGCTGCTCGCGCTCTCCGGGTCAGCCAACCACGCCGTGTGGGCGGGCCCGCCCTCACCAGGAGGCCCCGGGAACCGAACCCGGGGCATCCCACATGGTAAACGGGAGCCCTACTGATTGAGCCACAGCCGCTTCCCGGCAATACAGTTTAGAAGTAACTGCTATGCCAGATCCCTGCACGGCCAGTACAATGGAGTAGGAGGAGAGAAAAGAATGTAGGTCAATAGTCTCTGGTGTTTAGACGTCACCAAACGGGGGCATCTGTACATAAGCAGACAGAGGTGATGCTGTCCTTCTCCCTCCCTGCCTGCTCCCAAATTAAATACCTAAGAACAGTGGCTCTCCACAAAAAATACAGGGGCTAGGGCCCAAGAGAGAGACAGCAACAGGCACAGACTCTTGTGCTCAAATTCTATTTAGCAGGTCTTCAGTACCAAAAAGTAAGAGGCTGTATGGGCACTGTTTTTTGTTTGCTGCATCTTGTTAAGACCCACTCATGAACATGGACATACCTAAATGAACTCATATTAAATCCTGTAAAAACGTCACTATAGGGTTTTGGAAAAACTGTGAACAGAAACTATGCCTTGCATCTGTTGGAAGAACAAGAGAACATAATTCTGGCAAACTACACACAGGAGGCTGGCAGTCTGAACAATGGTGGAAGAAATCATATTTCTTAAAAAAAAAAAATCTTTTTAGAGGGAAATGAAAAATGAGTCTTTTATAATTGATTATGAGGCTTACAAAGGGTGCCTTCCCATTTGCGCTACTCCAGCTAAAATGATTCATGAAAACTTAACACCTTTAAATGGGGGAAGGGAGGAGAAATACACTCTCTAGTATTCAAAATCTCTCTCTTTAAAGCATAAGCAAGCAGCCTTCTCAATTTATAGTCAGCTGTAAGTACATTTCTTCTCCTAGGTGTGAAGATTATGAAAGGAATCAATTCATAGAAGGTTAACTGGTCCCGCCAAGCAGACCCCGGCTTCCTGAATGGTGCCACTTACGACAGAGATTTAGAAACATTAGATTTCTCTTCCCTTTCTCCTGCCTGATAAAAGTGAAAATAAAGAACTAGGGAAAGGTAACGAGAGAGAAAACTAATAAGCACAGGCCCAGGGATGAGAAGCAAGATGGAGGCCGGTCAGAACATTAATCACCTCCTAGTCCTGCTTTCCTCACTACTTCTGTGTTACCCAAAGGAAGTCCAGATCACCACCCAGGTAGGGCCTTCACATCTGATCCATCCAATATGGAATTTTGAAATGAAATAAAATCTAAAGAGAACCAAAGGATGCTTGAAGCCATCAACTTTCAGAGTGGCCTTAGAGCACACAGTCTTTTAGGGGCTATTTGGCATCATTCATTCGACACAGTTCTAAGCAATGGGGAGTCTGGAGGGTAAGAAGTACTATGAAGACTGTAATACAGATTAACAGGATAGAAGGGACAAGGGAGGGACATCTAACTTACTTTGGGACAGGTGGTCAGGAATGGACTCTTAGAGGGGACATTTGGCTAGGACCTGAAGGATGGGAAGAAGCCAACCACATTATGTAGCAAAGGCAATCCAAAAGAAAGCAACGGATAGGTCCCACTCTGGGAAAATGCTCCATATGTCAGAGGAATTTGAGGACAACAAAGCTTAAGCACAATGAGGGAGCGAGAATGGTTGGAGAAGGAGGAGGTTGACAAGATAGGCAGAACCGATCGTACAGGGCAATGTAAAACACGGTAAGGAGATTTTCTTGGTTTTGATGGTATGGAATGCATTATACAATGATATCAAGCTAAAGATAAAATTTAAGAGTTAGAGGAAATACAGAGGAAAGATACATACAGGCACACCTCGTTTTATTGCACTTTATTTTATTGTGCTACACAGCTATTGCATCTTTTACAAATTGAAGGTTTATGGCAACCCTGTGCTGAGCAAGTCTATTAGCACTATTTTTCCAACAGCATGTGCTTACTTAGTGTTTCTGGGTCACGTTTTGGTGATTCTTATAATAATAATGAAAAAAGTTTGAAATATTGCATCTGTTATGGTAATCTGTGATCTTCAATGTTACCACTGTAATTGTTTTGGGGTGCCACGAACTGTACCCATATAAGATAGTGAACTTAATCGATAAATGTTGTATGTGTTCTGACTGCTCCACTGACCGGCCATCCCCTTATCTCTCTTCCTCCCCTCAGGCCTCACTATTCCCTGAGACACAACAATATTGAAATTAGACCAATTAATAACCCTACTATGGCCTCTAAGTGTTCAAGTAAAAGGAAGAGTCACATGAACTCTCACTTTAAATCAAAGCTAGAAATGATTAGGCTTAGTGAGGAAGGCTTGTCAAAAGCCAAAATAGGTCAAAAGCTAGGCCTCTTGTGTCAAACAGGTAGCCAAGCTATGAATGCAAAAGAAGGAAAGTAAACATGCCACTCCAGTGAACATAAGAATGATAAGGGAAACAGATGTGGCTCAAGCAATTGGGCTCCCATCTACCATATAGGAGGTCCAGGGTTCAATTCCCAGGGCCTCCTGGTGAAAGGCAAGCTGGCCCACATGGCAAGCTGGCCTACGTGGAGTGCTGATCCACGCAGGAGTGCTGGCCCGCGCAGGAGTGCTGGCCGCGCAGGAGTGCTGGCCTGCGCTGAGAGCTGGCGCAGCAAGATGACACAACAAAAAGAGACACAGAGAAGAGACAATAAGAGATGTAGCAGACCAGGGAGTTGAGGTGGCACAAGAGATTGAGCACCTCTCTCTCACTCCAGAAGGTCCCAGGATCAGTTCCTGGTGCCACATAAAGAAAAGACAAGTAGACACAGAAGAACACACAGAGAGCAGACAGCGAGTGCAAAAACAATGGAGGAGGGGGAGGAATAAATAAATAAAATAAATCTAAAAAAAAAAAAAATGATAAGAAAGCAAAACAGCCTTATTCCTGATATAGAGAAAGTTTTAGTGGTCTAGAGAGACGATCAAACCAGACAAAACATTCCCTTAAGCCAAAGCCTAATCCAGGGCAAGGCCCTAACTCTCTTCAATTCTTTGAAGGCTGAGAGAGATGAGAAAGCTGTGAAAGAAAAGTGTGATGCTAGCAAATATTGGTCCATGAGGTTTAAGGAAAAAAGCCATCTCCATGACATAAAAGTGTAAAGTGAATCAACAAGTGCTGATATAGAAGCTGCAGCAAGTTATCCAGGAGATCGAGCTAAGATCACTGATGAAGGTGGCTGCACTAAACAGATTTCCTATGTAGACAAAATAGCCTTCTATTGGAAGAAGATGCCATCTAGGACTTTCATAGCTACAGAGGAAAAGTCAATGCCTAGCTTCAAAGCTTCAAAGGACAGGCTGACTCTCTCATTAGGGGCTAATACAGCTGGTGACTTTAAACTGAAGCCAATGTTCACTTACCATTCTGAAAATCCCAGGGCCCTTAAGAATTAAATCAACTCTGCCTGTGCTCTATAAACGGAATAAAGCCTGGATGACAATACATCTGTTTACAACATGGTTTACTGAATATTTTAAGCCTACTGTATCTACTGCTCAGAAAAAAAAGATTCCTTTCAAATTACTACTGCTCATTGGCAACGCACTTGGTTAATCAAGAGCTCTGATGGAGATGGAAAATAAGATGAATGTTGTTTTCATGCCTGTTAACACAACATCCATTCTGCAGCCCATGGATCAAGGAGCAATTTCAACTTTCAAGTCTTATTATATAAGAAATACATTTCTTGGGAGCAGATTTGTTTCAAGTAGTAGAGGGCCCGCCTCCCACATGGGAGGTCCCAGGTTTGGTTCCTGGTGCCTCCTGAAAGAACAAAAACAACCAACCAGACAAACAAAAAAACCAACTCAGGGAAGCCGATGTGGATCAGTAGTTGAGCGCAGGCTTCCCACATACAAGGTCCCGGGTTCAATTTTTGGCACCTCAAAAAAAAAAAAAAAAAAAAAAAAACATTTCTTAAGGCTATATCTGCCATAGATAGTGATTCTTCTGATGGATCTGGGCAAACTCAACTGAAAACCTTCAAGAGAGGATTCACTATTCTAGATGCAATTAAGAACATTCATGATTCATGAGAGGAGGTCAAAATAACAACATAAACAGGAGTTTGGAAGAAGTTGATTCCAACCCTCATGGGGGACTTTGAGGGATTCAAGACCCAGTAGAGTAGGTAAATGCAAATGTGGTGAAAATAGCAAAAGAACTAAAATTAGAAGTAAAGTCTGAAGATGTGACTGAATTTCTGCAATCTCATGATAATATTTTAATGGATGAGGAGTTGCTTCTTATAGATAAGCAAAGAAAGTGGTTTCTTGATATGGAATCTACTCTTGTGAAGATGCTGTGCACATTGTGCAGCCAGCACTCCTGTGCAGTAAAAGATTTAGAATATTAAATAAACTTGGTTGATAAAGCAGCAGCTGGGTTTCAGAGTAGAACTCCAATTTTGAAAGAAGTTCTACTGTGGGTGAAATGCTACCAAACAGCATTGCATGCTACAGAGAAATCGTTCTTGAAAGGAAGAGTCAATTGATGCAGCAAACTTCACTGTTGTCTTATTTTAAGAAATTGCCACAGCCACCCCAACTTCAGCTACTACCCTGATAAGTCAGCAGCCATCAACTTTGAAGACCTTCCACCAGCAAAAAGATTACAACTCACTGAAGGCTCAGATGATTGTTAGAATTTTTAAATTAAGCTATATACATTATTGTTTTAACATAATGCAATTTTGCACTTAATAGACTACAGCATAGTATAAACATAATTTTTATATGCACTGGGAAACCAACATATCTGTGTGACTTGCTTTATTGCTATATTTGCTTTATTGCAGTGGTCTTGAACCAAACTTGAAATATCTCCATGGGATGCCTATATATAATCTTTAGAAGGAGATTAAACCTTTGACCAAAACAGACAATTTCAAAAGAGATGATTTTGGGGGGAGCAGATGTGGCTCAAGCAATTGAGTGCCCGCCTCTCACACAGGCTGGGTTCCTGGTGCCTCCTAAAGAAAAAACAACAACAACAAGCAGACAACGAGTAAAAAACAACAAGCAGACAATGAGCAAAAACAACGAGCAGACAACAAGTGCAAACAACCAGATGAGGGAGCCATCTAGTGAGGGAGCAAAACATCCTATAAAAAAAAAAGAGAGAGATGATTTTTTAAAACTATATTCTGAATGAGATGGGAAGCCACTGGAGGTTTGGGGCAAAGGAGACTTGATTAGGTTTATGTTTGTTTTAAACATCAGTCTGCCTGCTATGTGAGGAATGTATTCTACCTCACCAAGATTGCCAAAGTTCTGGGTGGTCACAACTCCAATGAGTAAGAATGACTCTGCCTATCAAGTGAGAGGGGAAAAGACAAAGGCAAAAAGTATGATCCAGCAGAGAGTCTTTCCTTCAGGTGATGGATTACAATTTTTAGCCACCGTAGTAAGCGAGTTGTAGGCTCAGAAAGTAAGGTCATTTGGCTCTTCACAGATGCACTCTCTGACCACATAACCTAAGATGGCCTCCACCCTCCACCATCCATCACTCTCAATCTTATTTTATTTCCATTGTGGTACTTCTCACTGTATGAAATTGTCCTGTCTATTTGTTTACTTGTTTACTTTCCCCTCTAAAATATATGAGACATTGTTTCATGGCACACCAAAGATATCTTCTTTGTCCCCAAGGTTCTAGTCAACCAAGAGAAGGGAGGAAGGGAGGAAGAAAATTAGGGGAAAGTGGGAAGCAAGCAAGAGATGGGAGCTGGATCTTTAAAGATATGAAAAGAAAGAGCACTTATGCAAATGTATCCTAAGGAGATAATGATAGTGTGTCTATAAGGACATTCATTTTGGAGAGGTTAATAATCATGAGGAAAAAAAGAGAGAGAGAAACCACCTAACTCTTAAAAACATTGGTCATTAGTTCAATAAATCTTGACACAGCATATCTAGAATATTATGTAACCACTAAAAACAATCTTAGGCAGCATGATACGAAAAGATGTTCATGATCTATTATATGGAAAGGTTATAAAACCAGATTATAGTATCTCTAATCAGTACTACTGGCATAATTTGCATTTTCTTCTTTTGTTCATCTGTATTTTCTACATATTTCTCTAATGAACATGTATTGCCAATATAATCAGAGAAAAAAATACAAGATTTTTTTTTTTCAAGATTATTTTTTAATTGCTTGATTGTTTTAATGCCTAGCCTTTATAAAAAGAAAGCCTCAGAGGAAGGCAGAAAGGGTATCCTGATGTTTTGGTGTTAATGGCTTTGTGGGGCTGGCAACTCAAGGGAGAGAGATGTGAGCTCACAATATATGTCCAAAATATATTATTACTGGAGATTCTAAATTGAGCACTTGCAAGGACTCAGATCTCATACCTGCTTTCCTGACCTATTCCGAATAGGTTTCTAGGTCTCACTATTATTTCTGGAGCTGTTCAACTAACCCAGATAACATGCTCTCTTTCAGTGTCCCAAAATTTCTCTTCTTAAAATATAAATCTTTGACCTCCTTTATTAGAGGCACCCCACAAACACACATTTAGGAAGTAGAAAGTCAGTACCTAAACGCTCCCCATCAGAACAACTAACCAGTGAGCTGGATTTTCTGTATCCACCCTGGTTCTGAGTTTGTCCTTTCGCCTCCGGAACATAACACGGAAAGTATTAACAGGAAAGGGTACCCCAAACAGTGCTGTTTACCAGGATGGCCCCACTCACAGCTAGACTTCTTCCTGGTTCCACAGGTTCACAGTCAGCTCAAATCTGGGGATTGTTTTAGCTATGATCCTAGAACTCTGGGAATCAGTTTCAGGCCATTCCCATCTACAAAAAGCTTTGTTTCTCCCATAATCAAGATGTCAGGGATCAGTCCCCTCTCTGACCTTCTGGCAAAGGGAGGAAGATAGCAGGGTGGAGAAGGGACAGTGGCTGTGAAAGAATGTGAGCCATGGAGGTAGGGAGTGAGAGAAGCAATGACAGAAAGAGAAAACATATGCATGCATAGAGAACATGTAATCTAGCTTTGGGCTGAAATTTTCTAGAACAACACAAGCTCTGCGTGAGGAAGAATGCCTTATAAGACCTTATAGGCCCCCAAATCATTCCCATTTCAGCACATAAGAAACTTAATTCTTTATCAATAATTCCTAATATGGTTACAAAGCTGAAACCCTCCAAATGCAACTATCCAAATCCGAATATGACTGGATATTTTTCCTCTGTAGAAACAAGAGGTCCTTTCTTCTACTCAAAACAGCAATCTACCTCCTGGATCCTGGGTCCTTCCTTCCCATTCCCAACTCAAAAATTACTCTCTCTAAAGCAACATCAAAATCAGCACCAAGGGAGACTCATAACAAAAGAAGTACTAACCCAGAGGCCTACACTCACACTCAGGAACGTGTGTAAATTAGATTGTTGCACTAGCAAATGTCAGAGGGTGAAAAGAACAGAGAAAAACTGAGTGCCAGGTCCAAACATCCTGGCATTGAAATCCCAGCATTCTGGGAGCTGCAAATTATTTGGATGGTCAGAAGGAAAAGGATATCCGACTTAATAAGATCTAGGGATGAAGCAAATGGGGCACACCATACTTGAAGGCATGGGTTAAAAGGAAGGAAGTGGTTGCCAAGAGTTGAGGAGACAGGAGGGATGCAGAGTTCCTTTATGGAGTGATAGAAAAGTTTAAAATCAATTGTGGGGGAGTGGGTGTAGCTCAGTGGTTGAGCACCTGATTCTCATGTATGAGATCCTCGGTACCTCCCAGTGCCTCCGAAGAAAAAAATAAATACATACATACATGCATGAGTACATACATACATACGTAAAATCAATTGTGGCAATGGATACAAAATTCTGTGAATATACCAAAAGCCATGGAATTGTGCACTATAAATGGGTGATTTGTGTGCTGTGCAACTTGTATCTCCAAAAAGCTGTTTTTAAAAAATCTTCTAAGGAAGGACCTCCAAGGACTCCACCCACCATCATCTAACCCCAAGCTGGCACATTTGGAGAGCTCAGGAATATGACTGAGGTGTCACATTAAGAGACATGAATCATCCTGCTCCTGGCTGACATTTCACAAGTTTCTCATGTAAGATAACCATCAAAACACTTAAATCTTCTTTCTTAAAAAGATTCTGTTCTTTAGGACGTAGGAGAGGAATTAGACCCCAACATTCAGAACCCAAACTTGTGAAAACATGGTCCTAAACCTCCAAATTTTAAATTCCATGAGACTGGAGATCATCTTCATACACGAATTCTGTGCTGCTTCAAGCACAAAGCCCCAAGCCCTGTTGTGTTGAGTTTTTTCTCTGCAGGACAGTGTGAAATTATGCTGGCCAGAAGAGGTGGGGGAGGTAAGGAGCAAGCCAAAGGCATATCCCAAAAGACACTGAGGCCAAAAGCTATCGGTTGCACTCCAATTTTCTACGCAATGGAGCAGAGCTTTTCTGCTGGAAAACTGATTATAAGCATGCTGGCTCTGTAACGAGAAACAGGGTTTTTTTCCAGAAAGAGAACCAGAACCATCTTGTTGCTCTAAATGGAACTGCAACAAGGCAATTTACTGACCTTGCACACTGAGCTTAGGGCAACTCCAAGGGCCAGACGACAGCAGCAAGCAAAGCTGTCAAAGGCCTGGCCAGCAGATGCAGATGCAGCAGGGAGCAGCCGGGAGCCACAGCCTGCAGATGCTGAGGCGTCCATCCCCAGAGCCTCCACTGGCCTCCAGCTCTGACAAAGCCATATTGTCCACTGCGGGAGTTGTGAGGCCTGATTATCTGCTGGATAAGCATCCCAGGGTAGGGTTTGTGTCAGGCCTCTCAATAACCTCGTCAGATACAAAAGCAAGAAAGCCCTACTTTCTTAAGCAAAAGGCAGCGGGAAAAGCAGCACTAGTCTCATCGTAGCAACATCCTGGCGACACCCAGCAGTGGCTGTGGTCTGCCCTGTCACCCATCCCTCCTCAGAGGGCTAAAAACCAGCTGAGATCAGAACAGAGATAAGCACTGAGGAGCATTTGCCAGAAATGAGTTGCCCACAGGTACCTCCACAGCAGGATGGGGAAATCAGCTCACCCTGGGTTGGGGCACCTCACCCTCGACTTCCGGAGTCAGCAGACCCTCTCCTACTTTCCCCTAGACTTGGGTCCCCTCTGGCTGTGCAACAGCCCAGCCTGTTCATTATGCTTCTCAAATGTTTTTAAAGAAAAAATGTACAACATAATTACAGGCTCTGACCCCAAATGACTTTAACTCGGACAAGAGCACCCAGGACTCGCTGTGGGAAAACGTTTACTCTGTGATTGAGGAGGAACATAAAGTTTCCTTTCAGGAGCTCCCCACCCCAGTGCTACAGAAAGCCAAGTTCACGAGACAAATGGACCCCAGGCTTTGAGCCATACTGACTGAGATCTTCTCAAATCGGTTTAACTTCTACCCTTTCAAACATTCCCCATCATTCCCTGACCAGCAATAAAACAGACAAGCTCAGATACCTGAAAATATCCCAGCGTGAGGCTAAACAGCACGGCTCTGGACATAACGGGGCAAAGGTTTATGCAGAATCTCTTCTGATCTATTCAGACTCAACATATGACCCGAGGATCACCTCCACGAAAATCACCTGGGGGAAGGGGGATGTTTTGGAAATTCAGATTCCCAGGCCCTGCCTCAAAGCTCAGGCATCAAAATCTCTTTGGGGAGAGCCTGGAAATCTGAATTTAAGAGAATTCTTTTGTCCATATTCACCACTGTCTTACAAGGGCCACGTAGCAATGGCAATAATGGCAGACACCGATTACAAGTCACTAACCACATGCCTGCTTATATTGCTAAGCACTATACCTACAATTATCTCATTTATTCCTCACAATAATATAATAAGATGGATACTTATCTACCCTTTATTTATGCTGCTTTCTCCAAAGTCAAATCCAAAAGCTTCTGGGCAAGTCCTTACCCAAACTGGCCAGAATGAAAAACCTACTTGTCCATTTTCTCAGTTCAAAACTCTCTCCAACCCTCTTCTACCCATCTCCTAAATGTCAATATTCTCCATGATTTCAGCCTTTATGCTCTTCTCTTACTTCATGTCAGTGGTTCTCAACCTTTGCTTTATAGAACCACATCAGAATCACTGGGGTAAGTCTCAGGCATCTGTATTTCTTGAAGCTCTGATCTGTGCTTCTCCCTACCTTGTGTGTGAGTGTCTGCCTGGATATCCTGTAGCAAAAACAAGGACAAACCTTACTCAACTCCTCACCCATATCACATACCACAATTCTCCTCCTCATGGCACACAGCTCACCTACTCCCCCAAAACCTAAGAGAGAAACTCTGGAGTCACCCCTAACTCCCTCTCCTTTGTCCTCACCCCCTCCTCAGTCACCAAATGGCGTTAACTGCATATTCTCTGCTGCACCCACACCAGCACATCGCCTCTTAAGAATGCTGTGGAAGTTTGTATTCCACTTTATAATTGGTGTGTGTTTTAATATTCAAATAGTGATTCGTATTTCTTTTTTTTTTTTAAAGATTTATTTATTTACTCTATCCATTTTAAACCCCCCCCCTTCCCCATTTGCTGTTTTGTGTCCATTCGCTGGGCTATTCTCTGTGTCTGTTTCCTGCCAACTCTTTTCATCCCTCTCCTCCAGTCTTCACCAGGATTCGATCCTGGAGACCTCCGATGTAGGAGAGAGGTGTTCTACCACCTGCGCCACCTCGGTTCCTGGTTTTTGGAACTTTCAGAGCATCTCATCTTGATTCTCCCGTTACATCATCATCTTGCTGCATGGCTCCCGGGGCCTGGCAGCTCACCGGCTCACAGAGCCTGGCAGCCCATGTGCCTTCTATATATATATATTTTTTAATTTTACCGGGAGGTCCCAGGGATTGAACCCAGGTCCCTCCATATGGCAGACGGACGCCCAACCATTTGAGCCACATCCGCCCCGAGATTCGTAATTCTGACCACAAAGTATAACAGATTTTTCAGCCCACTGTACTCCCTGGCACACAGCCACCTAACTCAGGCACATGTACCTGGTCTGAGAAGTGTGCCCCTCCCCTCCAGGCATGGCAGCCTGATGGTTTCTATTCTCTTGCACACTTCTGCCTTGGGACAGTATTAAGCAGAGAGTGAATCTCATATCACTGGTGGAACATGGGATTACTTTCCAATTTAATGATTAAGGGTTTATGTGAAGATAATTTACCAAAAAAAAACCCACATTCCTAACCACATCAAACTTGTGATTTTGGAATGCTATAAAGTTCCCTTCTGAAATAAATGTATCTCTATAAATATATATATATAAACAGGAGTAAAAGTGGGGCAAAAATAATGGTGGTGACATATAAATGACAGATTGAGAACCCTGCCTCCTAGGGCTTGAGAAGCCTTCACCCACCTTTCTCAAAGTTCTCTGCACTCTCCTCCAGAGGTCCTTTCAAACTGCTGGCGATCATCCTATTGTACTGTGGACTGTCTATGCATCCCCTGCCTCCTCTCAAAATTGAGCACCTAGAAGACAGGGGCTGTGCCTGCCCTGGGCCAGTCACCCCACCACCCAGGGGCCTTCCACCCCAGTGTGAGCTGCCACAGGCCCAGGAACACAGACCACAGAGGACGTGTGGCCTGAGCCTGTCCTCCATTGGGGGAAGTGCTAAGCCAGACAATGCCAGACAAAAATGTTCTGCTCCCTTGCCAGTCCCCAGGAATTCCACAGGGAAGCCCAGAGGAAGACAAAGGCGCTTCACTGATAGTTTCTGGCCCAAAGTCTCGGTCTCTGGTCACCAGATGCAGGAGAATGCCCTCCTTTAACACCTGCCATGCTTCCTGAATAATGCACACACTGCCCAAGGGTAAAAACCCAACAGTCTCTACACTAGGAATACAAACAAGTTCTCTGGGGTCCAATATTCAAGTGATTCCTAGGTACAGTTGTGTCTCATTTTAGGGAATGATTTTTATTGTGGTTTTTAATACCAGAATTAACAGCACATACAGATTGGCAAGTAGGAAATAGAGAAAATTCTAAATAAGTAGTATTTTATTACAGGCACTACTCTGAAATAATCTGAATAGTGAGTTTCCTTCCTACTCTAAAGTCATGATTTATAAAATTCACTTCACTCATAACTTTTCAGAAACACTCATATGAAATATTTATCAAAATGAAAAATGTACTACCCTTTGGCCCAGCAGTTCCATTTCTAGGAATTTGTCCTAGAGACCTACTAACTCATGCACACCATGACAGAGGTGCCAGGAAGCCCAGAGCAGTATTGCCTGTAATATAAGGGGCTGGAAAGAATGTAAAAGTCGATTATTAGGGGAACGGTTAAATAAATCACATTATATCCATACAATGAAATGCAATGCAAATATTAGAAATGAGGAAGCTCTATCTTTATTGATATAGAATAACATGAAAAATATATTAAAATAAAGTGAAAAACAGTATATATGGCATGCTACCAAATATATATACTTATATTTATATTTGCTGGTATAAGCATAGACTATATCTGAAAGATACACAAGAAACTGGCAAGAAGTTGCCTCTTCTTCATATTAATATCTCAGAAGAACTGGAGATTAGGAAAACAAGAGGTGGAAGGATGTAAGTACATGCTTTTTTGTCCCCTTTGGAATGTACCATGTATAGGTACTACCTATTTAGAAACTTTTTTTAAAGAAACATAGGTCTGAATTAATGTTTTTAAAATGCCTTTCATATTTTATTTTATTTGTTCAACTGATATATACACTTTCTGCACCTGAACCCCAAGAGGAATCATAAGACACACAATCAGGAATTCGTTAAGGTTTCAGTCCTATCTGCTTAATAGTCTCCTTGCCATGGAAACAGTCTCAAATTCAAGGCAATTTGCCTGGAAATTTATTTAAAGACTCACAGGGGGAACCAGTTCCTATTTTCAAAGTGTTCAAATTAACCTGGAGTAAGCTCAACAGCAGATCTGATAGCAAGATCAGATGAGTTTTGAAATCTGTGGTGTCTTTACAAACCATGTTAAACAGGGTTTATTTTGGCTTTTCCTGTGTGGCAGCAGAAGGCTTCAAAGCATAGCTACTGGCTTGGCCCAGGGAAGCCAATAAGCTAACAAGGGTTGATCCAGAATTCCCAAATCCCTCAAACCTTTGTCCATCTGGCAAAGAAAGTACACACACAGGCACACATCCCCACGCACCCTCCTAACCCCAGGAATCTCCTCTTTCTAAATATAGTTGGCAACTGCCCGGTCATCAAGCTCACCCTCTGCAGGATCCCGTGCCTTCCAACCAAGGTGAAACGAGCCAGACATAAACACGCCGTGACAGCTTCTGGCCCACACTGCAAGCTGTTTTCCTTTCTATTTCCTCTCTTTTTCCACTCAGGGTTTCTACAAAAATGTGTAAACCCCTGTGACCCTAATTTGTAACACTAATGCTATTGTTCTCACCCTAAAAAATGTGATTTCCCTCTTGGTCCCTCCAATTTGAGCTTGGAATAATTGCCTGTTAGATAGGGGCAAAGCCTCATCACACCTCCCATTTTACCTGTAACAACCTGAAGCTCAGAAAAGATATCCAAGGCTAATTAGAACACAGTCGATTCATTCTCTCCCTCTCTCCCTCCCTCTCTCTCTCTCTCTCTCTCTCTCTCTCTCTCTCTCATATACACACACGCACACACACCAGATTTTCTTTCTACCACCTATTTCTTTTAGATCAGGGTCAGTGCCTAACAGATGGGCCTGCTCAGGATGCTTCTGATTTAGGCAAAGAGATAAGCTTCAGAGATAACCAAACACACTCAGTGAAGCACCAAATATTAACCGGCTACAGGGATGCAAAGGACTCATAAAGATGTCAAAGAGCTCATAAAAACTGGAGGTCGGCAACAATTCTACCTCAAGGAATCTACCCCATGGAAAGACTGGTACATATACATAGAAGTAACTGAGCAAGAGGACCACCACAGCACTTTCTCTAATAGTGAAAGACTGAAGTGATGCAACCATCATTCAATACACCGAGTAAATCAACTATGCAGAACTCTCTGCAATCATTAAAAAGAACACACTGTGTACATGTACTGATATGGAAGATCTCTAAGATGTAGAATTAACTGGAAAACCAAACTCAGGATAATTCATATAACATAATCCCATTTATGAAAAAACAAATATGCAAAGAAAAAGGACTGGGAAAAAAATCCTGCCAAACTGTTGACAGTGGTTAACTCTGGGAAGAGGTGCTTTACTCTGTCTACTTCTATTCTCTTTGATTCTTTTATAAGAATGTCTTCATGAACTATTTGAATAATTTTTTGTCTTTGAACTATAAGATCAGGTTATTCATCATACTCTTGATTTTTCCCCCAAACCGAAACCTCCCCAAGTCTTCTCTATCTTAGTAAATAGCAGCATATAGTTGCTCAGGCCCAAAACATTTGAATCATTCTTGACTTTACTCTTTTGTCTCACACCCCACATCCAATCCAGCAGCAAATTCTGCGGGCTCTACTTCCAAATACATCCAGAACCTGACCACCTGTTCCTATGCTGCCACCCGAGTCCAAAGTACCCGTCTAACAATCTCCTAGGTGGTCTCCCAGCTTCCTCTCTTGTCCTGCTATAGCGATTCTCTGCACAGCTGCTCACATGATCTTTTTAAACACAAGTAGGACTGCATCAGTCCCCTGTTCTGAACCTCCAGTGGAGGCCCATCACCCTTAGCTCTTTCTGGGACTCAAAGCCTTTATGACCTGGCCCTTGGAAGCTCTCCCCCTTCGATTCTCATCACTCTGCTCTAGCAGCAGTATCCCCAGATGGTCCTCAAACACCCAGTGCACTCTCCCCATTCACAACTTCTACATCTCTCCCTACAAAACCCTTACCCTAGTCTAGGTCCTTGGAGAACAGGACAAGAACAGGGCAGGGGCTCCATACTTGTTAATGAGAGCAACAAATATCATTTTGAAATGCACTGGGTTATCCTTAAAAAATAAAAACTAGGGTCAGTCAGAATTTAAATCTGGAAAAACCACTTTGTTAGCTTCATACTGATATCCTTGTCTTAGCTAATTTTTTAAAATGTGATGGCCTTGAAAGGATAACAAAGTTGGTGATAATGGTTCCCCACTGGCCATGCTCATTTTGTCAATTCATGGGGTTTCTGACCATTAGCTTACACTGGCCAGAATAAGGAGGTCCATCCAGGGACCTCTGCCCAGTAGGATGCTGGCTGGTCTAAGCAGACCAGAAATCTGAGCCACAGCCTAAGAACCACTTTCCCAAGCCCTGGGATCCTGACACTGATCAGTCAAATGCAACTGCAGATGAAGCAAATTGGAAGAAAAAGTCCCCAAATGATGGTGAATGGAGAAAACATACTAAGTGTAACTCAGTCATCAAAAGATTTATGGGGCAAAGTAAAGGAGGAAAATTCAAAATATAAAATTCTGCCTGATAAAAGATCTGAATAAAAGATGTACAAATGGCCAATAAGCACTTGAAAAGATGCTCACCACCCAGCAGAATAGCTCTAATGAAACAGACAGATAAGTGTTGGTGAAGATGTGGAGAAAGTGACGCCGTCATACATTGCTGGTGGCAATATAAAATAGTGCACCCACTGTGGAAAAAAGTTTGGCAGATATTTTAAAAAGCAAACATAAATTTGCTATAGGTAAAAATAAAATGGAAAATGAAAATGTACACCCATCCAAAAGCATGTATGCAAATGTTCACAGCAACATCATTCATTCACAAGAGTCAAAAACTAGACAAAAAAATGTCCATCAGCTGGTGAATGGATAAATTATGGTATACAAAATGGAATACTCTTCAACAATAAAAAGGAATGAACTACCGATATATGTTACAAAATAGATGAACCTCAAAAACATGCTAAGTGGAAAAAGTCAGATGCAAAAACACATATCATATGATTCTATTAAGCTTAAATTTTCAGAAAGAGAAAAAGTAGTGAGTGTCTGGCGCTTGAGGTGAGAATGAAAAATGCCTACAAGTAGGCACAAGGCATCTTTCTGGAGTGATAGAAATGTTCTAATATTGGATTGGGGTGGTGGTTATACAATCTCTGTAAACTAACTAAAAATCTTCAAATTGTACACTTAAAACAGATTAATTTTACATAATGGAAATTATACCTAAATAAAACTTAAAAAAAAAAAAAAAAAAAAACACCTCCTCCAAACCAAGCTAATCTGAAACAAGTGGCTACCTCGAAAGGAATAAACCTAAATATAACGTTCTTGAAAGAGACCCCCACGATAAATTAGTCAGTCAATTCCAATTGTTGGTGATCTTTCTGAGGAGGGAAAAAAAGAGATGGAGAGAAAAATTATCTTTTTAAGATTTTAAGGAGAAACTTTAAAGTATTTTAAAATTATTGCTAATTAACATGGTCTATTCCCATCAACCACTTATACCAACTAAACTACTGGGTTTTCTTCTGGGACACAATGCAACATACCATCGTATGGTTTTAAAAAGGAGCAGGGAGGAGAGGGAATTAAAACTCAGTGGGTTGAGAACTACAGATAGGATACAAGCCATTAAATCCAACTGAGAACAGAATAGAGTAGAAAGTATTTTGTAAGTCAATGTTATATAAAAACTACAAAATCTTGTTTGGATTTAAATTTGCTGCTGTTTACATTTGTATGAGTAATGCTCCAAATGTCAGTATTGCAAATTAACACCGTTTACAAATAATTAGGAAGTGCTTTCTTTTTTTCTTTTATTAGCAAGGTGCTAAAGCAAAGCAAAGGAACTGCAAAAAACTTTTTGCTACCTAACTCCATACCCATTTGTTCCAATAAATTTTTGTGAGTAATATAATTACTGCTAAACAAAGAATGTTGGCAAGGAATACCCTTTAGGAGTTAATGCCATTCAAGAAAGACTTATCTCACTATTGCAAAAGGCCTATACCAAATCCTAAAGAAGTACAAAAGGGTGACATGCTTCAAAGCACACAACTCTTGGTGTTGATTTTTTCATTCTTGTTTTAATGAGCAAAGAGGATGAGCTGTTTACATTACTGAATCAGACCCAGGAACAGGTTTCTGGCCTCTCTGTTCATTGCTTTATTACTCAGCTGAAAGGCAATGCTGCAAATCATTGATAATCACTCAGTGCTACCCCAAAGAGAAACTCTAGGACTTTCATTTTATAGGCCAGGAGATAGTCAGCCACCCTCCTTTGCCTCTCTGACAATGGTCTTTTAAGGTATGATGGGGATACAAACACAAAATTTCAGAGCATAATGCAAATTTTTAGCTATTCTTCACTACCCAGGCTCAGAGTCTGAAAAACAGCTAGGACAATCTTCTCACTTAATACAGCAACTGCTACATTTTCTTTCTTTCTAGGACCTAGATCTGTGAGGAATTTGCATCTTCACTGCCAGCTTCTTTACTGAAGGCACAGGACAGTAATGCTCAAGAGAAGGCCCTCTAGATCACGGCCAGGTTCAAAGCTTGGTTGTACAACTTCCTAGCTGTGTGACCTTAGACAAGTTACCCCAACTATAAAATAGGGGGAAAAAAATATGAACGCACATTCACTCCACAGGATGGTGGAAAAGATTAATGAGACAATATATGAAACTGAGCATAGAGCCGAGTACTTGATAAGTGCTCAAAAACCTGATCAGCAGGCATTATTATTAGACTGTCTACTTATTTCTGTTAAATCTCACTGGGGTTGCCTTGGGGGATGTGGTGCAGAACAGAAATCTCAGAATTCCTAATTGCCAAGAATGCAATGAGAAAGGCACATCATCTCCAAAAAGTACAAGTTCATGAAAAGCACAAGCTCAACTAAAGAAAGATAAATACATTCATTTCACTTTGTAAAAAAGATTCCTCCAGCAGGATAATAACCACAAAGTAAGGCTTTTTTCCAGTATCGCACACCCTACCCCAACTTGACTGAAAGCTCACTGAGAGAAGGGGTTGGATTCTCAGTCTAGCTGTGGTGATCTCCTCTGCATACTTCAAAGCACCATGAGCAAGAAGGAATCTACTCCCCTCTTGTGGGTTGCAGATACAGAGGCACACCTGCTTTCTTCTGGCCCTGGGACACACCGCAGTCCTTGGGACCTCAGCCCTACCTCCACAGCCCTGTTTTGAAGCCGAGAAGCTTACAGATTTAAAGTTTCCCAACCTGAAACTCAAATCAAGAGCTTTGTGCCTAAAGCTGGTCATCACCACCTAGGGAAAACGGTTAAAATTGCATTTCTGATGTCCAGAATAGGCAAATCTGTAGAGAAAGAAAATCTAGAGACAGATTAGAGTTGCCAAGGGCTGTGGTGGTTGGGCAGAAATGGGAGTGACTGCTTATAGCATATGAGGTTTCTTTCTGGGGTGATAAAAATGTTCTAAAATTGACTGCGGTGATGGTTGCATGGCTCTGTGAATGTACTAAAAACCATTGAATTGGACACTTTAAATGGGTGAATCACATCTCAATAAAGCAGTTAGAAAAAAATTTGTACTTCATTTAGTAAGTTAGTAAGAAATTTGTACATCCATTCCCCCTTCTTGGAGAATCAGAATAAGGGTACCCCATCTCAGGAAACTGAAGTCAAACCCCAGAACAAGCCCAGAAACCAACTGCAAAAATGGAAAGAAACATAGTTCCTAAAAATCCATACCACCCCTCTAAACCAACAGCCTAATCCAATTTCATTTCTATGAAACCACATTTGGTTTGCCATTGAGTCCATGAGATAGCCAGATATGAAGTCCAGTGCGTTCTGCAAGCTTTTCCTACAAGGCAAACAGAGGGAGACAGCAAGCCCAGCCACTGAGGGGGGGAAAGTTAAAAGATTTAAAATGTAAGCTACCAGATTGTTAGGAGGAACAGAGATGTTTGGAGGTTTATTTATTTATTTTTCCTTTTTAACCTGTGGGGCTATTTTTGGCATAACCTTGGCTTTGAGACCATCTTCCCTGGATTTTGCCCACCAGTGGCTCATAAACATACAACTGGCATGAAGATGGCAAAGGCCTACCTCCCTACCCCTAAACCAAAAATGTCTCTCTGCTTTTGGTGACTATTGCTCTGAGAATCACAGAGTCTTCACAGCTCTGAACACTGCTCCCATCTCCAAGGGAAATAACAGCTACCATTAATTGACAGAGCTACATGCCAGACCCCAAACTAAGTGCCACTGTTATATGCACTGCTTCACTGAGTCCTCACAACCATCCTATGAGGGCAGTGTCGTGTGGGGTTATTCCCATTTCACAGAGAAACAGCTCAGGCCTAGTAACTTGCCCAGCATGAGGGGCTGGGGGGTGGGGGACACAGGACAGGAAATTCGAACCCAGGCTCACCTTACCATCAGGGTTGCTCTCTTACCACAGAGCTATGTTGCCCTCAGGAAATGCTTTTATCACCAAAATTGATGAAGTGTGTGTGGGGCTTGTCTAGTGACCTAACAAGCCTAGGGTAAGGGAGACAGGGAATCCTAAAACTCAGTTCTATAAGCTGAACTCCATCGCCAGCCTCCTTCATCTCCACAGAAAGAAAAGAAAAAAAAAAAAAAAATTTAAATACACAGAATCTTCTTGGCTGAGACAGTGATTAATCAGGTCAAAAGAAAGAGTCTTGGGGGGACGGATGTGGCTCAAATGGTTGGGCGTCCGTCTCCCATATGGAGGGACCTGGGTTCGAACTCCGGGACCTCTCGGTAAAAAAAAAAAAAAAAAGGAACAAAAGAAAGAGTCTTGGAAGAGTGAGTCCCCCAAAGAAAAGGCTAGGACAAATCAGCATCAGAAACTGCTGTTTGGGAGTCACCAAGGCTCTATCCCGCATCAAATGAGAACTTTCTCCAAAAGCAGGATTTTATTAAATGTGTGTTCCAGATTGTTTTATTGCTTAGCTTCAGATCAGAAGGTCTGGGCTTCAGGGAAAGGCTTCAAGGGATTCATTTTTACAGAAAAAGTTCATAGCTCTTATCGGATTCTCAAAGGAGGTTAAGAGACAAACGTGTAAGAACCACTGACCTAGAGGACAGTGTTGCTTTAGGGGCTAAGTGCACAGGCTTGGAATCAAGACAACTTGTGTTTAAATACCCTTAATTGCGGCATCGCCTTGGGCAGGTTATGGACCTCTCTGATCCCTAATTTCCTCATTCAGAAAGTGGAAGTAGCAATAACAGTGACCTAGTCAAGCTTTGGCAATCTCTGGAGGCCAGTTTTATTGCCTCTGATTAACATACAAAGGAAATCTAAGTCCAAAGATCTGCAAATATGAGTTATAAAATAAACCATAAAATTTTAGAACTGGAGGAGGCTGGCAGATCATCTAAACCAGTGTTACTTATATAATTATGTATTTATGTTTAAGGTGTACTGGAAAAACAAAAAAAATGAAAGCTTTCCATTTAGAGTAGGAATAAAGATGATCTGAAGAAATGTAATAAGCAAATGCTAATATAATAGTATACAATGAAGCAGGTATCTAGGTAAGAACTAAAGGCTTAAAGTCTGGGAAACAACTCCTACCTTTAAAGATGAGGAAACTGAAGCCCTTAGAGATCACATGACCTGTTAAAGGTCATTTTAGAAAAGCTGGAATTAGAGAGACCAGAATGCCTAGTTCGGGATCCATCTTTTCCCCCAAGTACAGGGCTGGTCCGTTAGACAAATGAAATAATCCTTGAACCCCATCATTTCAATGTTTCTTCCTATCCAAAGGACTCCCGTTCTAAAAAAAAAAAAAAATAGAGGAGTTGGGCAAATTGCCAGCCATCCAAATGCACCTCCTCAGAGTCAAGGCCAAGGTACTGAAAGGTAAGTACACATTCCAGCAATACTAGTCCAGAGTGTTCCATTCAGGACAAGAGTGCTCCATGGGCCAATAGTAAGAGTTCTGCATAGGCAGGGACTCCATCTCCAGCCCAGGCCATCTAGGTTCAAAACTAAGCCCTGCCACTAGACTGTAACTCTGGGCTAATGCTTCCCCCAAGCCTCCAGTTTACATGAGATAATTTATGGGTGACATAGTGCCCAGTGCAGTACTGACACACAGTAGGCACTCCACATATTTGCTGACACGAGGACCCAATTAAAGTCAGCCTCAGAGATTCAATCAAAATTCCTGGGCCCAATATATAAGTAGGCCCTAACTGGCTCCAAACCAGGGGTCCAATGTTCCCAAGGAAATTGGCCCACTGACCAAGGACGGCCCTGGTCATCAAAAAGGGAAAAGTCTGTTAATATGCTTCAGGTAAGGGACAACCTCCAGCAGAGGCCCTGTCTCTAAGATGCCTCATCACCCCAACAGCTCTGCATTCATTTCACCCCAAAAGACTGGCACTTGCTGCCTTGGGGTTCCGCTGCCTCTCTCTTCATTTTTAGAGGCACTTAGGCACCTGGTTTCTGTCAGTCTCCTTTAAAGAGCCCTGCATATAATTCTCACAGCTTGGACCCTGCTCTGCCAACACAACCTTTCTTAGCTGAAAGGCATCACCTATTAAAGAACCCGTATCAGAGGCAGGAAAAGAGTGGAAGCTGCCTTCCCGTTATTCCAGATTCTCAAAACTAGACTATGAACTGAACTATTTTTAAAGTGGGTAGACTGAATAGGCATCAGAAGCATTCTCACAATCCAAGGTGCTCATCCCTAGAGCACTCTCAATTTGGCCAAGAGCTAAAGTCAAAGGAAGATCATACCCACGATGCAAATTTCATTTCTCCCCTACCAAAAGGGGGAAAGCAAAGATCGTTTTTACAAAATGTGTGAAAATCTTTAAGATGAATTTAAACTTCTCTTTGAATAAGACATTCCTTCTAAAGACCTCTGAGTTTTCAAGGTTAATGGGAGAGGTAAAAAGTAGAGCGGCAGGGGGACCGATGTGGCTCAAACGGTTGGTCGTCCGTCTCCCATATGGAGGGCCTGGATTGGATCCCCGGAACCTCCCGGTAAAATAAATAAAATAAAATAAAATAAAATAATGTTTAAAAAAAAAAAAATGTAGAGCGGCGAGCAAGAGGGAGAGTCAGGATATGTTCATTCTATTTTTAAACCCTCCCCCATAGTTTAGAGTAAAGGAACACTCTGATTCCGTACTCCTACCCCTATCACCTTCTGCTAAACACAAGAATCAGAACCTACACACCGATTTCTAAACGTGAGGGTTACCAGCTGCCAATACTCGAAAGAATCGCGGACTAACCAAACCACTCCACTCAGCCCCTCTCTGGGCAGCGCCTGTGCCTTTTGGAGAACACCGCGGCCCTGAGCAGGCTGGACCTGCGTACAAGGAGCGAAACTCACCACCTGCCTTTTCCCAAGGGAAAGAGGCGCCCCTTTGGCAGGGCCCGCCCCATTCCCACGGCTAGGCACCCAGGGGTGATCAATCCTTCCCCTAAAGCAGCCAGAGTCTCGGATGTGATGGAGTTTCCCAACAGGCTGCGGCGCGCCAGGCACTACAGCCCCACTCCCGGGACACCTGTGTGCCGCGCACACCCACTCGCGGCGCCCAAGAGTAGCACTCGCGCTCGGGTCACCTCCCCTCCAAGCCAGAATACAAACGACTCCACGACGGGTCTCTTTCCTCTTCTGATTGTCGCCGGCTCGCCCATTTTATGTATCCTTCCTGTCTCATTACAAGCCTCTACACTCAGTGTACCGGCCGGGCGCGCAGGCGACAAGGGCTGAGCGCCGCCCGACTGCCCCTCTGGCCCTGGGGCGGCCGTCCCGGCCGGGCTCGGGGCACTCACTCTTGAGCGCGCTGATGAGTGACTTCCCGTCCTTGATGAGCTCCTTGATGAATTTGTTGGTCTTGTCCAGCTCCGCTTCGTGCGACTTGAGTGTCTCTCGGAAGTGCGGGCTGTCGAGGCAGCAGTCGCTGAACTCGAGCGCAGGGAGCCCCATGGTGTCCGCAGCGCCCAGCCGAGGGGCGCACCTCCCCCGGAGCCCCGGCGGCCCGCCGCCCCGAGCGCGCACACAGCGGGACCTCGGCCGGCACCCGCGACTGCCGCCGGCTCCACAGGTGTGGCGCCGACTCGCCCTCCACACGGTGCCCGCAGGCGCGCACGACCCCCGAACCGAGCCTGGCCCCGGCAACTGGGCGGCAGCTCCAGCGGGGCGCGACTGATCCGCGGGCCGGCAGGAAACACAGCGGAGAACCCGCAGTGGCGCCGGTAAGCGAGCGAGCGGGAGAGCGAGTGCGGCTGCCGCCTCCCCGCCTCCCTCGCTAGCTCGCTCTACTGCAGCCTCGAGCGCCCTCTCACAGCAGCCTCCGCGGCCCCGCCGGCGTCCGGGCCGCCCGAACCTGCTAGCGATGACCTAATCCCATCAGGACCAATCAGCACGCCCGCCTCAGCCCGACCCCCCGGCCGCTCGTGGATGCCCGTCCCTTCCGCGGATTTTGCCCAATCAGCGAGGCCTGAAGGCGGGGTCTGAGGCTAGGGGCGGGGCCCCCGCCACCGCCTAGGTCCGCAGAACAAGCTCCGCCCCCTCCCGCCAGCCCGGTGGGGCAGATCCAGGGCTTTAGGGGCGAGCAGCCCTCCTATGCAAGGGCCCCAACCACCCAGGACCTTGCCCTCCTGCTGTGGCCCGGATCCGATCCTGAGATGGTGAGGCTTCTGGTCTGGGGGCGGAGGAGCCTAGATGTGCCGAGCATGAAAAATCTGGGAAGTAGGGCTTCAGTTCCCCGCAGCCCACCCTGCATTGCTGAACAATCGGGCTTGCACTCAAAATGCTGCCCCCGGCCTCGGGAGAACCCCGGGCGCTTTACGCGACCGCGTCGTCCTTAGGCACTCGCTCCTTGGACCAGGCCGGCAGAAAATGTTTGCATATTTAAATTACCAGCTCTTTTTGTCTGCAGTCTTCTCGCCCCCTACAGTGCGTCCGCCTCACCGCCACTCCTGCTCAAAACCCGCCCACGGCTGCCCTCAGCCTAAGAGTCTAACACCCTTAGGAGAATTTCAAGCCGCCTGTTATTTTCCTTCTCCGCACCTAGCACAGTTTTACATAATTATGCCCACTGCTGTCGTTCTTCGCTACACCGTGAGCTTCACCAAGGCACGGACAACCGCAGTTTTCTTGCCCACTCCTGCATCCCCCACACCAAGAACGGCGGCGGGCATTTCATAATAGATACCGACTGCTTCCCAAGTGCTGCGGGAATAATGAATATATGTGGAATTAATGAATGAATCCTTCCCCGCGTCCCTCTCCCCCTCTCACCCCACCCCCGCCCCCCAGTGCATTGCCCTGTACGCTGTTCCACCACAGAAATCAGTTCAGGCTGCTCATTCACTGTACTTGTCAAGTTGGGTCCCACAGAGTGTCCTGTGCTGAATTGTAGACTCCTGGAGGATAGGGACTGTCCTTGCAAGAATTATTTATATGTCCAAGAACTAGCAGCCCTCCTTCAGTTAAGTGTTTTTTGTTTTATTTTGTGTTGTTTGTTATTTAAATAGGCCTGCTCTGTGTGGGCACTGGGCTAGGTGAATAACACAGAAAGACCTACACTGGCCTGGTCAGTCGGAGAGACACCAGCAAACAAGCAAGAGCAAGGCTGCGCAGTAAGAATTAGGATAGAGAAAGGGCTGCATGCTTGGGAACGTGGAGAAGGGTTCTCACTCCGGGTCAGAAAAAGCATACCATGTAAGTTAAGAAATTGATTGATTGGTTAAATGTATAAACAAATCAATGAATATGATCTATTTGCTCGTTGTATTTACACATATAGGCCTAATAGCAGAACAAAACAGCCATCTTGATAGATCATTACAATTACAGTGAGTGGCTCCTCACTTGGATCTGGAGTAGAAACTCCATGAAAATAGGGTCCGCATCTATAATTTTCATTGCTATATCTGTGCTCCTTGGTGTCCTAGTTATCTGTTGACACATCACAAGACACACCAAACTTAATGATTTAAATACTATCATGTATTTTCTCTCACGATCACTGGGGGTCAGGAATTTGGGGGTGTTCTGGCTTGTGATCTCTCATGTGATTGCAGCCACATGGTGTCTGGAGCTGTCGCAGCGAGTGACCGGCCAGCATCTCTCTCTCTCTCTCCATGTGGGCTCAGGGCTTCTTCAGGTGGGTTCCTCTGGGCTTACCCACAATAGGGTGGTCCCAGGGCTCCCGTGTGAATCTTCCAGCTCACGAGGTTTCTGTCTCCATCTCTCAGGCTGAACTTCCTCTGTCAGCTTCATTCTCAGTAACTCTCTCAGCTCCTCTAAGCTTACATCCAGCAATGTTAGTAGCAAGAGAGTTTTCTTTCCAAGAATCCCAGAAGAAATGACAAGACTGGAGCCAGGGGTGAAACAAGCCCAACCCAAACATAGAAAGCACTGGGATGGAGTTGTTCCCCCAAAGTACAAGCCAGGTGCTGTTAACAGGAAGAGAAGAATCTGGGGCTGAACTGGCAAAAGCAATAATGTGTGGGACATCTGACCAGTCCCCTAACCCCCTCAAAATCAATGCTCCTTCTCTAAACATTCCCATAATTTTGTAATTTTAGTTAGCGCTTACTCATTCTTTTTTATCATTGATACCATATGTTTCTTTACAGAGTGACTTCTCCTTTGTATCAAAATTCCGTTTTTAAAATAGTGATTTGGGCGGGGGTGATGGAAATAGTCTATATCTCGAATATGGTAATGGTTACCCAGGTGTTGACATTTGTCAAAACTCAGAGCTCCATTTTTTTGTATATAAACTATATCTCAAAGTTGATTTAAAAAGCATAATGATTATGGTTGGTTAGGATGGTTAATGATAACATTTATTAGGTTCTTACTGCGTAGTGGGATCTGTGCTAAGCACTCTACTGCATTTCTTCATTTAACCTTTACTACAATCCTGGGACATAGATACTGTTGCCACCCCCATTTCATAAATAAGGAAATTAAGGCTTAGAGAAGTAAGGCGCCTAAAATCACATAGTCAGTGGTGGAGCTAGGTTTAGAATTCAAATCTGTTTTAAATAACTGTCTCTGCATAAGGCATCTATAAGAAAGACAGCTTATACATCTAAACGATTGATAAATACCCATCACCTAAAAATGAAATAAGGTCACACATGAATTGAAAGAGGGGATATCTCATTCAGAAGTGTATGTGTTTTCTTCAGGACCTCTTGCTGGTATATCCCAAATCTATCAAAAATTACCCAATCCTTAATTTGTTTAGGCTTTAAATTCCAGATCCTATAGTTTGGGGAGAAGCAACTGATATAAGCAGAAATGAAATTCTAACCTTACATGAAAGAAGAAAAATCAATCTATCCTTACAAATTACCTCTTTGTTCCATAAGAGATATGAGGGGTACTTATTTAACATTCATTTAGCTCAAGAAATTAATGAAATCCATATTCCTTGTAACATACAAGTTGTTTTATATGTTAGCAATAGTATTATTTCCATTTTTTAGTTTATTTACATTTCACACCTACTACCTTTTTTTTTCTTAAACTTTTTTATCTTGAAATATTTTCAAACTTACAGGACAGTTGCAAAAACAGTACAAAATTCACACTGCAAACTCAATCATACCCCCACCCCCCAGATACCCAGATCCACTAATTTTAACATTTTGCCACATTTGCTGTATCATTCTTTCTCTCCATCCATGCCTGCTATTTTTCTACCCAATATCCATTCTCCCCTCTTCCTTATTTATTGAGAAAATACTTACATAACATTTACTATGTACCAGATACTGTTCTAAATGCTTTAAAAACATTAACTCAGTTGACCTTGTAACAACACTATTACTATCTTATTTCCATTTCACAGGTGATATAACTGAAAATGACTCACCTGAGAGGCAGAGTTGTGATTCGAACCAGATATCTTACACTATGTTAGTAGCAGAGCCTCAATGTGCCCAGCTAAAGGATTCAATTCCTCAGGCCTTAACACAGCCGGCAGGGGTCATGTGCCAATTTTTTTGGCTATTGAAATATGATTGGAAATCTACTGGGTAGGCTTTTGAAAACAGTTTTGTTTTCTTGATAAAGGAAACACTGACATATACCTTTTGCCCACCTCTCTTCCCTATTCTTCTTGTCTGGAATATGGATGAATGGGTGGAGGAGCAGCAATGATATTGCAAGTGTGAGGTTGAAGGCCACATGCAGGATAGTTGAACAGGAAGATAGAGGGAGACAGGCGCCTTAGTGACATCCATGAGCCACAACACCCAGTCCCAGAGTGCCCACCTACCAATGTCTCACACATGAAGGTGAAAAACACAACCTATTCATTTAAACCACATTAGTGGAGTTTTCTATTAATCAAAGATAAAAATGTTTATCACCTCCTCCTGAATTTTGATCATCAATACCTTATCCTTAGGTGGCTTCCAAATTGGTAAACCATTAATTTTAAGGATGGTTTCCTAAGCATTTAGAATAAAGATAATATCTGTATTTACAAGGATAAGAACAGGTGTTAAATAAGGAAACATATTTAAGAAAAGAGATAATTTATTAATAAGAATAAACGTGTTCAAAGGTAGAGATGAAACCAGGAAACTATCAAAAACAATTACTAGAATCATCTGGGTCAATGAAAATAATTTGTCTAGACATTTTTAAAGGATGTTTTGCCTGAAAAATAACAATGTGAACTACATTGCTTCTCAATGCTGTTCTGATAACCAGGGCCAGTACATGAAGAAGTTTTCTCTAATCCATGGTGAAATGAGAAAAATCAATGATGATGTAATGAGTTTCTCATGAAACTGATTTTATTCTAGTTAAAGGAATGTTTTTCATTTTTGAGATTATGTTCTTTCCTACATTTTGGCTATTAACATAGTCTTTTTTTTAGTATTAATAAATTCCTTATTTTATAGAAGGATGAGGAATGAAGCTAGTAGCTGAATTTTTTTTTAATGTCCTTTAACAAAAAAGTTTAGAAATAGCTCCTTGTGCCAGGGAACCTGTGTGTCTTGTTCATTTCTGTATTACCTCTGTCCTGTATAGTATATAAAAAGAGTGTACAATTAATACATTAGACACACTTTTTCTATAAAGGGCTTTTAGGCTTTGTGGTCCATTCAGTTCCTGTTGCAACTATGCAACTCTGTCACTGTGGCACAAAACCAGTCACAAACAATTCATGAGCAAATGAGTATGGTGGCTGTGTTTCAATAAAACTTTATTAAGGGACCCTGAAGTGTGAATTTCATATGATTTTTATGTGTCACAAAATAGTCTTCCTTTTATTTTTTTTTTCCACCCATTAAAAAATGTAACAACCATTCTTAGTTCATGAGCCATACAAAAACAGATGGCAGGCTTGATTTGGCTCATATGCTGTAGTTACCCAACCTCTGGACTAACCAAATGAAAGAATGAGTGGACAAATGGAACAAGATTAGAAACTTCAGAGTTGGAGGTCCCAGTCCTTCCTCTGCTACTGACCCCAGGAAAGCCAGTTTAAAATATCAGAATAGCCTGGTTTCCCAACTGTAAATGAGGAAAAGCAAATCGAATCTATTTCTCCAGGCTACTGTTAGTGAGAGGTATTGTAAGTGACAGTGAGGAAACATTTTGCAACTAAGGAGGACCAAATAATATATCCATGAGTGGAAAGTAAAATACTAGATAGATCTATGAAATTGATTTAAAAGTTCCAATTTTCTTCAGTTTTGCTCCAAATCAGATGAGAAAGTCTCACTGAACACCAACGTATCTTTGAACTGGGCTATTCATGGAGCATCAGAATCACAGAGCTTTAGAGCTGCAAGAGTTCATGGAAAACATCCAGTTAATCACATTGTTTTAAGGTGAAGAAACACAATACCAGACAAAAAAGACACTTCTCCCAATGCTATTTGTCTAAAGAATGAAAAGAACCTAATGAGAAAAGCTACTGTCTGAAGCATGCCTAGGAAAAAGGTGATGTAACAAAAGAGGATAGGATTAAATAGGAGGCCCCACCCCATCACAGTGGCAGAGTGAGATGCTTCAAGGCTCCTTCTCCCACACCCCACCCCAGCCCACCCCAGAAGCTTTAGACAACCAGCAAGAACCAGCAGAAATATCTTTCTCAAAGCTCCAGAAAACAATTAAAGGACTGCAGTAACAGGGCAAGTGCCGAATCAAGAAAAAGCTCACTTAAAAGAAGTAGGTGGGGGGCGGATGTGGCTCAAATGGTTGGGCATCCATCTCCCATACAGAGGGATCTGGGTTCGATCTCTGGGACCTCCTGGTAAAAAGAAAAAAGAAAAATATATAAGGCACATGGGCCACCAGGCCCTGTGCACGTGTGCGCTGTCAGTCCCCATGAGTGGGTGCGCCATCAGGCCCTGCCAAGCCATGCAGCAAGATGATGATGTAACAGGAGGGTGACACAAGGGAGAGCCAAGACGGAGATGCACCAGAAAACCAGGATCTAAGGTGGTACGGGCGATAAGACGCCTCTCTCCCACATCAGAGATTCCCAGGATTGAATCCCGGTGAAGACAGGAGGAGAAGAATGAGAAGAGAGGGTAGGAAACGGACATAGAGGATTACCCAGTGAATGGACCCAAAAACAACAAAAACGTGGGAGGGGGTTTAAAATGGATAAAAAGTAGATAAATAAGTAAATCTTTTTAAAAAAATAAAAGAGGTAGTATCTTGTGGCACCCTAGCTGATCTGTCCCCTACTCCTCACCAGCTTGGTGCACAGCCGGCCCATGCTCCCATTGTGACTCACCCCATTCTGGAGGAAGCAAATTAACCCTCATGCACATACTTGGAGCATGTGTCTGGTCCAAGCTGTCTTGGAGCATGTATATGGTGGCCTGAGGGACTTGCTGTCCCAGAACTTGCACTGCATGTAGGAGGCACTTCACAGAGCTCTCCTACAGAGCGCTGCAGGAGGGCAGTCAAGTCGTGCTGTCTGGGGCAAGGGACTGCTGGCTGTAGCATATACAGTGCAGTGCCTGGGGCCAAGAGGAAACTATTTCCTAGGGAAGAGGGGAACTTCATGTTCATATAAACAGGATATTTCCAGGGCCATACACACCATGCCAAGACAAGAGGTACATGCGGAAAGGATCAAGGAGGCCCCTATCCTTTGGCTGGAGCTATTCTCCAAACTCATTGTACTGATAAGCCCTGAAGAAAAACATTCATTGAAGGGCAATCTGCAGAGACTGGGAAAGGTGTTTTCTTTTTTGTCACCTGATTATTATTTTTTTGTGTTAGCTCCTGGCATTTAAGGAAAGCTCTGTCATAACACTAGCTGCATATAAGCTTAAAGAACAGACACTTCAGAGTCTAAATTCCAGTGAAAACATTAAAATATCAAAATATTTGGTGTTTACAAAACATACAGAGACAAAGGAAGTGATGACACAGGCAAAGAAGTAGATTAAAGCATTAGAAACCATTGATGAGGAGGACAAACCTGGGGCATTCCAGACAAAGACTTTTAAAAAATGATCCTAAATATTCTCAAAGAGCTAAAGGAAAACATGGACAAAGAACTAAAAGAACAGGAAAACAATCAATGAACGCAAAGAGAGTATCAATAGAGAGGTAGAGATTATGAAACTGAGCAAGAGCTGAAGACCGTAATAACAGAAATCAAAAATCAAGAGCAAATTGTAGCCGGCAAAAGAAAGGAACAGTGAACTTGTAGATAAGACAATTGAAATCATCCAGTCTGAGAAGCAGAAAGAAGAAAGAATGAAGAAAAGTGAACAGAGCCCGAGGAATCTGTGGGATACCATCAAACAAACCAATATACAAATTTTGGGAGTCCCAGAAGGGGAAGAAAGAGAAAAAAGGGCTGAGGGAATATTCAAAGAAATAATGGCTGAAAACTTCTCAAATTTAATGAAAGACATGAATGGACACAACCAGGATTCTCAATGACCTCCAAATAAAAATACACGCACACCATATCTTCTTATAATCAAACTGTCAAATAACAAAGATAAAGATAGAATTCTGAAAGCCACAAGAGAGAAGCAACGTGTTACATACAAGGGAGCCCCAATAAGATTAAGTACTGATTTCTCATTTAAAAAAATTAAAAAACAAAAAAATAAAAAACATGGAGGCAAGAAGGCAGTGGGAAGACATATTTAAAGTTCTGAGAGCAAAATATTGTCAGCCAAGAATTCTGAATCCGGCACAACTGTCTTTCAAAAATGAGGAAGGAATTAAGACATTCCCAGATAAACAAAAACTGAGGGACTTTGTTGCCACTAGACCAACCCTACAAGAAATGTCAAAGGGAGTGCAGGATAAGAGGAAAGGACGCTGGACAACTGACGGGAGCCACATGAAAAATAAAGATCTCCTGCAAAGATAATGGCATGGGTAAACATAAATACCAGAACTATTGCATTTTTGATTTGTGACTCTACTTTTTACTTCTTACAGGATCTAAAAGGCAAATGCATAAAATATCACGATAAATCAGTGGTTTGGGACTCATAATGTATAAATAGATAATTTATGATGAGAGCTACACTGAGGTCGGAGGACACAGGGGCACAGGTATGCAAATTCTTAGAAAGTAGAGTACAGGTTACCAGGAGTGGGGCAGGGGCAATAGGAAGTTACTGCAGAATTAGTGTAGGGTTTCTTTTGAATGGTGGTGAGGGCACTGCAACATTGTGAATGTGATTAATCCTACTGAAAAATATGCTTGAGAGGGCTTGGGATAGGAAGATTTATGTTGTATATATGTTTCCACAATTAAAAGAAAAGAAAGAAACTAAAGAAATGACAAATGCAATACATGATACTCGATGGGATCTAAGAATTGAGGAGAAAAGACTCAAAAGGACATTACTGAAACATAAGAAACAATTCGAATATAGACTGTAACCTTTACGTAAATGTTAAATTTCTTGAATTTGATAATGTGCTTAAGGTGATTACATAAGTGAATATCCTTGTTTGTAGGAAATATACATGGAAGTATTATATGTTCAAGGAGTATGATGTGTGCAACCTGCTCTCAGATGTTCAAAAAATAGATTAGTTAGCTAGCTAGATGTTAGATCAAGAGAATGACAGGGCAAAGGTGGCAAAATGTTAAAATTGGGGAATCTGGGTATTAGGGGGCTGCAGGTATGTTGACATTCTCTGTATGGGGTTTGTATTATTTTTACAACTGTTCTGTAAGTCTGAAATTATTTCAAAATTAAAAAAAAAAAAAAAAAGCATAAGGTTTGCAGCCCTAGATTCAAATTCTGGCTTTGAATCTTAATGATTTTGGATCTCAGGCAAGTTAACTATCTAAGTCTCAACGTCTTCATCTTTAAAACAAGGGAATAATAAATTTCATCCAGTTATAATTAAGAACAAGTGAAATAATGTACACAGTACATTGTCAGATATAATAGATGCTCAGTAAATGTTAACTTGTATTACTATTATATGAACTTTTAAAATCTTAACAATTGCCATAGCTGCTTTTAAAAAATCTTGAAATTAGTTTTTAAACTGAAGAAATGAAACCCAAATATTTGGTGTTCTTACAAAAATATTTTTATCTTTATTTGTGGAACTACTTCCTTGAATTTCCATTTATAGCATCCCTGGAAGACAATGTAGGCTGTTTTTAAACTTTTGACCCAAATTACTACACTTTCACTTTAGGATGGGATTTGGTTGACACCATTAAAGTGTCAATCTTTGAAAGACTCCAAAGATTATTTAACCACAGAGAAATCCTAACACCTGTAAACTTTTATTTTAGCTTCTTATCTGACAATAATTGGTAAAGGTAAGGAATGTGGTACTTAAAGGGCGTTGTTATAACATCCTCATTGTCTTTCTCAAAGGAGTGCTCAGAGCAAAGTTCTAACCATTGGGCAGATGGGACTTGTAAGCACAACTCTGCCACTTACTATGTGACCTTGAACAGTTCACCTAATCTCTCTAAGCCTCCGGTTTTTTAAGTCCAAAATGCAGATAATAATAGTACCTACCTCACAGGGCCATTGTGAAGATTAAATGACTCTGTATTTTATGTATGGTTTTTCTGTAAGCCTACAACTTCTCTAATAAAAAGTAAATTAAAAAGGTTAAATGATAGGATGTGTGTAAAATGTTTACACAGAGCAGTGTGTGCAATGTAGTAGTAAATGTTCCCCCCAAAATGTGAGCTAAACTAAATGGTAACTAACCACATTGTTGGAAGATGGATTTTGATAAATTCCAACTACTTTTTGGATAATACTGTAAATTGTAAATGAGGATAGAACTGAAGGCACGTTTCCTTCGTTGTTCTCAGTTCAGGACTCTAAAAAGAAAAAGATTTGCTGGTTACTCTGGAGGCTTCAGGATCTGACTCTTCAGAGAGGCTTTCCTGCCCACCCAGCCAAAAGTAGTCCTTCCCTTTTAGACTCTATTGCTATTCTATATCTTATTTCCCCAATGGTTCTCTTCAATAACTTGACATTATTTGATTTGTTTGTTTATTGACCCACACACACCGCATACACCCTCTCTCCCTCTCCCTGTTCCTCTTCACTCCACTAGAATGTAATCTTCCTGTTGGCGGAACAGTGCTGGGTCCATGTGATTTGTGGTTATATCCTCAGCACCTAGAATACTACCTAAACATTGTAAATTCCCAGTAAGTATCTGGTGAGCAGATGAATTAACAAATGATTTTATGAATGGGAATTCTGGCATATGCTCAGTGCTTCAGGTTTTCTTAGAAACATAGATGGAAAGTTAACTGATCTTTCAGCTGCCACAGAGGAAAAGAGAAGTAATGAAGTTCATGAACACACAGATTGTGGTAGTTTGAGGCTTTTATGGACCCCAGATAAGAGCATGGCCTTAGAGCTAATCCATTTCTTTGAGTATGAACCTATTGTAGGTGGGACCTTCCTTTTGATTAGATTATGTCAATAGGGCATAAACCAGGGTGGATCTTAATCCTCTTACTGGAGTCCTTTATAAACAGGATGAATATGGAGAGAGGGAGTCTCACAGGGACACAGTGAGATCCCACGGAAGCAGGGAAACCAGGAAGCTGAAAGTGACGAGACCCAGAGGAGAAGGGAGATGCAGCCATGTGCCTTCCCATTTGACAGAGGAGTCCAGGATCACCAGCAGCCAGTCTTCAGAGACAGAATGTCACCTGATGCCTTGATTTGGACATTTTCATGGGACTCAGAACTGTAAGCTTGAAAGCCAATAAATCCCCATTGTAAAAGCCAACCCATTTCTGGTATATTGCTTCCAGCAGCTTTTAGCTACCTAAAACACAAATGCAGTACTGAAGTCCTGTACCACACAAACTTGAAACGTCTAGGGGACAAAGCAAAGGGAATAAATGTTAACTTGGTGGCCCCAGGCCAAAAATAATAAAGAAAATGGGGGAAAAAGTATATACACATACACACCCTCTCATATATGTGAAAATACACCATCCACTGAGACTTGGGGCAAATTATAATTTGGTAGGTTGTTTCTTACGTCAGGCACAATAATATTTCTTCCCTTGGCCTCTGGATCACCAATGACTCCCTTCCTCTTGGGTCTCCTTTTATCTCAATGTTCCCTATTCCTTAGTTTCCTTTGCTGATTCTTCTTCCTTTTCCCAACCTCTGAACATTAGAATGTCCCAGATACATTTCCAAATGTCTATTCACATGCACCTCCTAGGTGACCCCGTCCAGGCCCTAAGATTCAAATACATTCTGCAAGCTAACAACTTCTAAATGTCTATCCCAGCTTTGACCTCTCTCCTGAAGTCTGGAAAATCGACTGCTCAACACTTTATTTGTATATCTTAATCGGCATCACAAACTTAAAAAGGGACCAGGTTTCTCCCCAAACCCAGTCCTTTCAATGGCAAATCCATCCTTGCAGATATTCAAGCCAAAAACCTTAGAGCCATCCTCTTCTCCCCTGTTTCACAATCCACTTTGATCACTGGCAAAATTTTTTGGCTGAATCTTCAAAACAAGTCCATAATATGGCCACTTTTCTACCTCCTACACTACCAACCTGGTCCAAGCCACCATCATCTTTTGCCTGGATTACTGCAGCAGCCTCCTAACTAGCCTCTTAGTTTCTGCTTTTGTATCCTAAAGTCAAGTCTCACCCAGAGTGATCCTGTTAGAACACAAATTACATCATGTTTCTTCACTGATCAAAACTATCCAATGGGGAAGTGGTTGTGGCTCAATCAGTGGGGCTCCCGTTTGCCATGTGGGAGGCCCCGGGTTCGGTTCCTGGGGCCTCCCGGTGGGGGCGGGCCCACTCGCACGGCGTGGTTGGCTGACCCAGCAGGCACGAGCAGCAAGGGGGGGGTGGATGAATAAATAAATAAAATCTTAAAAAAAAAAAAAAAAAAACTATCCAATGGTGGGAAGTAGGTGTGTCTCAAGCAGTTGGGCACCTGCCTGCCACATATAGGAGGTCCCTGGTTAGGTTCCCAGTGTCTTCTAAAGAAGACGAGCAAGACAGCAAGCTGATGCAACAGGCTAGCATGGCGAGCTGACACAACAAGATGATGCAACAAGATGACACAGGAAGAGACACAATGAGGAAACACAATGAGAGACACACGTGGGAGCAGAGGTGGCTGAAGCCATTAGGCACCTCCCTCCCACATGAGAGGTCCCAGGTTTGGTTCCCGGTGCCACCTAAAAAGAAGACGAGCACACAACAAAGAGACACAGAGTGCAGACAGTGAGTGCAAAAACAGTGTGTGGCAGGGGGCAGGAGGGAAGAAATAAATAAATAAAATAAATCTTTAAAAAAATAAGAAAAACCTCCAATGGTTTTTCATCTTACCAGAGTAAAAGCAAAAGCCTGATATGACCAATACCTCTTCTCGCCTCATTTCCTACCATTCTCCCCGCAAAGGCCTTCTTGGAATTCTTCAGATGAAGTACAACTACACTCCTCCCATGAGGCCTGTGCACCCATGGTTCCCTCTTTGATTGGACGACGTCCGTGAGGCATGACCCAGGTTGGGTTTCCGCTCTCTTGCTGAGGTCTTACATAAACTAAGAACTGGGAGCAGAAACACACAGGGAAAGACCACCATTGTGACCCAGCCATGTGAGAGAGAGGATCACCTGCATTCCCAGAAAGACAAAGAAGCCCCGAGAGGCGAGAGAGGTCCTGAAGGCCAAAGGCTGGGTATGCTCTAAACCAGCAGAGCAGAGAGGCATGGAAAGAGGCTCCCGAGAGGCTAGGCTCACAGATCAGCTCCAAGCTGAAGAGGCAAGCCCTGTCATGTGCTTGATGGCCCACATCTGATTGCCAAAAGAAAGTGGCCAGGAGGAGAATGCCGAGACCCAGACAGAGAGCCGCCATTTTACCTTGCCGTATGGCAGGAGCCCAGGATCTGACCAGCAGTTGACCTTTGGTGAGAAAGCATCTCTATGATGGCTTGATTTGGACATTTTTGCAGCCTTGGAACTGTAAGCTTTTACCCTAATAAATCACCATTATAAAAGCCAACACATTTCTAGAATTTTGCATTGGCAGCCTGTGGCAAACTAAAACAGAAATTGGTGCTAAGTGAGTGGGGTGCTGCTGCCTGCAAGTACCAAAAATATTGGAAGAGCTTTATAAATGGATAAGGGGAAGATTCTGGAGGATTTTCGAGGTGCTTGGTAGAAAAGGCCTAGATTGCTTTGAAGAGACTGTTAGTAGGAATACGAACCCTACAGTTACTTCTGATGAGGCCTTAGAAATCAACTGTGACTGGAAGGAAGTCAATCCTTGTTTTAAAGTGGCAGAAAACTTTGTAAAATTGACTCCTGATGTTAGCTGGAAGGCAGATTTTGAAAGTGACAAACTTGGACACTTAGCTGAGGAAATTTCTAAACTAAATGTGGAAAATGTGGCCTGGTTTCTCCTTGCAGCTTATAGCAAAATGCGAGAGGAAAGAGATAAGTGAGAACTGAAGTCCTCAGCACAAAGAAACCAGAAATTGATGGTTTGGGAAATTCCAAGCTTCCAGAAATCAAGTCCTCAGCAAATAGGACCCCATGTGAGAACTTAAATTAACTTGAAACTAGGCAACAATTTCCTTGTAAGTCAGGACTGGAAATGCAGTTATCCAGGAAGGACTTATGGAAGGTCTTACTGTCTGTTGGCTTGGACCCCTGTGAACTGCATGCAAAACCAACAAGCTATTTATGAGATCTGTGTGAACAAAACCATTTTCAGCCTGCTCTAAAAGTTAAAGGAAAAGGGAGAAAGTGAAGAAGAAACCACTTAAAGAGCAAAACTGTGGAAGCTGAGGCCTGGACTTAAGACATCTTCTTTGGCCAAGAGAGGGACCCCACCCATGTGTGCAGAGAGGGTGAGTATACCCTGGGACTTGGAGAGGGCTCAGGCCTTTGCCTCCTTGTTCAGGAAGAGCCCAGATTCCCTGGGCTACAGAGAGGGTGGGGCACATTCTCTGGAGATTAGGGAAGTTAGGTTGCCACTCCACTCTTCTGAGGGGATTGGGCCTGTGTGCCAGGGAGTAGGGAGAATGTTGCTGCCACCTTGATGTGCTAAGTGGGATGAGACTGTGCCCCAGAGATTGGGGGGATTGTGGCCATCACCCCACAGTTCTTGGAGGGTGAGGCTAGAGCTTAGCCACCATCCAGATGCTTGAGAAGGGGTGGAACCATTAAGATGGCCACTGGGCAAGCCCATGAAAGGGATGGGCCTCCATGAGGCCCCAAGGAGAAGAAACCATCGTCCTATAGATGACGCTCAGACTTTGAAATCTAATGGAGTATGCCTTGCAGGTTTTTGGAACTGTTTGGGACCCATGACGCCAGTTTTCCTTCCAATTTCTCCCTATGGTAATGGAAATATTTATCCTATGACTGTCTCTCCTTTGTATACTGGAAACAGAAAACTTGTTTTCTAAGTTTCACAGATCTACAGCTGAAGGGGAATTTTGCCCCAAACAGACTGCATGCCTATAACTGATTTTTATGAGAATTTGTACTTAGCATTGCTACTGAAATGATTTAAGGATTTTTGAAATATTGTGACGTAATGAATGTATTTTGCATATGGAAAAAACATGTCTTGTTGGGATTCATAGGGTGGAATGTGACAATTTGAAGTTTTTTGTGAGTCCCAGAAAAGATCATATTCTTAGAACTAATCCAATCCTGTGGGTGTGGGACCTGTTAATTGCAATAGACTCATTTAAGGATTTTGATTAGATCACCTTTTGATTTGAACACTTTAGAGCCTTTGATTGGACTACATCAGTGAGGCATGACCCAGGTTGGGTCTCCGCTCTCTTGCTGAGGTCTTACATAAACTGAGAACTGGAAGCAGAAACACACAGGAAAAGACCACCATTGTGACCCAGCCATGTGAGAGAGAGGATCACCTGCATTCCCAGAAAGACAAAGACGCTCCTGAGAGGCTGAGAGGCCCCAGAGGCTAAAGGCTGTGTATGCTCTAAACCAGCAGAGCACAGAAGCTAGGCTCACAGAGCAGCTCAAAGCAGAAGAGGCAAGCCCTGTCATGTGTTTGATGGCCCACAGCACCATTTTGCCTTGCCATGTGGCAGGAGCCCAGGATCTGACCAGCAGCCAACCTTTGCTGAGAAAGCATCTCTGATGATGCCTTGATTTGAACATTTTCACAGCCTCGGAACTGTAAGCTTTTACCCTAATAAATCACGATCATAAAAGCCAACTCATTTCTAGAATTTTGCATTGGTAGCCTGTGGCAAACTAAAACACTCTGCCTGTAATTCTCTTCCAACAAATATCTATGGTTGAGTCCTTTTCTCCCTTCAGGTCTCTGTTCAAATAGAATCTTTTCAGAGAGAACTTCCTTGCCTTCCCTATCCAAAATAGTGCACCTCTACTTCCTTACCGTACTTTATTTTTCTTCACCACTTTTGCTGGTGCATTTTGGGGTATGATTTATTATTAATCTCTTCACAATAGAATGCAAACTCCATAAGAGACAAGGGCTCTGTTAGTTAAGGAACTTTCTTTTGTTTACTGTTGTATCCCCAGGGCCTACAACAATGCCTAACACATAGCAAGTGCTCATAAAATATTTGTTGAATGAATGAATGATATTGTTTTGGTGAAACCTGTATATTTCATTAGGAAAATATAAGTTAAATAACCATTTGCTCAATGCCTTCTACAGGGCTACTACTGCTTGCTAATTTCACACCTAGAGAATGCAGTGCAAAGACTAGCTGACAATACCTATGAATTTCAAACTAACCTTGAAAATATTAGTCTGAGCATTCAGGTTAAGATTTAGAAGAGCTGGCTGTGAGTAAATAATCTGTTTAACCTAGAGAAATACCTGATTTTTCACTAGTCATTTTTTTCTGACCCATGGTATCAGACCAGCGTGTATTTTAGGGTCTTTAGTATTTACCTGTGGTCTCTAGAGTTAAACCTTTGGACAAGAAACTATAAATCAGACTACCTCCAAGTCTCTGATGGCAACATTCTCTCTCAAAGTTGGACAATAATCCCTTTTCGTTTTTAGTATTTTCAGGGGAGCCTCTTTCACACTGCGAAAGCTACCAAGGCCAAAATCTCATTTTCACTTAATAAGAGGAAATGTAAACCTACAACTGCAACTGTTCTTTCATTCATTCATTAGGCATTTCTTGAAATCCTACTATGTTTCAGGTGCTGGATTAGACACTTGGGAACCAAGGATAAATAAGACATGCCCGCACCTTCAAGGAGCTCAGAAAAGGGTCTGACAGCCTCAGAACCTGATCTTTACAGCACAGTGATGGGGGAAGGCCGGTGCACTGTGGGAGCAGACTAAAGGGCACCCAGCTCAGCCTGAAGAAGGTCAGCAAGGCTTCCGAGAGGACCTGGCACCTTGGCTGAATGATGTGTATAAATGGGAGTGGGGGTTGGGGGGTGGGGGTTGGTATATTCCAGACAGAAGGTAAGGCCTGAGCAAAGCCATGGTGGAATGAAGCTGTATACAGTGTGCAGGAGACTATAGCCATAGAGGCGAGGCACTGCCCAAGGAGAGGCTGGAAAGGGAGGCAGAACCCAGGACACAGGGAGCTTGGCTTAGCACTTTAAGGGGCGCGATCTTCATTCAAGAGTCAACGGAGGGAAGCGGCTGTGGCTCAATCAGTGGGGCTCCCGTTTACCATATGGGAGGCCCCGGGTTCGGTTCCCAGGGCCTCCTGGTGGGGGCAGGCCCGCCCGCACGGCGTGGTTGGCTGACCCAGCGAGCACAAGCAGCAAGGGGCGGATAAATGAATAAATAAATAAAATCTTTAAAAAAAAAAAAAAGAGTCAACGGAGAGCCACTGAAGCAGGGGAGCGTGCCTGTTGTGGGGACATACTCAGAGGCAAAGACACCAGTAGGGAGGCTGTGGCAGTGTCCAGGTGAAAGGTGAAGCAGGTCTGGAGGAGGAGAGGTGGGGGACAAGGGAATAGACTTGAGAAATATTGAGTTAAAATCAGTGGAACTTGGTATTGTTGTGTGGTTTGTTTGTTTGTTTGTTTATGTAAAGAGACATGAGAAAGGAGGCTGAGGTTTCTGTCCCTACAGGGTATTACCAAGCCCAAGTAGGAATGGGATTAGGGAGGAAGAGGGTTTCATTTTTAGGCATGTTGAATTTGAAATGTTGAGCAAAAAGCAATCATTCAACCATCCATCCATCCATCCATCCATTCTAGTACTATTTATAAAGTCCTTGCTATATGAATTTACAAGTGTGAATTTGAAGGGAGAGGTCTGGGCTGCAGAGGGTGGGTGTCATTAATACATGGATAGTCAGGAGTTAACCCAAGAGAATGCTGGGCACAGTACCTCGCACAAAGGAGGCTCTCAGAGGGCACCTGTAGAAAAGACTGAATGAAAATTCCCCTGTAACGGTATTCAGAGAGAGAAGAGCTGGGAACCAAGAACGAAACTTAGGAAAACACCAGTGCTTAAGGGCTGGGTAAAAGTGGTCAGAAAGCTGGAGGACTAGAAAGGCATGGAGCCATGGAAAGAAAGTAAGATTGGCATCTGGGTCATCTTTTTCCTGGTCCTGCTCCTATGCTAAAATTTCTTCATGAATTATTTCCAAGCTGAAAAATATGTCTCTAGACAAATCGAGATAAAAAATAGGTGTTTTTGTTTGTTTGTTTTAATTTGACACCTAGCAATCCAAGGGCTATTTGAGTGTAAGGATTACTGGTTGTAGACATTTGTTTTTTGTTTAATTCTTTTGTTTTGGTTTTCACCTACCCAGCTTCCATACACCTTCTTATGGAAACAGTGTTAGAGTACTTCTTGGGGAACCCCTCCATTCCCATTCTTAGTCATGAGATTTGGGTTGAGCTGACACCACTAGGCTTTAAGGGGGTATGTGACTCAGAGTTGATCAATAAAGCATTACAACCTCCTGGGCCCAGCGATTGGGTAGTGACCCAGGGATGTACTCAGGGATGGGTACCTGACCCAATCAGAGGAAGTGAGATAGAATTCTTGGACTTGCTAGAGCAACCAGGCCAAAGGCACTCTTTGCTAAACTTAAAACTGGGTGGATGTAAACCCAAAGCTGGTGTGGGTCACTACATCATGGACAGAGCCTGTCTGAGAATGTCGCTAACACAGAGGAGAGAAAAGTTAGGAGATGAAGAAAGAGAGAGCTCAAGTACTGAAAACATTATTTAAGATCCTGGATATGGCCACACCTGATGTCAGCTGTAAGTATTTCTTAATTATGTAAGCCAATAAATTCCATTTTAAGCTTTGGCCAATTTTTGTTAGCTTTCCTACCACTTGCCACCAAAAAGTCCATATAAGAGACATAAATTTATCTGTTTTTTCTGCCTTATCCACCAGCAGGGAATCAAGTGTCCAAAGTCATAGTCACGTCCTTAGGCCCAGCTAGCTAATACGTGCATTTTGCACTTTGCTCGGCATTTTCAGGTCAGCCTCTTGTTACCTTATCTATAAGCTTCACTCTGTTTCTACTCTTTGCTTTCTCTGTCCCAGAGCTTGGTTCCTAACCTGAACTCAGTACTATGGAATTTGCTGCTTTCCATGGATACTTCCTGTTTATTACATTCACCTACAGCGGGATCATTAGACTCTGCCAATCTGTTTGTTTTAACAACTAGAGGCAAGACTAGATGGAAGCCACTTCTGTCCCCAGGGTTGGAAACCCCAAGACCAAATTGTTGGGCTCTGGCCACCACCCAACACCATAGGTACACTCTGTTCAAGTTCAAGCCTTCCTGGTCCTGAAAGTCATACCTGCTGCCGCTTTTTCCAACCTCTTTTCCTGCAGACAGGTTTAGCCTGATGTGATTCCCAACTCTGTCAAATCTATTGTTGCCATGCCACCCAAGACCTTTGCTATTTCCTCCCCAAGGACTCTGGGAATTTCGTGGAATCATAACTAGCTTCCAAATACTATTTCACAACTGCCACAATGATATTCTGTCTTCACAAATAAGGTTGTTTCCCACTTTCTTGTCTCCAAACAGACAAGGTAAGTCGTTCATATCTGCCAAAAAAGGAAAAGGAAAATATCTATCTTCAGAATTATTTGTGGAGAATTTTTTTCCCTCCAGCCTTTGCCTGAAACACAGGAAAATAACAGAGGGACAAAAGCTTCTCTGAGTGCAGATGATGACTTGCTTACTGCCAGCTCTCTGTCCTCTGCTTTAATTATCTTTCTCTCATTCAATAAGCATTATTTGAATAGCCTTCTATGTTCTTGTTAAGCCCAGGAAAATTGAGTTTTAATCATTATTGAGTCAACAAATATTTAATTGAGAATCTGTTGTATGCCAAGAACTGTGCGAGGAAATTGGCATAGAGTGGTGAATAAGACAAGCAAGATCCTTGCTTCCTTCAGTTTATACTCTGGTGGGTGTGGAGAAGAGGCAAGAAATAAATATGTACACAAACAAGTGAACAAAAGTTCAAAAGGTGAGATGTATCAAGAAAACATAAGGGGATAATGTGTTTCAGAGTCAGGGGACTATTTCAGATAGAGTATTCAAAAGGCTGTTCTGAGGATATATTTGAGCTGAAACCCATATGAAGAGAAGGCACAAACCACGTGAAGATATAGGAGTGGTATTCCAGACAATGGGCCAAGGCAGGTACAAAGACCCTGAGCCTGATGTTTTAGAGCAGGGGTCAGTAAAATATATGGCCTGGGCACCAAATCCAGCCTGCCTCATTTTGTGCAGCCCATAAGCTTAAGAAGGGTTTTTACATTTTAAATAATTGAAAAAAAAAACAAACAAACAAACAAAAAAAAACAAAAGAAGAATATTTCATGATGTGAAAATTATATGGAATTCAAATTTCAGTAACTATAAATAAAATTTTTACTGGAACTCAGCCATGCTATTTCACTTACATATTTTCCATGGCTGTTTTCATGCCTCACTGCAGAGTTGAATAGTTGCAACAGAGACCATGTGGCCCACAAAGCCTAAAATATTAACTATCTAGCCCTTTGCAGAAAAATTTTACAGACCCCTTTGTCAGGAGAATAGGCAAAAAGTCTCCCCAGGCTTGGGAGAATTTTGAATTTCTTTGAATTATTTAGGATTCTTTTGCCTGTAAATAACAATGAGTCCAATTGACCTAGGTAATGTGGGGGGGGTTAAATTCTGATACTTTTCCCATCTAGAAGTGGAATCTATGTCCTCTCTCCTTGAATCTCTGCTTGCATCACCAATAGAACGTGATGGAAGCGATGCTGTGCCAATCCATGCTGAGGCCTTAAAAGATTGGCAGCTTCTATATATAGTAGCTTGGAACACTCTCTGGGAGCCTTGTACCCATGTAAGAAGTCCAACTACTTGAGATGACTATGCTGGAGAAGCTGCCTGCGCCAGTTGACTGTTCCAGCTGAGCCTCCCAGCCCTCACTGCCAAGGTGTCGGACATGTGAGGGAAGCCACCTTGGTCTCTTGAGACCAGACTACCACCCCTCTGAATAGCCCTTAGCAACCTCAGTCAATGCCATTCATTCATTCATTCATCCATAATACTTTATGTTGGATCACATAAATATGCTTTTTGGTTGTATGTAAAAAAGTCAAATAAGAATAATTTCAAATGGTTAAACAACATTCCTGTAGTGACACACACTGGCATAGGTGTTAGGGCTACAGCAATAAAATTGTGCCAAGTCCAAGGAAGGAAAAGAACAGGACCAGCTACATAATTTGTGGGACCCAGTGCAAAACGAAAGTGCAGGATTCTTCTTCAAAAACTGTTTAAGAATTTCATGACAATGACAGCAGAGCATTAAACTAAGTGTGAAGTTCTCCTAAGTGGAGGATCCTCTGTGTATTAATCAGCCAAGGGGGTGCTGATGCAAAGTACCAGATATCTATTGGTTTTTATAAAAGGTATTTATTTGGAATAGAAGATTACAGTTACAAGGCCCTAAAGAGTCCAGCTCAAGGTACCATAAGAAGTACTTCCTCACCCAAAGCCTGTTGCCACATATTGAAGCAAGATGGCGGGCGATGTCTGTGAGAGTTCAGCCTTCCTCTCTCCCTTAAGGCTTTCGATCCCAGAGCCTTTCAATCTCAGCTGTAGGCTGGAGGGCTCTTTCTTTCTGGGCTCAGCTGCTCTGTTCCCCTCACAATGTCAGCTGCAAACTCTCAGGCAAATGGCTCATCTTCTCAGGCCCACAGGATCCTCTTCTGAGTCTATGGAGCTCCCTTTCTCTGTTCTCATGTATCTGCTTCTGTGTTCTTGATTGAGCATCCATTCATATAGCCCACCAAGGGGGTGGGGACTCAACCCTCCATGCCCTAATGACATGGTCAAATCAAAGCCCTAATCTTAGCATAATTTAATCAAAGGCATCTCAGCTGAATCTAATACAATCAAAGGGTATCACGCCCAGAGGAACAGACCAGTTTACAAACAATCAAATATATTTTTTGGGATTCATAAATAATATCAAACTGCTACACTCTGCAACTGCACAGATTGTACACCCATTAAGCTGGCCCCCAGGAAAGAACTGAATTCCACAAAAGAGAACAGCAGGGGTCCTACTTTTACTTTAGATTGGGGGATTAGGAAGTCCTCTCTGCAGTGATATTTATGTGAAAACCTGAAGGATGGACTGGAGTAGCCAGGTGAAGAGTGGAGGAGCACAGTTCCCAGCCAGGAGAACAGTATCCTTCCTCCTCCTCCATCCTCAAAGCTGGTTTCAGAGTCTTAGGTTAACTTGTCTTCATCAGTTGTGATGAAACTAAAAGATAAAGGTAATAGATCCCTTTCTTGCTTGTGCCAGTTTAAGCCTGTTTCCCAGCCTTACTCTGCATTCTAGATCTTAGTGCTTGGGTAATCTACCCATATAATCTGATCCTTCCCCTTCAGCACTTTAGATAGTCAAGACAGACCTACAGGGGTCCCAGCCCCTGCTCCTTGTAGTGCTCCATGGCAGGTGCTTTCTAGGATGACAACCTAACTCTCCTAATCCTCTTGGGCCAGGCTTGTATAAATAGGTATATTGGTTTGCTAAGGCTGCCATAACAAATTACCACAATCTTGGTAGCTTAAAACAACAGAAATTTATTCACTCACAGTTCCAGAGGATAGAAGTCTGAAATCAAGGTGTCAGAGGGGCCATGCTCCCTCTAAAGGCTCTAGAGAAGAGTCCTTCCTTACCTCTTCCTAGCTTCTGGCTTGTGGCATGGCTTGTAGCTGCATAACTCCAGTTTCTGACTCTGCCTTCGCATGATCTTTGCCCTTGTGTGTCTCTCTCTCTGTCTCTCTTCTCATCTACACCAGTCATATTGGATTAAGAGCCCATCCTACTCCAGAATCACCTCATCTTAACTAATTACATCTACAAAAACCCTATTTCCAAATAAGGTCAACTTCTGAGGTCCTATGGGTTGGGAACTTCTATACACCCTTTGCTGGGGCGGGGGGGGGGGGAGGCAAAATTCAATCCATAACAAGAGGAAAAGAGCACTTTCTGACCTTATATTCCCTCAAACCCCAAACTATGAAGATGGCTAACAATGTTTTTGAGTTTTGGATCTCAAAAACTTTGGTCACCAAACCCAAATCTTTCCCCTAATTCTATAATATTCTTTTTTTCTGTAACGGATACTATGGAAATTTGTTGTGGTGGATCTCAAAGTTGGCTGTGAAGAGAATCAACTGAGAAGTTTATTAAAAATACAGATGCCCTAGCCTCATGCCAAGCGTAGCTCCTCTATTTTCAATAAGTTCCTCAGGTAATTCTAATACACTGCAAGGTTCCAGACCACTGTTTTAGCAACCAAGAGGGAATAAGGAGAAATTCCCATTTGGCTGGTAGGAGTCAGAAAGTTTCATTTCTATCACTAACCATGACCTCTTGGGCAAACCAATTTCATTCAGTGCCTCAGTATCTCCATTAAATAAAGTGGTGATGATTCCCCCTTACATCTCTGCCTTAGACCCTCTCTGTAGTGTAAAAGTCTTATTGTTGCCTTCCCAGCATTAAGAGCCCCTTTTCCTGGTGGAGGCACCTCAGTTTCCTTGAGGAACTACCCTTCTACTGCAGGTGGGCCTGGTAGGACGTCAATCAACGTGCTCTGCTGCCCCCTGGCTGACTGGTAGGCCCAAGACCCAAGTTTGGCCAACCAGCAGATTTTTCTCTCCCAGGAACTTAAATCTTGAGTTGGGTGAGGCAGAGACCGAAAATAAACAGAGCTGATTCATCTGTTGGTTAGTTCCTGCTCCCTGAGAAGTTCTGGTTCCTGTGCTTTCTGAAGCTTGGTTCTTCAGCTTTTCCTTTACATTTCTGGGCACCACTATCCTTTTAATATATTCTTTTGCTTAAGTGAGTCAGGGTTGGTTCTGTTGCTTGCCATCAAAGAATGCTGATTCTCAGAATTGAGATCTTTGATGGAGTGTTCTATATGATAATGATGTCACATTCTTATAAAACCATTGTGAATTATGCTCTTATAACAAAATTACAAGAACTTGTTTTTAAAATGACATAGGCTCTTGTGGTTCCCTGCCTGATCCATCTGCAACCCTTCACTGGACTCAACACGAAGTTGGCCGTGCTCCCAGTACAGAACCCTGGTCCAGGTTCCAGAGAGAGCAGAGAAACCCTTATGCACATACTGGGAGCATGTATGTCTGGCCCATTCGGTCTGATGGTGGACTGAGGGACTTGCTGTCCCAGAATTTGCCCTGCATGTAGAAGGTGGCTCACCGAGTTCTCCTACAGAACACTATAGGAAAGCAGACAAGTCGTGCTGCCTGACTCAGGGGAATGCTGGCTGTAGGACACACCCAGCAGTTCCTGGGGCTGTGAGGAAACTGTTCCCTAGGATAGAGGGGATATTCATACCTGTGTTAATGGAGGAATTCCTAGGGCAACACACACATCCCTAAGACAAGATGCATGCACAGAAAGATCAAAGAGGCCCCTACTATTTGGTCTGGGGCCATTCTCCACTCATTGTATGGATAAACCCTGAAGGAGAACATTGCACAGGCCAATCTGCAAAGCCTGGGAAAGTGTTTTCTTTTTTTTTCTTCTGTTTTGTGTGTGTGTGTGTTGTTTTGTTTTTTTGTTGTTGTTGTTAGCTCCTGGAATTTAAGAAGAACTCTGTCATAATGCTAGCTGGATACAAACTTAAGAAAAAGATGCCCCAGAGTCTAAATTCTGGCAATAACATACTAAAATTATCAAAATGTCCAGGTTTCAATGAAAGGTAACAAAACAAAGAAACAAGAAGTGATGACCCAGGCAAAGGAGAAGATTAAAGCATTAGAAACCATCAGTGAGGTGGATCAGACATGGGACATTCCAGATAGAGACTTTAAAACAATGGTCCTAAATATGCTCAAAGAGCTAAAAGACAACATGGACATAGAACTAAAGGAAATCAGGAACACAATAGATGAACACAAAAAGAATATCAATAGAGATAGGAATTATGAAAAGGAAACAGAGCTAAAGAGCACAGTAACAGAAAGTTAAAATTCCCTAGAGAGGTTCAACAGCAGACTGGAGCTGGCACAAGGAAGAATCAGTGAACTTGAAGATAAGACAATTGAAATCATCCAATCTGAGGAGGACAAAGAGGAAAGAATGAAGAAAAGTAAACAGGGCCTGAGGAACGTGTGGGATACCATCAAGCATATCAATGTATGCATTGTGGGAGTTTCAGAAGAAGAGAGGGAAACAGAGAGAATATTCAAAGAAATAATGGCTGAAAACTTCCCAAATTTAATGAAAAATATGAATATACACATCCAAGATGCTCAATGAACTCCAAACAAAAATAAACACATACCATGCCATGTCATAATCAAACTGTCAAACGCCAAAGATAGAGAATTCTGAAAGCCACAAGAGAGAAGGAACATGTCACATACAAGGGAGCTTCAATTAAGTTTAAGTACTGATTTCTCATTTAAAAAGCCATGGAGGTAAGAAGGCAGTGGTAAGACTTATTTAAAGTTCTGAGAGCAAAAAATTGCCAACCAAGAATTCTGAATCCAGCACAACTGCCTTTCAAAAACGAGGGAGGAATAAAGACATTCCCAGATAAACAAAAGCTGAGGGACTTTGTCACTACTAGATCGGCCCTACAAGAAATGTTGATGGGAACTCTGTAGGTCAAAAGGAAAGGACACTAGACAACTGACTGGAGCCATATGAAGAAATAAAGATCTCCTGCAAAGATAATGACATGGGTAAATATAAATACTAGTACTATTACATTTTTAAATTTGTAATTCCTTTTACTTCTTACAGGATCTAAAAGGCAAATGCATAAACTGTAATGATAAATCAGTGGTTTTGGACTCATAATATATAAATATGTAAACTGTGACAAGAACTACATAAAGGTAGGGGGGCGGAAGGGTATGGGCATTGTTTATGTATGCTATTGAAGTTGTTAAGTTGGTATCCAAGCAAACAAGATTGTTTAGGACGTTAAATTTAAGTCCCAAAGAAAATATCAGAGAATATGCAAATTCAGAGAAACAGAAAGTAGAGTTCAGGTTACCTCAGGAGGGGCAGGGGCAATAGGTAGTTAATGTAAAATGAGTGTACGGTTTCTTTTGGGGTGAAGGGAAAGTTCTAGTAATGGATGGTGGTGAGGGCACTGCAACATTGTGAATGTGATTAATCCCACTGAATAGTATGTTTGAGAGGGGTTGGGGATAGGAAGATTTGTATATATGTTCCCATATATACAACATAAAGTGAGAGAAACAATATAGTTAAGGAAAATTAAATGCAATACATGACACTGGATAGGATGTAATATGGAGGAGAAAAGGCTCAAAGGAAATTATTGGGACTAAGAAAACTTTGAATATAGAATGAAAGTTTTTTTTATCAATGTTAAATTTCTTGAACTTGGTAACCACACTTAAGGTGCATAAGTGAATGTCCTTGTCCAAAGGAAATGTACATGGAATTATTATGTGTTCAAGGAGTATGATGTGAGAGCAACCTGCTCTCAGATGTTCAGAAGATAGATAGATAGATAGATAGATAGATAGATAGATAGATAGATAGATAGAGATAGAGATAGATGGATGAATGGCTATAGAATGATATGGCAAAGATGGCAAAATGTTAACATTGGTGGATCTACGTATCTGGGAGATGCAGTAATATTGTAGTTCTCTGTATGGGGTTTGCATTATTTTTTGAAATTGTATTATTTTGTCAAAACTAAAAGTTAGAAAGAGAAATAAGGAAAAAGGAAACGCATTTGGAGTTGTTTAAACTAGCTCCCCTTCATCTGGATCCCAAAATTTACACATAAATTTCAGAAAAGCTGACTCTTAAGTATAAAAGAGGGCTGGAAATTGCATCCAAATATGCATTTTTAAGGGGTGACTATTGCAGAGGAAATAGCTTTAGTGATTGAATCCTTTACTCTCTACAGGCTCTATTTTGTTTCTGTCTTCAACTCATTGTTCTTTACTGACTTCCTCATCATTACATGACATAGCTTACAATTATTGAGCACTTCCTATAAACATAATGTTTGATGTTTTACAGGCATTAGCTCATTTAATCTTTACCATGGCTCTTCAGAGTCAGTATTATTACCCTATTTTACAGATGGGGAAAACTGAAGTTCAGTGAGTTTTAAGAAATAGGGCTAATGGAATCACTTAATCACTTAATATCTGTGTGTCCCCATCTGTCCCCAAGTCTCCCTCCTGCCTTAAATTGAGAGTGCCTACTTAATCCAGGGCATCAGTGGAAAGAGTACTAAATGTGGCATTGCATCTCAAATAAAATGGCAACTAAACTCACTGTCCAAGTCATGTTCAGTGTCCCTGCCTAGACCATAAGCTCCTGAGGGCAGGGACTATGTCTTGTCCACAAAAGTATCACCATCACATGCCTGGACATATAGGAGGTACAGCCAGATTTTCTCTAGGTTTTTGGTTAAGCTACAAGAAATTAATTTTGAGAGCAAGCCGGGTTAATTAGGCCAGTAATTTATTATGGAATGGTGAGAAGAGAAATGGGAGAAAATAACAAATCATGGGTCCCAGGCAGAGAGGAAAGGGGCTGAAAAGTGATGAAGAGGGCCGATTTACAGCCTACAATTCTCCATTATAGATTATAAATGCCTAGGTTTTACTTGCATGTTGTTCCAGGAGGGGGGGCGAAGAAGGCCAGAATAGTGGGGGGAAAGGCAAGAGCAGGGGTCACAAGGCAAGCAAGGGGTGGTTCAGCCTTTGCACTTGCTTTTTGAACCATTAATTATTCTGCCCTTTTGCTAATGACATAGGAGGGGTCCCAGCTGTTTGCTGTTTGATTGGTTACACCACCCATCAACCCCCCAGGAGGGCCCAATGATAAAGCCCCTGGAGAATATTCGGGGCTTCTCCTGGCTTCGGAGGAAATCTCGTTCCGAATGGAGGAATCTTGCAAGAGTCTTCTAGCAGCCATCTTGGGGGTACCAAAGTCCACGTGGGCTGTTCCTGCCAGGTTCCAGGTCCAGATCCCTAACCAGCCTGCTTCAGAGGTGTTTAAAAGAAGCTTGTGGGAAAAATGAATATCCTGTAGAGTTCTCAGACCTAACACCATCACATGCTTAGGAGAAAATATCAAGAAATTCTGGGAAACAGAAATTCCAGGCCACCGCTCATGAATCCAACCAACTTTGAAGTTTTGCTCAGGCTTTAAGCAGCTTTGGGTGGTTCTGAACCTGGAATCCTGGTCAGTTCTTTCCTGTCCTGAAGAGCTGGTTCACCCTCTGGCTGCAGTCATTCTTTGGTTTAAGTTTATGAGGCGCAGTAGTTCCCAAAAATCTGATAGGGGAAGCATAAGCTAAAGAGTAGAACTACCAACCATACTTGTCTCAGGGCCAGTTGGCTCTCAGAAAGCAAACCCAGTTGTCGTGCTTTCCAATGGGGACTGGCCGGGTAATGCCACTTCACTGTTTCAGAACTGGAGCTAAATCTTTGGATGACATAAGATGCACTACATATCCTTGGGTGAAAATTTTTTTGGTGTGCTGCAGTTACTCATATGAAAAATAGTGAAATAAATGCACATAGCCAACTGAAAATTCCCCCACGTCTGCCGGGTTCCCTCATGGAGTCTCATTTAATCACTGCTATTTAGTTCAGAGTTTGACCTTTGAATTCAGGCAAACCTGAGATCAGGCTTTGTCTGGGCCACGTACCAGCCATGTGACCTTGGGCAGGACACTGTGGCTCTGGAAGCCTCCGCAGCCTTGCCTGTTGTTGGGAGGATGGTTAGATGTGATCCCGTGAGCCGAGGGCCCAGCCCAGGGCCAGGCACATGACCAGCAGGCAGTGAATGTTGGCTGCTATAGTGCCATCTCTGCCTGCTTCATTTTCACATTTCACTAGGAACAGTCCAAAAGTCCAATGTGTTCTGGTGTTTTAAATGGCAGATGTGGTCTGAGGTCATCCTTCGACCAGGTAGATTACTTTCCCAAGTTTTAAATTTTAAGCAGAATTAATTTGGAAAAAGGTCATGGAACATAGACATACTTATCATGATATTTCTGTCCTAGGCTTTCCCTTGGAAAAGGTCCAACAGATTCTAAACCTATTATTCCCATGAAGATTATTTTGACCACTTATCAAAGCAAATCTGTATCACTATTGCAACTACATTGACTGTTTTGCTGCCCAAACTTTCATTTTCTATTTTAAGGCTCATATGTAAGGTGTGGAAAAGGTTTGACTTTGTACATAGGGAGTTGATGAAACACTACTCTTTTCTCAAAAGAGACTCCCAGCAGGCATTTCACAATTCCCTAACCTACCTCATTTCACTAGCTCATTAGGCAGTCCTCTCCTGTTTCAAGCAAGAGATTTCAAAGGCTCAAGACTTTCATTAGGTCACATTGACAATGTAAAGGTCCATTTGAATTGGAAAAGCCTAACACAGTGACAAAAGAACTCTTTCCTAAAGTTTACATCAAACTCTAAAAAATAGTCTTTAAAGGATGTTTCAGAAGTGGAAGCAACCCTTTTGTAAGAGTTTTTAGAAAAAGGTGAATGTGCAAAAATCCTTTGGGCATCATATACTGGTCTTGATGAACCAAAACTGACCCAGGAAAAGTAAAAACATTCTGTGTCAATGGAAAAAAGTCCATGTGGTTCAGCATAAAATATTTCTTAGATGGCATCTGGTGCTCTGCAACTAATTATGGTGCCCTATCTTCAAAAGAATTTTATCCAAGCATGCTCATAAAGAAAAACCTCAGGTGGGAGGTCTAGCTGGGTATTATTGTTTAGGCAGAACTAGGTCACTTTTTCCAGTATGAATACTGATGATGGGGGCTTTTTAGGACAAAATAAGGCAGCCCTGATCCTCACCTTGTATCAAAATCACAGTCTAGTTCAAAAGAGCTAACTGTGCTGTTGCAGGTGTTTTTATGTCCCCCTCCAATAGAAGCCGAAAATGTCCTAGCAGCTCTGGTTTTACAACTGTGTTTTAGTTTGCCAGAGGGCTGCCAATGCAATGTACCAGAAATGCACTGACTTTTACAATGGGGCTTTATTTGGGGGTAAAAGCTTATAGTTTCAAGGCTGTGAAATGTCCAAACAAGGCATCAGCAGAGACACTTTCTTACCCAAGTCAGCTGCCACATGGTGAAGCAAGATGACCACCGATATCTGCCCAGGTCCCTGCCTTCCCCTCCAGAATCGATTGTCTCCTGGAGCTTAGCTGAGGGCAATCAGGCATAGGGCTTGTCTCTTACCAGGCCTCTTATCAGTCTTGGCTGCTCCACTTTCTTCCCGAGTTCAGATGCAAGCTCTGAGGCATATGGTTCATTTCTTCCTGAGCCTCAGCTCTTTGAACCTCTCAGGGGCTTCTCTCCTTGCAGATCAGCTGTCCTTTCTCTCACATTGCAGGATCAAATACGGTGGCTTCCTTCATCTGTGTCTGTGTGTGTCCCTCTGTCTCTATTTTTATCAGACCCAGCAAGAGGGCAGAGGCTCAACCTGAGTCATGCTTCACTGATGTAGTCCAGCCAAAAGGGTCTCACACCCACAGGAATGGATTAGTTCACAAACATAATCGTTCTCTTTTTGGGATTCATAAAATAATTTCAAACTGCCATAAACTGGTTCTTGTCTTATTTAAAATATGGATGACTGGCAAAATAATTAATGAGAAGGGAAAAATTTGCTTGCTAATTCTCAAATATAAACCTCCAACTAACAATCTTTATAATGACACCAAAGTTTGAGACATTGGAGACTTAAAACTAAGGACACTAATTGTTTCTATGTCTTTGACATGTTCTTAAGGATCAGGAATACAGTTTCCTCATACTGGATGTGGCTCAGGACTGCCTAGTGAGAGAATCCCACCACCCTTATCCTAATGACTGATTTGAAGACATGCATACGACCTACCTAGACCAGTGAGACTCAATCCTAACACTTTTGCTGAAATTACTGGGAAAAAGATGCTTATTGTTGAGCTGGCTAAGTTAAGTATGAGGTGGGTGCTGCATGTAGAGAGAGCCTGGTTGAAAATGGACCAATAAAATTGAAAGGAAAGCTAAGGGATGGAGAGAGGCCAGTCCTAATGATGCTGTTTGACCACCTGGGTCCGGTGAAGCCTAGCATCAGTTGTAAGACAGGTCTTTTCAATCTCCTGAGCCATTAGGTTCCCTTGTTTACATAAATCTGTTTGTGCTAGGTTTTTGTCACTTAAAATCAAGGGCATCATGACAAAGCCAGTAAGGGATTCTCTGGAGTTCTGTGGTCCTGCTTTGCTACTACCCTGCAGATGCTGCCATATCCTCCAAAGCCTTTTATCTGTCTGTCATGTACCAAAGCCTGGCATGGCCTCCAAAGTCTAAGAGATAGGGCAGCTCTCATGCTTCACCTGTTTAGATACCACAGAATTTGACATACCTAAAGGCTAACACCAAAGTCCTGGACGCTGTTTTTCCCAATTCAAAGAGCCCCATTTTCTGCCCTTCTTGATTTCCTTGCATTGTAATTCTATATGGCTTAGTCTCTGCTAAATCTCACTTAACAACATAGAGTCTGCCTGGTCATAATTAAACTGATAATTATGTTGTTCTTTTCCTATCTTACCAGTGTGTGGGCACATGGGAGAAATTATCAGGAACATGTCTTGGAGTCAGCTGCAGTTAGGTAAAGACAAGCCAGTCAATTTTTAAGGCTCACGACTTTTAGGCAAATACCCCCAAATATAAATAGGAACCATCTCCTCCCTGGCCAGCCCAGCATATACAACAGAACAGTCTAGTAGAGCCTCAGAAAGGCAGTTTCAACATTGAAAGTATTACACAGTCAGAAACTTCACAGAAGCATCATCTAATAAAAAAGCAACAGTTTTTTTTTTGGGGGGGAGGAGATGAGGTTCTAGAAACAGGTTGGTCACCTATTTATTACCTTAGGAATCCTGGATAAGTCACTTGGCTAAAGTTTTCCCTCATGTGAGGTAGGATACTTGGAAAACAAACATGATTATACATGTGAAATTTTTTTCTTAGAAATTTCTAAATTTCTGATATTTAAAAATTAATCTAATGAATGACAGGTATAGACAGATTTTAAGATGGGAGAGTGAGTCAGGGGCCAGGATTGGGCTAAGCTAGGACGACTGTGGGGTAGAGGGGAGGGTATTAAAAAGTACCACTGACCTTTGACTACCTGCTCAAGGTCTGCCCACTTGTCATTGACCACACTAACACTTGCTTTCACACTATTTCTCCACAGTCTTTTCACCATAGTCTTAACAAAAGTCATGTCAACACATTGCCTGTTAAAAACTTTGAAAAATTGTGCTGTGGGGAAAAAAAACTGTTCAGGGAGTGGCTACTTCCTCTACTCCCCACAATTTGAGTTAAGGGATTGGAGGAGAACTATTGATGGGGTGTAACCAAAGGAGTCTGTAACCTACAACTAATTCTGTGTGTTTTGGAATGTGGTTGTGGTTGTGGTTGGGGCACCCTGCCTCCCCCCAAGAACCATGGGAGGATTCTACTTCTCTACCCCTTGAAGTTAGGCATGAGCACATAATTTTCTTTAGCCAATGGAATGGGAATGAAAATTGTATTTGTCACTTAGAGGTAGAAGCCTTTAAGAGCTAGTGTGAGATCAACTATACACCCTTCCTCAACCTGGAGCTACTCCAAATGGTGGAGTGATCCCAGAGCAGAGCCTCCCACTCACTTGAGATGGACACTTAGAGTGCTCCAGAAACAAACCTTTGTTGTTTTAAGCTGCTGAGAGTATCTATTTGCTACTGCATCATAACCTGGCCTATCCTAACCTATACAGAGAGTAGGGTTTTGCTGTACCAAAACAAAACAACAAAACAAATATACAAATATACAGGGCAGCTGAAGTCAAGGTAACTGTTATTAGAAGCTGGAAAGAGGGGTGAAATATGGTATACAGAGAAGAACATTTGGTAAAAATGTTACCAGTGATAGCTTGGAAGGCAAATAATGTACCCAATAAATGCAAATCTGTAGAGGAACAGGCCAGAAAGCAGAATTACAGTAGCATGTTCATTGCTGTTGGTTGCATTTAGCAAAGTATTACAAGAAAGAGTTTAGAAAATAATTGTGACCAGGAATGGAAAGGGATAGAGAGAGTGAAAAAATTGGGGGAGGGAAGCGGCTGTGGCTCAATCAGTAGGGCTCCCGTTTACCATATGGGAGGCCCCGGGTTCGGTTCCCGGGGCCTCCTGGTGGAGGCAGGGCCCGCCCGCATGGCGTGGTTAGTTGACCCGGCGAGCACAAGCAGCAAGGGGGGGATAAATGAGTAAATAAATAAAATCTTAAAAAAAAAAAAAAAAAAAAAATTGGGGGAATTCACAGATTGGAAACGGCAGCTGCCTCTCTTTTCCAAACATTAAAAGGTAAAATTGAGAAAGGGTTGGAATGAAAAAGGCCGGTTGGAACTCAGCCTTGTTTTACAAGGGTCAAATTAAGAGTATGGGCATCATATTCATTGTGAAAGCCCCCAAATGGATTAAGGTATCTCAAGCAAAGGCAAATTAAGGTTTGGGCACCCAGTAAACCCTTTCATTTGGGTAAAATTGCTGAGATAAAAGAGGCTAAGGGTGTGGTTCTCCCACTGAAGCCTGGCAAGCACACGTTGCACACAATTTTAGCTAAGCTGAAAGAAAGAGAAAGACAGAAAGAGGGAGGGATGGGGGAAGGAGAGGGAGAGAGATGAAAAAAGCAAAGAATTATAGCAAATATGAGAACTTGTCTTAAAAAGAACTGAGAATGTGGTTGTTGGCACATGGAAGTAATTGAACTAAATAAGAAGCCTCTTAAGTTTTTGAGAGTTACGCTCCCCACAGAACCAGCGGCTTGGACTAAAAGAGATGGAAACTTTTCAATATTTATAAACAGTTAGAAAAACATATAGATCAATGGAACAAAGGGGAGAGTCCAGAAACTGACCCATGGATATCTGGCTAATTGATTTAAAAAAAAAATTTTTTTTAAAGATATTTAGATTACATAAATGCTACATAAAAAATATAGAGGATATCCATATGTCCTGCTCCCCATACCGCCCACATTTACCCACATTAACAACATCCTTCATTAGTGTGGTACATTCATTGCAACTGATGAACACATTTTGGCTCATTGCCACTAAGCATGGATTATAGTTTACATTGTAGTTTGCGCTCTCTCCCACTCAATTCTGTAGGATATGGCAAGATATAAAATGGCCTGTATCTGTTGTTGTAATGTCATTCAGGACAATTCCCAAGTCCTGAAAATGCCCCCATATTATACCTCTTTTCCCTCTCCCTGACCTCAGAATCTCCTAATTGATTTTTTTAAAACAATTTATTGAAGTTTATCATTCATACATGAACATACATAAACTATAAGTGTTCAGTAAACATCGTGATCTTACAAAACAAACATGCATAACATCATTCAGGGCTCCCACACATCACCCCCCACAAACATCCTGCATTTTTGCAAACCATTTGTTAACAAATCATGAAAGAGCATCATCAAAGTATTACTACTAACTATAGTCCATATCTTCCTCCCCTATACATTTTTTTAAAGGATTTATTTATTTATTTATTTATTTATTTATTTATTTATTTACTTTTATCCATTTTTACTGCACCCCTGTTTTTGCTGTTTCTGTGTCCATTCACTGGGCAACTCTCTGTGTCCATTTCTTGCCCTCTCTTCTCATCCTTCTCCTCTTGTCTTCAATGGGATTCAATCCTCAGAATCTCCGATGTGAGAGTGGGGCATCCTACCGCCTGTGTTACCTTAGTTCCTGTTTTTTCAGTCCGTCTCATCTTGGCTCTCCCTTGTGTCAGTCTCCTGTTACGTCATCATCTTGCTTCGTAGCTCGTGGGGCCTGATAGCGTACCCACGGGCGGGGCCTGACAGCTCGCCCGTTTACGAGGTCTGGTGGCACACCTGCTCACAGGGCCTGGTGGCCTACACGCCTTCTATATTTTTCTTTTTTTTATTTTTACCAGAAGGTCCTGGGGATTGAAACCAGGTCCCTCCATATGGGAGATGGACACCCAACCACCGAACCACATCTGTCCCCCTACTATATCTCTTAAGGTTGACCAAAGATACTCAAAGTTACAGTCTTTTCCCATACACAACGGTCATATAATAAATCAGGCTTGGTTTATCACCAGCATTCTAAAAACCAGACCTAGGGAGAAAAACTAGGTCTGGGGACACATGCATGGTTTCTAATATAGCGAATGTTTAGCCTTACCCTGATTATCACAAAATCTGGTCAGCAAGAATATTCGCAGCTAATTGATTTTTGATGAAGGGACCAAGGTAATTCAATAGGAAAATTATTTTTTAATAAATGGTGTTGGAATATCCAGATATAGATAAAAGTAAGTCTTGACCCTTACCTGACACTATACACAAAAATTAACTCAAAATGGATGATAAACCCAAATGTAAAAGCTAAAATTATAACATTTCTTTTAAAATAGGAGAAAATATGTGCCCTTGGTGTCTTAAAGAGGATACAAAAAGTATAAGCCATAAACAACTTCATCAAAATTTTAAATATCTACTCTTTGAAAGACACCATTAAGAAAATGAAAAGGGAGAAAATATTCACAATACATATATCTAAAAAAGGATTTGTATCCAAAATAAAGAACTCTTACTACACAATAGGAGAAACCAAAAAATGAACAAATGAATAGACACTTTACAGAAAAGAATATACCAGTGTCTAACAAACACATAAAATAATGTTCAGCATCATTAGTCGTGGGGAAAAAGCAAATTAAAACTGCAATGAGAGGGAGCAGATGTGGCTCCAGTGGTTTAGTTCCTGCCTCCCACATGGGAGGTCCCAGGTTTGGTTCTTGATGCCTCCTGAAAAAACAAAAACAACAAGCAAAACAAATGAAAAAACCAGTTCAGGGAAGCCAATGTGGCTTAGTGGTTGAATGCCTGCTTTCCATATATGGGGTCCCGGGTTTAATCGCCAGCACCCCATACCTCAAAACAAACAAACAAACAAACAAAAAACTGCAATGAGATACTACTACATGCCCTTTTGAATGGCTAAAATTAAAAAGATTGACAATATCAACTGTTGACAAGCATATGTGGAACAACTCGAACTTTCACACATTGCTGGTGGGAATGTGAAATAGTACAATTGCTTTGGCAGGTCCTGATAAAGTTAAACATACACTTTACTACATGACATATCAAGTGCATTCCAAGACTCATTATAAATGAAAACATATGTCCCCACAGGATTTGTACATGAATGTTCATATAGCTTTGTTCTTAACAGCTAAAGGTGGAAACAACCCAATTGTTCATCAAACAGGTGAAAGGATAAATAAAATTGTGGTATAGTCATACAATGGCTTACTGCTCAGCAACAAAAAGAATATCCTACTGGCATGTGGAACAACATGGATAAATCCAAAAAACCAGGCTTACTGAAAATCCAGGCACAAAAGAGTAACTACCATATCATTCCATTATCCATACTATCCATTCCATTAATATGAAACTCTAAGAAAGATAAATCTAATTTATGGTAAGAGAAAAACAGCAGTGGTGGCCTAGGGACTGGTGGGGTGGGTGGGAAGGGTAGGGGAGACTGAGAAGGGGCAAAAGGAAATCTTCTGGGGATGAAGAAAACATTTTTTAACTTGGCTGTAAGTGGTGGCTACTTGAATATATCCATTTATCAAAATTCATCACAGTTTTCTTAAAATATGTGTACTTTATTATATGTAGATTATAGCTCAATAAAGTTGTTTTAAAAAGTGGAAATCTAAAAATGAAATTCAGAAAAGAATTCTAACAGCACCAAAAAGAATAAAACATCTTGGAATAAATTTAACAAAAAAAGAAGTACAAGACTTGTACATTGAAAACTATGAAACATCATTAAAAGAAATTAAAGAAGACCTAAATAAATGGAAAGACATCCTGTGTTTATGGACTGGAAGACTTAATATTGTTAAGATAGCAATAATTCCCAGATTGATCTATAGATTCAATCCCTATCAAAATCCCAGCTGGCTTTTGCAGAAATTGACAAGCTGATCCTAAAAGTAATATGGAAATGAAAGAGATCCAGAATAGTCAGAACAATCTTGAAAGAGACGAGGACTCAGAATTCCAGATTTCAAAACTTACTGCAAAGCTATAGTAAGTAAGACTGTATGGTACTAGAAAAAAGATAGACATATAAATTAATAGATTAGAACTGAAAGTCCAGAAATAAACCCATACATTTATGGCCAATTGATTTTTGGCAAGGGTGCCAAGACAATTTAATAGGGTAAAATAGTCTTTTCAAATGGTGCTAGGACAACTGGATATCCACATGCAAAAGAATGAAGTTGGACCCTTTTACTTCACACCATAAACAAAAGTTTACTCAAATGAATCAAAGACCTAAATGTAGAAGCTAAAATTACAAAACTCTTACAAGAAAACATAAGGGTAAATCTTTGCGACCTTGGATTAAGCAATGTTTTCTTAGATATGACACCTAAAGTATAAAGAAAAAAATAATTATATTGGACTTAATAAAAACTTAAACCTTTTGTGCTTCAAAGGACACCATCAAGAAAATGAAAAGACAACCCACAGAATGGGAGAAAATATTTGCAAATCGTATATTTGATAAGGGTCTAGTATCTAGGCTATATAGTGAGTTCTTACAGCTCTGCAATAGAAAGACAAATTTTAAAATGGGCAAAGGGTTTGAAAAGATATTTTTCCAAAGAAGATATACAAATGGCCAATAAGGACTGGAAAAGATGCTCAACAGCATTAGTCATTAGGAAAATACCAATCAAAGCCACTCCCACCAGGATCGCAACAATAAAAAAGATACACAACAACAAATGTTGGTGAACATACAAAGAAACTGAGACCCTCATACATTGCTGGTGGGAATTTAAAATTGTGCAGCCATTTGGAAAACATTTGATAGTTCCTCAAAATGTTAAACATAGAGTAACCATATGAGCCAGGAATTCCACTTCCTAGGTATATACCTGTATTAGTCAGCCAAAAGGTTGCTAATGTGAAATACCAAAAATGGGTTGGTTTTTATAAAGGGTATTTATTTGGGGTAGAAGTCCACATATACCAGGCCATAAAGCGTTAAGTTTCTTCTCTCATCACAGTCCATTGCCACATGTTAGAGCAAGACAGTTGCCAGCGTTTGCCAGGGTTCAGGCTTCTGGGGTTCCTCTCTTTCCGGGGCTGCATTTCTCTCCGGGCTTAGCTCCTGTTTCTTCCACAAGATCAGCTGGCTCCTGTTTCCTCCACAAGGTCAGCTGTAGACGATCAGGCAAACGGCTTGCTTCTCTTCTCCTGGGGCCTTCTTTTCAATATCAAGACTGCTTCTCAAAAGACTGCTTCTCAAAAGACTGCTTCTACTATCCTTTGCCTTGCCTTTTATATTCGATTCCCCACCCACCAAGGGGTGGGGCTCAACACCCTAATCCTAACCTAATCATGCCCAGATTAACAGATCAGTTTACAAGCATGATCCAATTAGATTTTTGGAATTCATAATTGCATCAAATTCCCCAACGGTGCTCAACCACTAAGCTACACCGGCTCTGCCACAAAAACATCTTAAGTTTTACAGACGGAAGTTGTCATGACCATGTCCAATACAGGAGATATTGGAAAGGCCCAATATTTGTAAGCCCTTCCTAGAGTCCTAAAACACTTCTAGAGAATCCCTCTCCCATCTCTTTACTCATCTCCCTTTACAATATTATACCCTACTCAGATTATACAAATCCTCCTAACTGGTCTTCCTACTTGTATCTTTGTGCTCCTCTAATCCATTCTTTAGAGCAGGGATTATCAACCTTTTCCTATACAGGCCCAGATTGTAAATATTTTAGGCTTTACAGGCCAGATGGTGTCTGTTTCAACTACTGAACTCAGCTGCTATAGCACAAAAGCAGCCATAGACAATACATCAATGACTGGGTGTGGTTCTGTCTCAATAAAACTTTATTTGTGGGCACTGAAAAAAAAAAAAAAAAAATTCCCCAACGGTCACATTCCACCCTCTAAATTCCAAAAATACATTACAATATTTAAAAAACTTAAATTAGTAACAATCAAAGTACAAAATCATATCAAAATCATTTTAAAGAAATACAGTTTGTCTTCAGGCAAAGTCCCATCTGCTATAGACCTCTGAATCTTACAAAACCATTTAACTGCTTCAAAAACACAAATGGAAAGACAAAAGATAAACATTTTCAACATTATAAGGAGAAATTGGGGTGTTAAACATGAGTCATGGATCCTCTACAGTTCAGTAAACCTGCAGGGCACCCTCCATTTCTCCACTCCTTCTCTTTCAAAAGGCTGTTTATTGTGGGTATCCTGTCCCAGTCCCTGTAAGGGACAGATATCTTATCTTTGTAGTTCATGGTGCCACACCTAAACTCTCTCATCTTTCGGAAGCTAGTTATTTAGTGGGATAGAAGAGCTGAAGCTCTGAATTAAGGTCAACATCACAATAGTCTTATAAGGCTGGCAGAAAGATTAAAAGTGGTATCTGCTCTAGGTCTTCCTAAGAGTGAGAAACAGGATCCCTAAATTTGAATTCCCAGTTGGAATTCTCCACAACTGTCAATAGCCAAGTCTGCTGTTCCCCTAGAGGAAATCCAACACAGGCTCTCCCTCTCTCCATCCTCAGAGCTTCCCAGAAGAAGGTGAGTTGAATAGGTGGGGCTGAGCACCAATGGAGACCATCTCGGGCTATGTCATCCATCCCAAGTAGTCCTCACTCTAGGGAGTCTGGTTACCTGCCTTCAAGTCACCTGGGAGGAAGGGCTCAGGGTTGATGCCAATCGTGCTCAGATGCTCTATTCCTAAGGGCCAGCCTCTCCATGAAGAAACCAGTGCCATTCCAAATGTTTTCTTCTCACTAACTGGAATGGGAAATATTATTCATGGTTTTAATTAAAACACACACACACATGACCTAAATCCTACTAGTGATAATCATAACGATCATTTGTTGAGCGTTTACTCTGTGGCACTGTGATTAGCACTTTACATACAAGGTTACAACAATTCCATTAGGTAGAACTATTATCTGGCCATTTAGCAGATGAGGAAAATCAAAACTTATAGTGGTCAAGTTACTTGCCTCAGGTCAGTTGGCCTATAAGTGGGAACAGCTAAGCAAACTAAGACGTTCTGCTCTTAGATGAGGCATACTTTATTCTCCCTCCTGGCAAGAGTGTTATATCTCAGTCCCCACACCCAAGATATAAAACCCTAGAGTTTTCTTTGTCTTCGTTTTGTTGCCAATGACCTGATTACATCACTTCTGGTTCTGGCACCAACATGGCTCCAGTATGTTCCCCAGGAGATCCAGGCCCTCAACACCTGCTTAGTTTCTTCCTGCTTTCGCAGAGAAGAGCCTGGGAAATTAACCTAAGAAAAAAACAAAACAAAACAAAGTGATCCAAAGGAAAGAAAAAAAAAAAGACAAGCAGGAGGGAGAAGTTATTTTCCTCTTTGATAATTCTGTTTGATTATGTAGTAACTGTGGAAGAGAAAATTGATCTATGGGCCTGTTAGAGACTCTGGGGCCTGAGGTGGAAATAAACCATAGGGAGACCAAGAAGGAGGTGGAACCAGAAGCTACAGCCAGGAAACAAATGACAGGAAACAGGATTTCTTTTTTCCAATGTCCTGAACAAAGCTGATGAGGAGTTTGGCAGGAAGAGGGACCACCATTTCATACTTCCAGAGGAAAAAGTACTAAGTGCTCAAAATTGAAGATATTTGGGAAGGGATGAGTCATGGAGGAATGATGATCTACAATATTCTCTCTCTGGGAATGGTCATTTAACATTACATCTCAGAATTCTCTTATTATTGACTGTAGTCCTCGTGCCTACCAATGCAAAGCCAGGAAAAGGCTGGACTAGTCTCACCTTGCTCATTATGGGACACTCCGCCTCACAAGTCTTCTTTCAAACTGGTGACGAAGCTAAGCTTGTTTCCCCTCAGAGCTTCATATATTGTTGTTCCCTCTTCCTGAAATCTCTCTCCCACTTCTCTTAGCATGGTGAATTCCTCTTCATTTTTAGGTTTTAGCTTAAATATCATTTCCTTAAAGGAGCTTTCTCTGATCCTCACCCTAAAGCAGAGATTGCTAGTTGCCTATTCAGAATCCATTCTCCCCTTCTTTCTTGCTAACAGTATTCTGATTTTGTTGGTGGCAGAAAAGTTCCCAGTGAAACACCACATTTTCCAGCCTCCCTTGTAGCTGAGGGTGGCCAAATGACACAGTTAAGGCCAATGAAATGGAAGCAGAAGTTGTTAGATTGTACTTTTGGAAAATTTCCCTATAAATGAGGTAAATTCAATAGGCATGTTTGTCCTATTTGCACTCAGCCCTTCTTCCTTGCCTCTGCCTGAACCTCCATCATGATGGATGGAGCTCCAGAAGCCCTATTGTAGATAAGAGGTCAAGTTCCATACCATGATGATGGCAAATCAGAAAGCTGGAAGGAACCTAGAGCCTTAATGACATTGTGGAGCTGCCATACCAACCCTGGTCTGTTCACCTCCAGATTTCTCATCCCCTAAGGGGGAGAAACAAACCCTAAATGGTTTAAGCTACTGTTTATCAGGCTTCTGGTATTCTCAGTTGAACATAACCTCCAGAAGATAACTTCTCACCCAGATAAATAAGAACTTTTTTTTCTCTCTCTCAAAGCATACTGTCCTCTTCTTTCATAAAACATATATAATTTTTTGTTTGATTAATTGCTTAAACTTCTCACTAATATATAAGATCCATGAAGCCTGGGACTTGGTCTCCTTTGCTAGCTGCTATATTCCCAGCACCTATAAAGCGCAACAACTAGATTTTTGTGGTTAACAGGGAAATCCATTGGTAACCAGTCCTACCAATTGCTGGGAAAAAAAGAAAAAAGTCTGAATATCAAGTAAGCAAGCAGAAGTCCTTAAGAGAGACCATACTAATGCTGAACTCCCTGAAGGGACAAAGGAGAAAATAAGTAGATCAACAAAGAATAGTATAGAACCTAATCCTTGACCCTAAGTTGTTTTTGTTGTTGTTTCATTCACTGTACTGTTTGCAGGAGATAACGGCAAAACTTTCATATTGAAGGTCCAATTAGATGAGAGCACAAGTGATGAAATCATGAGGCTTTTGGAACTAATTAGTAACTAAAATCATTATTGTGGTGATAATAATACTTGGGGAACATGCCCTTCAAACATTCTCTTAAAGTAATTATTTGCTCTTTTATTTTATTTTTTTATAATTTTTAAAATTAATTATTTGCTTTTATAACCAACTTTTCTGCTTAGTAACTCCCAGGCTTTAAACATATTGATTGTCCTCCACTGGAGGACATTCTCCAAATAAAACTTTTGTCTCATGTTGCATATGTTAGATAAAGTTATTACAGTTGGAAACTGTTTAGACCCTTAGTTAAAAAAAAACTTTTTTTCTGGAAAATATTTTCAAATTGTTTCTTTAGTGGGAAAATGTTACCTGGATAAAATGTTTGTCAAAGTGTGGTGGCACTTGTTTGATAAGTTTGCATAGGCAGCGCACCTTGTGTAAAGTACACATCATGCAAACCTTGACTGGTAAGTGTAAAAATCCCCTGGTTTGCCAGCAGACCCTGGCTTAAGTTTGGGATCCCCCAGAAGCAAACCCAGAAATAAGGATCCAAGCATGTCATTTGGGAAGTACAGGGGCACTGGTAAGGGATTGGGGAGGTGATAGAGGAAAGGAAAGCAGTCAACAAAAGGTGTGGTATTAAGCCAGCTACTACAATGCACAACTGGAGCTTTACACCATGGGGAGACCATGTCAAATGGTAAAAGGCAAGTCTCAGAAGTATCCCACCAGGGGGATGAGGGAGTTGGGGTGCTTACACACTACTTCTCATTCAGTCATTGGATGAGGGCTACTCTTACAATTTTTAAATAAATTATATATATATATATATATATATATATTTAAAGATACTTAGATTTTTTAAAGATATTAGATAATGTCACATAAAAATATAGGGGAATGCGAATATTCTTGCTGACCTGATTTTGTGATAATCAGGGTAGGCTAAACATTCACTATATTAGAAACCATGCATGTGTCCCCAGACCTAGTTTTTCTCCCTAGGTCTGGTTTTCAGAATGCTGGTGATAAACTAAGCCTTATTTATTATATGACCATCCTGTATGGGAAAAGACTGTAATTTTGGGTATCTTTGGTCATCCTTAAGAGATATAGCAGGGGGACGGATGTGGCTCGGGTGGTTGGGCGACCATCTCTCAGATGGAGGGACCTAGTTTCGATCCCCAGGACCTCCCAGTAAAAATTTAAAAAAAATAAAAATATAGAAGGCACATGGGACACCAGGCCTTGCACACAGGTACACTGCCAGGCCCCACAAGCCATGCAGCAAGATGATGACATAACAGGAGACTGACACAAGGGAGAACCAAGGCGAGATGCACTGAAAAACCAGGAACTAAGGTGGCACAGGCAGTAGGATGCCTCTCTCCCACATCAGAATTTCCAAGGATCAAATCCCAGTGAAGACAGGAGGAGAAGAATGAGAAGAGAGGTCAAGAAACGGACACAGAGTTGCCCAGGGAATGGACACAAAAACAGCAAAAATGGGTGGGGTGGGCTGGGGGAGTAAAAATGGATAAAAGTAAATAAATAAATAAATCATTAAAAAATGTATAGGGGAGGAAGATACAGACTATAGTTAGTAGTAATACTTTGATGATGCTCTTTCATGATTTGTTAACAATGTTTCACAACAATGCAGGGTGTTTGTGGTGGGGAGGGGGTGATGTGTGTGAGCCCTGTATGATGTTATGCATGTTTGTTTTGTAAGTTCACAAAGTTTACTGAACACTTATACTTTATGTATGTTCATATATGAATGATATACTTCAATAAATTGTTTAAAAAAATATATGTAGGGGATTCCCATATGCCCTGCTCCCCACACCTCCCACATTTTCCCATATTAACAACATCCTTCATTAGTGAGGTACATTCATTGCAACTGGTGAACACATTTTAGATCATTGCTACTAAGTGTGAATTAAACTTTACATTGTAGTTTACATTATCTCCCACCCAATTCTGTAGGTTATGGTAAGATTTATAGTGGCCTGTATCTGTCATTGCAATGTCATTCAGGACAATTCCCAAGTCCCAAAAATGCCCCCGTATTATACCTGTTTTTCCCTCTCCATGCCCTCAGAATCTCCAGTGGCCACAGCCTCCACATATGCTATAAATTCTTCCATTGCTAGAATCACAATAAGTCTATAGAAAAATACTAGTAAGTCTACTTTAGTCTATAGTTCATTCCCCAATCCTGGGGCTTCTGGGATGGTGATGTCCATTCCACCTCTAATTGAGAGGGAGCTGTGATCCCATGGGGCAGATGGATGGGAGTCTCTTGCTTACAGCTGCAAACTCTCTTTGTTCCTTGGGATGGTCATTGTCCATCATCACCTCCATGTTAGGTGTCCTGGGTGAGAATTCTCAGGATGTTAATTCTCTGGCAGCCTACTGTGCAGGTCAGAGGGGTCAGGCAAAGAGACACAGATACTGGAAATTAGAAGTGTCTAGAACACAGTGATTTAGACAGGGCTGAGGGTGGGCACTGACAGCCTCTGCCAAAGCCCTCTTTAAGTAAAGCTCAGACATCAATGTCCTATTTCATAGGCAACATGGGAGAAGTTTTTAGATGGTACATGGACAAACTTATTTTACTACTAGTAGTAGTTGAAAGATTTTACTCGCAGCAGCAGTAATGACTCGCATTTAGTGAGAGCTTAGGCTTACTGTTGTCATACTTGCCTTCCTTGGGGAAGCTGTATCAACCTTCATAAAAATACATGAAACAACTAAAGGCCTGTCCAGAAAAAGAGTGAGTGCCAGACTCTGTTGGAAGATGGTTTCATTAAGGTTTCAAGGAAGGGAGAAAAATCCTTAGGGGCAGCATGAGCAAAGACCAGGAGAAATGTCCTGGCCAGTCAGAGGTCATGGTCACACAGTAAGGAAAGCACAGCCTTAGATTCTTCATCCATAGACCCACCTCCTACTCCACTCAAGCTACAGAGCTGGACTCAGCAGCTGGGAGCAGGAAGGATGGAGAGGAAGCAAGCTGCAGATGAATGCTGCCAAGCTGTCCCCCAAATGTGCTGTCTTGAGAGGCTGCATTATGATGTAAGAAAACATAAAACCCAGATGGCAATTTTGGGATTTTCAACTTCCTACGCAGAAGTCACATTTTCCAGCACATCTAATTCTATTTAGTGTGTGTGTATGAGGCCTAATGTCATTAACAATGGCCGGTCAGGAAAATGAAGAAAGTCATTAGGCTAGGACTGGTTTAGCAGCTGCATCAGCTTTATGTTCTTGGAGTGGAGGTTCAGTGGGCAAGAGCCATTGCTGGTTTGCATTTAACCAAGTCGAACATCCACCAGAGACCATCACATACAAATCCATAATGACAGCAACATCACATTCAATCAAGGCCCAACCTTACCCAAGGAGCTACAGACCTGTTACAGAAAATGCCTGACGGTTGGTTCAGAAAACAAATAGGTGCTTATTTGCATTTGCACTTGAATTTTCATGCTATTTATTTCTCTTAGCTGCAGAGAATGCAGCTGTAATCTGTGCTCACAGAGCTTCACATCCCTGTTTTCACACTGGGTTAGCCAAGCCTGGAAAAAACCTGCCATGGGGGTAATAAGGGGTGAGGTGGTCAAGAAAGAACAGGGCTTGGAATCAGACAGCTCTGGGTCTGATGCTAGCTCTGTTACTCACTCCAGCCATGAGACCCAGAGAAATTTGCTTACTGTCTGAGAGCTTTTCTTCTTCTGTAAAATGGGGACAATGGAAAGTGCCCACTTCAGAGGTTTGCCATAATTAAATGGGACAAGTTTTAGCCAAGTGCCTGACACAGAGTAAGTACTGAAGAAATGTGTGATGATGGCTGTCTATGACTCCTAGGGTAGCAATGTTTAGCCTTTTATCCTCTTCCTTGCTACAGAATGGCAAAGGACATGGAGAGGCATGGGGAGAGGATTTGGCCAAATTCAACCCTTACAAGATAAAAGTAAAGAAAAAGGGAAAGCATGAATCAGCTAATGGTAAAGTTCTGAAACACTGAATAGGAATGGAAGATGGGAAAAGATAAAGCATCAAGAAAAACTACAGTCCAACATAAGAATACACTTCCATTCATAAACACAAATTAATTTGATTGCGATAGAGTCATAACACCCTGAAGAGATTTTTAAAATAAACAAATAAATAAATGCCTATTTTATTCTCTTACTTATGTTCTTTCCCCTCTCCATGTTTTGGGGGAGTTTGTGATGCAGAAATGGTCTGAAACAAATCTGTCCTGCTCTCTTTTGTAGAAAACCTCAACAAGAGGAGAAGAAGAAAGCTAGAGGGCCCAGAGAAGCAGAGAGAGACAGGCCCCACTTGGATGGAGAGGAGGACCAGGATTTCCTCCAGCAGAACTGGAAGTCATAGAGTGATGGAGCCCTGGAGCCACTTCCTTGCAGATCCCTGGGGTGGTGTTGGACCTGGGGAGCTGCAGGGTGGAAGAAGGGGGAGACCTCCATGCTGGGCTCCAGGAGGCAGGCCTCAAGCCCAGGAGCTTGGCCTATGGGTCCCGCATCCCAGGAGGCACACAGTCGCCAGCTTCAAGTGACCTGAGCCTGGACAAGGCCCATTCGTCAGTCTGCAGCGTCAACTACAGGGGTCTTCTTGATGTCTAGGCATCATGGGAAGTCTGGGTCATAGAGGAGTTGGAATAATAACAGAGACGGAGCTTCCTGAAAGCCTGATGAAGTTGGACTTAATTTGCTTTTTTTTAAAAGTAATGAAGCAGGGAGCGGATGTGGCTCAAGCTGTTGATCACCTGCTTCCCACATGGGAGGTCCCACGTTCGGTCCTTGGTATCTCCTAAAAACAAACAAACAAAAAACAACAACAAGCAAACAAATGAGAAAACCAACTCAGGGGAGCTGATATGGCTCAGTGGATGGGCACCGGCTTCCCACATACGAGGTCCTGAGTTGAATACCCGGCTCCGGTACCTCAAAAAAAACAAAACAAAACAAAACAAACAAACAAAAAAAACTAATGAAGCAATGTCATTCTCAGACACATCTGGGAAGCTGAATACCTGCTGCTCTGATAGCCACCACAAAAACACCATGCTTACATCAGCGTAGCAGTTTGATATTATTTATAAATTCCAAAAAAGATATTGGATATGTTTGTAAACTGATCTGTTCCTCTGGGCATGATACCCTTTGATTGTATTAGATTTAGCTGAGATGGCTTTGATTAAATTATGTTAGTATTAGGGCTTTGATTTGACCACGTCAGTAGAGTGTAACTCAGTTTAAGTCCCTGCCCTCTTGGTGGGCTGATAGAAGCAGACACTCACTCAAAAAGACACACAGAAGGCACAAGAAGAAAGAGAGTTCCATAGACATGGCACAGGAGAGAACTTTGATCCTGTGGTCTGAGAAAAGAGATAAGCCATTGGCCTGATAGTTGGCAACTGTAGAGAACAGAGCAGCTGAACTGAGGAAGCCTGGAAAGAAACAAACCCTCAGCCAGCCTACAGCTGAGATCAGAAGAAGCTGGGCCCACAGAGCCTTAAGGGGAAGAGGAAGGCTGAACCCTCCCAGAGACCAGCAGCCATCTTGCTTCAACACAAGGCAACAGACTTTGGTGAGAAAGTATCTAAAGAGTTGGACTCTTTAGGGCCTTGTAACTGTAAGCTTTTACCCCAAATAAATACCTTTTATAAAAGCCAACAGATTTCTGGTACTTTGCCTCAGCACCACTTTGGCTGACTAATGCAATCAGCTTTCCTTTATTAGGGCCTTTCTGTCCAGGCCGCGGCCAAGGCACTGATCTCACATTACTCCCTCTAAATCTTGAAGCAATGCTATAAGGGAAGTGTTATTACCATCTGTCTCCATTTAACAGATTTAGAAGCTGAGATAACTAGTTCAAGGTCCATGGAGGGCGAGGGCAGAGCCAGGGGCTGGCAACCACCCAGAGGAAGCTGCATTTTGGAGGTGGATCCCCCAAGTCCCTCATGCCTGCACTTACCCCCCTGCAGCTGGCAGGTTTCTGAAGAAGCCCTGGTCAAAAGCCAATTCCGGGACTAAGTCTTCCAGCATCAGCTCTTTGTCCTGCTGCTAGAAACAAAACAAGAACTGCCTACTGGTCCGAGGAAGAGAACAATGGCAGCAGGCTGCACGGCAGGTGGGACCAGTTGTTCTGTCCTGCAAAGCTGCTGGATGAGGGAAGGGGATATGGTTTTCCCCCAGAGTTTTGGGCCAGCATCCTTTTCACCGTGTAAAGGCTATAGCAGGAAAGTGCTTAGATAGAATAAGTGAGCTCTGATGTCCTCCCTTATCCACCAGCACCTGCTAGACACCGGAGGGGACAGATACACGGCCTGATTTTACCCCTTTCCTGGCCTACCCATGTCCATGACATTAAAGGTTGTTTTCTTGCCTCAAAGACATAACGATCTCTTTCTAGAATACCTAGAAAGAGCCAGGCCAAGTGCCCAAATAGCACATGGAAAAAATATTTGCAATTGATTGCCCCCTTCTAGCAGGAAACAGCAATCTACCTTGAAATATATCATTTGCCTCAGGATAACCCCCTCTGCCCACCCTAACCACGCCTCCTCACCTCCCTTCCCCTTTTATAGCCGCCTTTTTTTTTTTTTTTTTAAAGATACTTAGATTACATAAATGTTACATAAAAAATATAGGGATTCCCAAAGCTGCTTTTTACATCCCCAGGGCATTCCGACTGCTTCAGTTGTTCCTGGGACTGAAGAAAGGACCAGGAAAATTAGTTCATTTGGAAGTATTTGTCATTTTAATCATTGCATTCTTGGGAGGTGGGAGCAAGATGGGGATAGCGGTGAGGGACATAGTTTAAAAAGAAGAGCCTGGAGAACATTATATTCAAGAAAAAGGACTCCAAGTGTGGAAGTTCAGGCCACAAAGGCAGGGGAGCAACACATCTGGGATCTTGCTGGGGACTTAGCCCTGCAGAATCCATTTGGCTATGGAGGGTGTTTTAGTGCCCCAGGTTTCTCAAGCCTGCCCACCGAATTGTAGATGGGACTCACCAAGGATGTCACATCTGCCCACTCTCTCTCTGCCTTCCTCCCCTCAGTTCCAGGCCCGTTTCATTCCTGAGACCAGGCATGTACCCAGGGCCAGTGTAGAGAGTAGGAGGGGTGATGAGGAGCCTTTGACTGAGCTTCTAGATCAGAGGAGACTCAGGCACTGGGTGATTCGGAGCATTTGCTTATTCTCACTGAGCTCAGTTAGCAGGGAGGTTGGCATCTTCAGTAATCAGGGCACGTGCAGGTAAGTAGAGCCAAAAAAAAAAAAAAAAAACTGCCCAGATCTCCTGCCAGGAGTTGGGGCGGGGGTGGTGATGCACGAACAGCCCCAATAATGCTCCTCTGGACCCTCTCAGCGTTTTCTGTTTGCTCCAAGGCTACACTTGCCGGGCTGCTCCCAATGGAGCACAGCCAGTACTGGTACAGGACTCCTCTAACTCTGGTTTGAGGACACATGGCAGAAACTTTCTCAGAACTGTGCTATATGGTCTAAGACTTCCTAACCAATCCCTCTTCCTTCCCACCTCCTTAAACAGATGTCAGACCTGCATCCCAGCCTGAAGACTCTCCTTGCCTAATCCTGTTTCCTCCCCTTTCAACAAGTCAATCTCTTGCACTTCATCACATCTTGCATCTGCACCTCAGAGAACCTGCACTAGTACAGGGAATACTGGGTGGCCCTGATTCTAAGAGACCCAATTTCCTCATTATAGTTGGGGCTTGTAGGGACCAGCTAATAGATGGAACCGTGGCTGATTTGGTTTGTGGTGAGTCCACCACATGTGTGGATCCTCCTACTGATCATTTCCCCAGGCCCTGAGTGTAAAATTTGGATTGATAGACTTAGTAGTTGGTTTAACACCCACATTGGGTCCTTGGCCAATGGGGTAAGAGCTATCATATCAGAAAAGGTCAAATGGAAACCTCTGAAGCTGCCCCTCCACCCTTCTGGGGTAATAAATAAAAAATAATATTGCATCCTAGAGAGATGGAGAAAATTAGTACTCCCATTAAAAACCCAAGGACTGCAGGATTGGCAGTCCCTCTCCTATCTCCATTTAATTTGTCAGGAAGGTCCTGCAGAGACCACATGGATCCTGGAGAATAACTATAGTCACAAACTCACCCAAGTAGTAACCCAGAGTGCAGCTCCATGCTGGCTGTGGTATTTTTGCTAGATTCATAAGGCCTAAGTACATGGTATGTGACCATTGATTTGGTGGATGCATTATTTTCTATTCTGATTGGAAAAACGTTTGCATTGACATAGAACAGACAATATTTACAGTTTTACCTCTGTACTATTATAACTCTCCCTCTTCTGTCATAAAATAGTCCAAAGAGATCTGGACCATCTGGACATCCCACAGAACATCACCCTGATCCATTATATTGATGGCACCATGGTCATCATAAAGGATGAAAAGAGGTGGCTAAACCACTGGAAGCTTTGGTAAGACAAGTGCATTCCACAGGGTGGGGATACATGCTGTGAAGATTCAGGGACCTGCCACTTCAATGAAGTTGTAGGCGTCAAATGGTCAGGAGTGTGCCAGAATATCCCCTCTAAAGTAAAAGAGAATTTGCTGCAAGCCCTGGTATAGAATCATAATGCAGCCCTGGGATTCTAGAGCAAAGCCATGCCATCTGCAGTGGGGAAGTATGCACCTTTGGAGAAACAACACCTGGTGTGTTACTGGGCCCTGGAAAAGACAGAATGCATGACCCTGGGGCAAAAGTGCTCATGGATCTGCAACTGCCCATTATGTTGGATCCACCAGGTTATAAAGCCAGTGGGCCCAGGAGCAATACATTGTAAGCTGGAAATAGTACATCTGGGATCAAGTTACTCCAGACCCGCTGGGTCCCCTATCGCAGTCGCAGAAGCACCCTTCTCCCAGTTTGAACCTATCCTGAGCGGGGGCTCCTTAAGACTAGCTAAAGGAGGAAAAAGAAACCCTAGCCTGAAATAGGGATGGGTTGGCCTGGAACCCAGGTACAAGCCAAAAGTGGACAGTGGCCACATTATAGCCACCATCAGGGATGGCCTTGAAAAACAGTGGATGGAAAGGGAAAATATTCCCAAGGGGTGGAGCTGCAAGTGGTGCATCATTCGTTTTGTGTGAAAGGAAAAGTGAACTGAGATGAGAATATATAGAGATTGATGGGCAATATCAAATGGGCTTGTGGTCTGACCAGGGTCCCGGAAGAAAAAGACTGAAAGACTGGATATAAGGACATCTGGGGTAAAGCCATGTGGATGGTCATATGGAAGCAGGCACAAAGTGTATCACATATTAATGCCCACCAGAAAGCTTCTACCATGGAAGAGGTACTGAACAACCAAGTAAACTAAATGACTCAGCCAGGTGCTGTTAGCCAGCACGACAGGCACATGAATGGAGCAGTCTTGGTAGCAGAGAAAGAGCCTATGGATGGGCTAAACAACATGAATTCCTACTTACCATGGCTGATCTAGCTCCTGCTACCTTTGAATGCCCAACCTGGAAAAATATATATATATCGATTAATATTTATGAACTCAGTCAATAAAGTATTATTGTAATAGTACAGTAATGATTATCTTGGTATGTTCTCATGGTCGTTTTTAATTCCTGTTCTATCCGTTTACTGCTTTATTTTTCTTTTAGCAGTTACCATCACATGGCACACTGTATATTATATATTCATCATTTATTTATTTATTTATTGGTCATATAATAAATCAGGCTTAGTTTATTACCAGCATTCCAAAAACCAGACCCAGGGAGAAAAACTAGGTCTGGGGACACATGCATGGTTTCTAATGTAACGGATGTTTAGCCTTCCCTGATTATCACAAAATCAGGACAGCGAGAATATTCGCATTCTTCCCTTGTTCTAAACGACAGAGACCTCCTTTTTCCTCATCTTCAGGACATGTCTGGACTGGGGCTGGTGCTTCATATGCCGGTGAAAGGATATACAACAGGTGCACGCTCAGGTGGAAGCAGGTGGGGGCTCGGGGGCAGCTTGCTCAGTCCCCACTCTGCCCAGGTAGACCCACCCGCGAGCTGTGCAGGGCCGAAGCACAGCGCCAGCTGAAACCACAGGATCACGGCCAAGAGTCTCTGAGGGGACTGAGGCTGCTGCTGCTGCTGCTCTAAAAATCCATCTCCATTGCTCGGGTTCCATCGTTTATTTTTATACTTTTTGTCTACCCCAACTGGAATGTAAGCTCCATGAGGACTTAATTTTGTTCATGCTGAATCCTCAGTGTTTAGAACAGTGACTAGCATGTAGTAGATGCTCAATAAATAGAATTAAAAAGAAATAATTAAAAGAAAGGGCAAAGGAATTAGAAACATTTAGGTTTCCTATAAGATGCATCACTTCTTTCCTTGCTAAAAAGCTCAGCACCAAATCTGTGGCTGTCTATAGTAAGTATACAGGGGATTTTATGCCTAAACCTCAACCTGGTTTTGTCTTTTCCCTTCCTTTATTTTCCCTTTGTGTCTACTCCTCATTGCAATATCCTGAATGCATTTTTGGAAGCTGTCTTAATTTTTTATACGATATGGAGAATAATGAAATGGCTGTCTGGGATGACCTGGTTGATCTCTGGTGGTCATGGGGATGGAAGAAAGTCACAGCTTGTGTGTTCCCAGTCTGTATCTCAGATGCACTTAAGTCCTTCTTGTCTCAGGGTTCCTGGGGCAACTCTTCTGAAGATCTAGAAATTCTCCCATGGCTCAGCTGCAGAGGGAAAAAAGATACACCCTCGAAGGCCTCATGGTCAAAGAGTATGGAAAAAGTGCACTGTGGGGCAGGAAAGTGCATTTTCCTCAGCCTATGAGATGTCAGGCCAAAATTGAAAGAGCTTTAAAATTTGCCTGCCCCAAAGGGCACAAGGGCAGTTTCTGGGTTAACTGTGTGAGCTCCAGAAGGCACGGGAACAGAGCAGCCATTGTCTGGCCTGCTGGTTCCTAGAGAACGACTCAGAGCTAGCTCACGGACTCACCCTGCTCGCACTGACCCCCTGGAGAGGGGATACAGAGGAGGACGGCTCGGTCGGACTGGCAGCAAAGCCTGGCCTGAAACAAGGCGCCGAGACGCAGACTGTGTCCCTCTGCCTCGTTGAGGTTGGACCAGGAGGGTAGAGGCCAGGGTGGGTAAAAAAGCCAAGCATACTCAGAGGAAGCAGCAGCCGCTACCAGGAGAAGGGCATAACGAAAACTAGCCCCTTTGCCAAAAGGGCATCACCAGTCTTCAGAGGGTTTCGTATGCTCCATTTCACCCTCCCAAAGCTTTGTCAACGTCAAGGTGAAGAACCCTGGTGTTTTTCCATCACCACTTCTTGGCCTCAGGCTCAACATGGCCTCTGATTGCATCACTTTTGTACTTTCTTTGCTTCTTTGTGTTTTATTGGCCAACAGTTTCCTCTGTTGCTGAGGGAAGTCTAGTTGCCTCAGGATAAACCATCTAGGGTCTGCAAGATAGAAATTCAGGCTTAAGTGTTCTTGAGCAGTGATTTCCAAGCTTTGTGGTACATCATAATCATAGATGGAATAGTTTAAGCTTTAATGTGTTCAGGAAGCTAAGGGACCTACAGTTAAGATCTCCTGTTTAAATGAAGCCATCCACACCCCATAGCTGCTGATTTCATGGGTCTAGGGAGGGGCCAAACAACCTGCATTTTTAATGAGTGTCCCCAGGCAATTGGATACAGGCAGCCTACATACCACAGTGTCAGAAATAAATCATTAGGAGCTGCTTAACAAGACAGGTGTCTGGGTCTGTCCACACACCTACTGATTCCGAATTTCCAGCCCTGGGTGTGACATACACCGCAGAAGTATCCAGTATGCAGAAGTTATTTCATTCAGGAAAAATATGCCAGACTTTCAGTTTTGAGGGCTCCTGCTCCAGGGGCTTTCATCACAGCTGAAAGTCAAGACACACATTTGCCGTACTGCTTGTGCCACGTCCCAGCACAGAACCTTGGAGAAAAATTTACATGTGAGACCCTTAAACAAAAATGATCCCACAAATGACAAGTATGATTACAATCATTCAACAGAGCTTTTCTCTTTCCCTTGGTCTAGTGGGACTTCCCAAGGTGAAAGTGGTCCCTTGGACATCAACTGGCTGAGAGCTTGTCCTGCTCTGCTATTCAGCAGTGCGCAGGCAGTGGTGGCAGCTGTATCCGACAATCACAGGGGAGCTGGCGTGGCTGGCTTGTGCCAGGTGGCTGCAGCTGCCTGGGAGAGCGTGTTCTGTTAGAGGAGCTGTCTACACCTGGAGGGAATGATGTCACCTGCAGGAATGCTGGCTTTGCCTGAATGCACACAGGCCCTCTGGGGAAAATTAGTAGCCTAGTACAAATTAAGACTGATTCAACTGCGGTGGGTGGCCATGGTCAGACTTGCCTGTCTGGGCAGGCTGCCCCTCAAGGGGACCTACTGGCTTTTTTTTTTTTTTTTTTTTTTGAGTTTATGTGAAAGCTAAAGTCTCATTTAATTTAACCCTTGTTTCCCAGGACTCCAAAGACAAGTAGAAATCATCACAAGCCTGGCTTAAGCTTACACTTGCTGTTCAGACCTCCCCACTCCAATGGGCACTGCTGGGATCACCTAGGCCATCATTCCCTTTCATTAATGCATTCAACAAACACTTACCAAGTTCCTACAAAAATAACAACAACTGACATTGACTGAGTGAGTACTGTAGGCCAGGCACAGTGCTAGATTAGGCATTGGCAGCTTCTTATTCCATATGACCAAAGTGTATGAGTTAAACAATTTTATAATCCCATTTTCTAGATGAGAAAACTGGAGAAGCAAAGCAGCCTGCCTGAGGTCCCACAACCGGCGGATGGTAGAGGCAGCACAGTAGCCCACCAGACAACACCAGGCACCTTGCTGTGTGCCAGGCTGACCTGATGTAATGCCCCTTCCCTGCCTTTGGATTGATTCTTTTTATTCATTTACTCAACAAACAAACCTTCCTTCTCTCTGTGGGGCCTATCAACATGCACAAGTCTCTCAGGCGCTGACCCCCCCAGCCCCTCTGGGGCAGCCCCTTCCCTCTCCTGTTGTATGAGCTCTCCCCGGTAGATTGAACCTGTGTCCTCTCTCCCATTCCTTGTCACCCTCTCCTGATCTTCCCGGCACCCTTCTGCCTTCTGACTCTCCTAGGGGCTGGACCCTGGAGCCTTGGTGCTCCTCAGAGTTCTGGGAGTCTCAGCCCCAGACCCCCAACCCCACAGTCACAGCTCCACCATGTGATCTTATTGTACTGAAGATGCCTCTGTCCAAACCTCATATCCCATATATGTTGAACATTTTAGTTTCTGTGTTGTCAGTATCCCCTTTTAAAACGGAGTCTCCTGAGGCCCTGGGCATCGCATATCACGGGCACAAAATAAATGTTTGTCACACTGGCCAGAACAGAACTCACATGCTTTATGTATCAAGGCAAAGGCAAAAAAGAAAGTAACTTGATATTTTAGCATTAGGAAGGTAAATACAACCTCATGAATAATACTCCTACTTGGAAGACAGAAAAACACAACAGAAATAAGGTCACAGAAGTGTACAGGAAGGAACAGGACACACAGGCTAAATGCATAACTTGAGTAGTTTTACTGCAGGGGTATGAGTCATGTCCCCCCCACCCACCCACCCATTACTACCTCTGTGATTAGAAGCCAGTTATTTGACCTCTCTGAATTTCAGTTCCTCATCTATAAAATTGGAATAACCAATCTACATGATCGTGAGGATTAAAGAAGATATTCCATGAAAAGTGTTTAAAATTATACATTGTTAATGCTCAATAAATATATTTTTTTCATAAGTGGATCTGATAGAAAAGGGTGAGGAAGAAATTAAGAAGAAACACTAGGTACAATATTTTTATATATTTTTTTAGGTACCAGGGCCGGGGATTGAACCCTGGACCTTGTATGTGGGAAACCAGCACTCAACCACTGAGCCACATTGGCTCCCTAGGTACAATATTTTGTGAGTGTGGTACAAATCCTTTGGTCAGATAGAAACTGTAGGCCAGAAGCTACAAACCAGAGGTCCACAGCTTTGAAAAAAAAAAAAAAATTACCTGTCATATTTTAAAACTAAGAAACTTCAAATTTAAAATAAATCCAGGGTCTGACTTCTCTTGAACAACCTGAAGGTATGGCAGCTGTGGGCTTCTCTTTCCCAGTGGCAACAAATGTCTGGATTTGAGTAGTGACTGCCGGCTTCAGCCTGGAGCTCACACAGCCCCTCCTGCTCCAGCCCCTACTGCTTCGTCCTTGTCTGCCCCATGCTAGAGGCATTCGAGTTTGTGATCCCTGCATAGATGATGCCTTCCCAGTAGCAATAGGACTTATTTTCACACACAACCTTCCTTTGATCAAGAATCTATTATATCTCCTGAGTACTTCCATCAAACTGTAACTGCCCCTAGTCCCAGGGGCCATCCACCCTCTCTTCCTATAATCTCCCATCACGCCCTCATCCCCTCACAGACAGCTCCTCCTGCCATGGGGCTCAGGTGGCCTCTCACCCCCTTCTGCTCACCTGAAGCACCCTCACCTGCCAAGGCCTTGCTGCGTCCAATGGCCCTCCTGAGCGTCCCCCACGCCCAGGCTTCTAATGCACTGGGGCCAGGGCAGTTTAGCAACTGTGGGGTGGGTATTCTCAGTCTTTACCTAAAAAGAGGCCTGTCTTTATCCCCTCAGCTTATCTCTTTTTCCCCTGCTCTCTGGAGTCCCTGCCTTTACTCGACCTATTCCTGGACTTCAAAGTGATATCAGAATGGGGTGGATGGAGATATGACAAGATACATGGGAGGAAATGGGAAAAAGGAAGAGAAAACTGGGGCAAACCGAGGGTGGGCAGTTGAGAGTGAAGGAGAAAGGGAGTGGGGCCTGTGACAGCAGCTGGGTGTGGTATGAGGTATTGTAAGAGCAAGAAGGCAGGGGACGGGAATCTTACCGTATTGTGTGGCTCCAGCTTCTTTCTTGCTGCATGCAGTCAGAACCACCCATCTGGGCCGTGTGGTGGTGGTTTCTCTGTGGCGCTCACACCTGCTATTGTAGATTGGAAGCTTGGTGCTCCTTTACATCCCTGAGAGCAGAGCCTCTCGTCCTGGGCTGGGCCCAGGTTCATGCGGATGACTGGCCTGTGTCCTCAGGTGTCCTCAGGTACCTGAAGAAGATGCTGGACATCAAGAATGTGAACCCTTAGATTCCATCTCCAGGCAGAAGCGTGATGAAATCAGACACCAACCAGGATTTGCGCTCCAGGAGAAGAATCAGGGAAATGCGCTTGGCCAGAAAGCAGAGGTTCTCAAGTTTGAGAAAGCATCTGAGTCACCTGGGGAGGGGGGCCTGTTACAGCACAATGGCTGGGCCCTACCTCCAGAGCCTCTGATTGAGCAGGTCTGGGGTAGGATCGAAGAATTTGCTTTTCTCACAACTTCCCAGGTGCTGCTGATGCTACTGGAAGGAGACCACACTTGGAGAACCCCCCGTAGAGTCCAGGACTGAGGTCCTATCCAGAAGGCCCATCAGTCAGTCACTCTACAGAAGAAGAGTAACAGCTGCTCCCCCCACCTGCCCCATTACCTAATAGTTCATAACCTTCCTCTTTAGCACCTTTACCAGATCATCGTACCCATGGCTGAGTGGAGGGTGCCCCCTTGTGGCCCAAACGGAAAAATACCTAAACTGTAAAGCATGAGCTCTGCATTTTATAAGGGTTGCCAAGCAGATTGAACTTGACAAATCTAGAGGACTGACAATGGATCTAGGGAACTCTGACTTGCCTGGTTTGAGATCTCCCTGCTCAAGCAGTCTCTCTTTCAAAAAACGTGAAGTTTTTGTTACATTGGCGACTTTGTTTCTTTTGACACCTTGAAACATTATGTGACTAAGAAGGGAGGGGACTTGGAATGAGTTTAAACTATGTTTTTGCTAAATTTCCTTGCATCACTAACTGTTGTCTAGTGCAAAAACTCCCTGGAGGCCAGCTCTGTCACCAGTTGATCTGATGCAAGCATGAAACGTCACAGTTTTCAGTTACGGTTTTCTGCTACCTACCGCACCATGCTGGAACTTGCAGATGTTGGTAACTAGGAAATGCTCTGCTAGCCATGCTTCTCAGACTTCAGTGTGCATTAGGGTCACCTGGAGGGCTCATTAAACCACAGCTAGCTGGGATGCACCCACAGAGATCCTGATTCTGTGCATGGGGCGGGCCGAGAATTTGCTTTTCTAATAACTTCCCAAGTGACGCTGCTGCTGGTGGTTTGGGACCCCCCTTTGGAGGGCACCGTGCTAAAGCATTTCTAGGGCTTGATTATGACTCAAATCTACAAATAATTAAGAGCTCCTACTAGGGTTTCTCAATCTTGGTGGGACTGAAATTTTGGAACTGATGATTCTTTGTTGTGGGGGGCTGCTCTGAGCATTGCAGGATGTTTAGCAATATCCCTTGCTTCTACCAAATAGATGCCAGTAGCACCCCGTCCCTTTTTTCTAGGTGTCCCTCAGAAGCAAAATCATCCCCAGTTGAGAGAACCACTGCTCTAAAAGATGGGAAGGTTTTCCTCTCCCACTTGGTAGAACATGAAGGTCAAGCATTGCCTTACCTAATGATCCTGACATATCAGAAACTCTCAGCTCTTTGGGTTTCAATAATAACAGCAATAATAGCTCCCATTTGTGGAGAACCTACTATGTGCACGTCACAATGCTAGTGCTTTTTAATTACCCCCTTTAATTCTCACGGCCACTCTTTTCCTGATGAGGAAACTGAAGCTTAGTGGTGTGAAATGACTTGCCCAAGTTCACATGGTTAGCATGGCCTGGATCTGGCCGGGGCAAGGGCAGTGTGGGGCTGTCCAGACCAACGCAGTCCATTAAACACAAAGCAAGTCACACGTGCGAGCCACGTATGCAATTTTCAATTATCTAGAAGTCTTGTTAAAAAAGTACAAAGAAACAGGTAAAATGACTTTTAAATATTTTACCTAACTCAATATTAATATCTAAAACATTATCATTTCAGCAGGTAATCACTATTTTTCAAAGTATTGGTCTATTCTATGTTATTTTATTTTTCCTACTTAGTCTTTGAAATCTGGCATATATTTCACACTCACAGCACATTCCAATTTGCACTGGCCACATTTCAAGGGCTCAAGAGCCACAAGGGGCTCCTGGCTGTCACGCTGGATAGTGTGGCTCTGGACTCTGAGTCCACACTCTTCACCTCCACCCGGCTGCCTTCCAGACTTTCTAAGTGAAACAGCCGGTGCTTACTTTACCTCAGTGTCCCTCTCTTTCTGCCTGTATTTCAGCTATTTTATCAGACTCACATGCGTATTCATGTTCTCTGCAATCTGTTCTTGGAATATTTCTACTTATTTTTAAAAGGGGTCTACAGTTTTATAAAATTATCAAACAGTAGATTAACTCATCTGGTGGCCAGACTGTGTTGACGATTACCATGTTTTACTTCCAATATCTTTTCCAGCGGCTGTTTTCCAACACAGCCTGCGTCTTTACTTGCATTGCAGAGACCATTCATCCTGCACGAGAGCTAATCACTGAGGAGCACATCTAATGGTATGTTTGTGCCTTTTAGTTTGTCTCGTCACATCTAGGAGTGTTCATTCTGCATTGGAAGACTCTACCTTTCCATTAGCCACTACACAATGTTTCTCCCTGTAGCTCCTCACACTATCTTTATTAAATATTTCTGATCAAGTGGTGTTTTAGTTTCCTGGCTGTTGAAACAAACACCATACAATGAATTGGCTTGATAACGGAAATCCATGAGCTCACAGTTTCAGAGGCTAGAAGGCTTGCTTCTTCCCTGGGACTGTATTTCTGGCTGGCTGCCAATCTTTAGGGCTCCTTGGCTTCTCCGCCACATAGCAATGCACACGATGGTGTCTTCTCCTCTCTCTTCTTTCTGGACCCCCAAAAGACATGTTCTTCCCACATGCAAAATATATTTGTTCCATCACAACATCCCAAAAGCCTTAAGCCATTTTTAGAATAATGCTAAGTACAAAGTCTCATCAAAATCGGTTATGGATGTGGTCCAGCCTCTGGCAAAATTCCTGATGGACTTGTGAAACCTAGAAAACAAATTATCTTTTCCAATATAAGTGGAGGAACAGGCATAGGACAAATATTCTCATTCCTGAAGGAAGAAATTGGAAGGAAAACAAGGGTTGCAGGTCCCAAACAAGTCCCAAACCCAGCATGGTGAACTCAACTAGCTCTCAAAGTCTGAGAGCCATCCATGGCCTGGTACTTTGTTCCCTGGGCCTGATGGAGTAGCAGCCTCACCCCTTCCAAGTGAGCTCAGTGGCCATCCTCTCCCTGACTCTGGGGATGAGGTCCTACCCTCTCTGAGCACTGGGATGGTGGCTGGGCTCTTGGTGTGTGTGCCAGGGCACAGGTGCCACCATCTCTGAGCACTGGGGTGATGGCACTGTCCTTGAATAATGGGGCACAAGGCCTGCACCCCTCCCCCAACTGCCAGGGCAGATGGCCTGCTCCCTCCAAGCTCAGGGGTGTACCTGCCCTTTCCACACATGTGGCTGGGCCTGGTCCAGACCTCGGCTTTCATAGTTCTGCCCTTGAAGTCATTCTTCCTTCAATCTGTCTCTTCTCTGCCCTTTCAGGCATTGCTTCTGTTCATACATATTTTGCAAAAGCCAAACCCTTGTTGGCTTTTGCAAAGAGTGCTGGGGTTCAAACCATCAGACAATAGAACTCTCCACAGATCCTTCCGAGATTTCCAGTGTTGAATTCCACTGAAACGGCTGACTGGTCCATGTTCAGTTAAACCCTCACATGGAGCCCTGTCCTCTGGGGACTTGCTTCCTGATAGAGCCACTTCTGGCCCTATTCTCAGAACATACTATCTGGAAACTGAGAATTTTCCATACCATCAATTTCTGGTTTCTTTGTGCTTAAGAATTCAGTTCTTGGCTTACCCCCTTTCCTCTCATGTTTTACCATAAGCTGCAAGGAGAAATCCATGTTCAGTAAAATGTTTTAAAATCCCTCAATTCTATAATGAAAATTACTATGTCCTAAGAAAGCTCAGATTAATTTGTTACAAAAATATTTGGCTGCCATACATGTTCAAACTGCATGTGTGGAAGGAGGACAAAAGATAAGCAAACTTTAAGTCATTCTTTGAGGACCTTGCAATTCAGAAGGGAAAGTAAGATTTATACACAAACCATATTTCAAGGGAGAAAGAGTTAAGGGTCAAACCAACTGTTTTAGTTTCTTGGTTACTAAAACAAATACCATACAATAGTTTGGCTTAAACAATGGGAATTTATTGGCTCATGATTTTGAGGCAAGGAGAAGTCAAAAATTGAGACATCAGCAAGGCACTGCTCTCTCCCTGAAGATTGTGGTGTTCTGGGGCTGGCTGCTGGTGATACTACTTGGCTTTTTCTATAACATGGCAAGGCACATGGTGGAATCTCCTTCCTCTTCCAGGTTCGTTGAGTTCCAGCTCCTAGCTGCTCCCCATGGCTTCTCTTTCCATCTCCAATTCCCTTTCCTTATAAGGACTTCAGTCATTGGATTAAGGCCTCATGAGGTTGGGTACACCTTAACTAATAACATCTTCAAGGTCCTACTTACAAATCTCTTCATACCCACAGGGCCAGGGGTTGAGAGCTGAACATGCCTTTCGTGGGGGTCATGATTTAACCCCCAACACTTGGGGAATCAATTCTTCTCAAGAGAAATTTGCAATAAATCCGTTAATCTCACCAAGTCTGTCCATTTCAATTTAACATATGAATGTTAAGGTTAATTTATACCAGTATAAAGTAGTAATGAGAGATAACCCTTATGAAATGCTTCTTATGAGTCATATGCTGTGCTCACTTAAACACGTCTCCTAATGGCCTAGGAGGTAGGTGCTCTGATTGCCAAATTAGAGATGAGGGAAGAAGGCTCAGAGAGGTTAAGTAATTTGCCCAAGGTCACTGTGGTGGCTTGGAGTTATGTACCCAGAAAAACATGTTTTTAATCTTAATCTATTCCTGTGGATGTGAACCCATTGTAAAGAAGACCTTTTGATGAGGTAATTTCAGTTAAGGTGTGGCCCAGCTCAATTAGGATTGGTCTTAATCCTATTACTGGAGGTCCTATAGAGAAGGCCATAGAGAGAGAAGCCACGGGAGAAGCAACAAGCTGGAAGTCAGTAGAACCCAGAAGAGGAAGAAGATGCTGCCATGTGCATTGCCATGTGATGGAAAAGCCAAGGAACCCTAAAGATTGCTGGCCGGCCAGATGATACTGACCCTAGAGGACGCTAGCCTTCTAGACTCTGAAACCATGAGCAGATAAATTCTTGGCCAGTCCACTGTATGATACTTGTTTTAGCAGCTGGGAAACTAGAAATCGCCCAACTAGCAAAGAGCAGAGCTGGGACTCATGTTATGGCCTGTTTGATGATAGAATCTCCTCTCCTAACCACTATGCTCCACTGTCAGAAAAGATAATCCACAAATGTCCTTGTTTCTGTCTGTAAGGATGTAGTTTCACAGATTATACCCCATACCTAGGATACCATAGGTCTTCTGTTCACAGGGCAGACATAAATATATTTTTGATGTTTTAGGGACTACCTTTGAAGCAAGGTACCAGGACTTCTCAGGACCCAGCCCTTGCCCATCAGGAGCTTGAACCAGGAGGACCAGCCAGGTCACAATAGGATGGCGCTGGAGCATGTGGGGACAGAGATCAGAGTGCCATGGTGTTAGGAGTGAATGGAAGTGGGGATGTAGAAACCAGGGAATGCAGGCTGTGGAGTGGAACAGAGAGAATTGGGTGGGAGCCTAGGGGAGATCGGGGTCGTGGGAAGGTTTTATGCTCTGGAGTTTTGTTTTCTGAAAGACTTGAGCATGTTGCAATGCTGATAAGGGAAAAGCTAAGAGAGTTGAAGAACTAGAAGAGCATGAGATAGATGCTAAGTCAGAAAGGAACCCAAAGAGCCAGGATGGGAAGTTATTTGAAGCCCGTGTTGGGAAAAGACATTTGCTGGGTCTTTCTCCAAAGCCTGCTTGTACCTGCCTCTATGGCTTTCCACTGCCACCGCAGATAATCAGCCACTATGAAATATTCCCGTTGTCCAGCAGCTCGGGAAGCATTTTCCCTCCACTGGGCACACCTTTTTATTCTTTTTAGTGAGGAAATCCATGACACCAGAACACGTATCATGGTGACACAACTTGATGCAAGGGACACTAAGACTGCCTGCACCCAGAACAGCTCTCACCAGCCTTCTGCAGGTCTTTGAAATATGCCATCATTTGGATTACCTTCCTAAAGAATCCTGTTGAAATACAAACATGCAATCTAAAGGGGGCCACTTTATCACTCCTTCTCAACTATGATTAGTTTGGCCCCGCTCTGCTTTTCAGGGGACGAAGCTCTGCCAAGAGTAGGACTCTAAGAAGCCAGGATCCAGAAGAAGTGTTTTTAAAGCTGGAGATGGGAAGATGATAGTTATGAGGATAATGATTCACTCGCCTCCAAGATATGCTCTGAGAAGCCCTTGGGTTCCCATCCTGACCAGAGGGGGGCACCCCTGTGAGGTCCTCGTCAGCAGAAGGAGGCCTTAAAACCTCAGACACTTCCGGGAGCTGCTTGAGGAGGGAGAGGAGTTATCAGCCTCTGTCTGCTTTGCCCTTTTACTGAGGGCCATCAGACAGAGGCCTCGTCTGGGGGTATAATCCTGCTACAGAGCAGTTTATTATTAGGCCCCCGTGAGTCAGCAACACTGGCTTGTTTGGAAAACCTTCTCCCAGATCTTTCCTCTCACAAGCTGGTGCAAAGGAGCCCGCTGTACTGGCGCTGTGTCTCAATGTCGAGGGAGGGTGTGAGGATGGTCAAGGCTGCACCCGCTTGGGATCTCCTTAACTCAGCTGCACCTCCTCCACCATCAGGCCTTGGGGAAGAAAGTCATCTGGTCACACAAAACAGCATTTTAAACTTCTCTCATTACTGAGTGAGGCAGAACTGTTAAACCAGCAAGGGAACACTGAAGGAAGGAATACATTTATTTTCCGTGCATCTCCAGCTCGAGTCCCAAGCCTCACACATGCTATTTTTATCAAATATTTTCTATTCCGCAACGTGCTTCACCAATGTTCTATTATTAGACAAGTTAGGAAAGATCCGCATTTGATTTTTCTCCCTTCTGTCTTCTTGTAGGAGGGGTGGTGGTTTGGGCTGGGGCCCCGACCTTTCACTAGAAGATATCATCAGGAATGGCAGCCATCTGAAATCTTGCCTTGGTGTCAAAGCAAAGAAATGGGATCTGCCTCCTTGCAGATAGCATCTAGTCCTGGACACACCCCATTCCAGAGGGCAGGAAAAAATACATATTTTGGAGTATTTACAGCATATCCCTGTCCCTGCCCGACCCCCACTGCCTAGAAGGAGGATGTGGTCTTGACCAGCTAAGTGCTGGGGCCTTTCTTGGGCAGAACTTGGGAAAAGGCAAGAAGAAATTCTGAATTTTGTAGCATTGTGGGTGGGATACCTTGATGGATTCATCTAAGAAAAGGCAGGGAGTTACCTACTAAAGAGAGTAGAATATACCAGAAGGTGAGGGGGAGGATAAAAGAGACAAGAGCCAGGGATGGGCTAAGTTTGGAAGAATTCAAGAGATAAATTAAGGGGATTGGAATAGCTGCTGGGGTCTCATGAGGATTTGGGAGAGAGATGGGAGAAGAGGTTTTTTCAGAGATGATGTTGGTGTTATGAATGTAATTCTCTCCCCTCCCATCCCCTTCCTTCACACACTTTGACCTTTTAAAGATATTTCTGTAAAGACATAAGTTGGTTTACACATTGTTTTCTGTATGTGGGACTGGTGTTTATTCAAGGCAGCCTGGACGACTTGGAGACCAGCATTTGATGGAGGGAGAGTACCACCCTCCACCCACTTCTTCTACCAACACAGACTGTAGTCCAGAATTTTAAAATGGTGTCCTATGGGCTGGGTGTGTACCCTAGACATGTTTTGTTTGGCTTGTTGAGTATTTTTTTTTTTTTTTTTTTTTTAGCCAACATTTAAAAATCAGGATTTCACAGTTAAAAAGCGCATTTTTCACTTGAAAAAATTGGAAAATCTGGCAACATGGGGCCCTCATCCCCACAAAGCAAAATTTGGCTCATGTTCTCCAGTAAACCCCTGTCTCACCACTCCAGTCCCGGGGCCACACTAGGTGGGCACATACATATACACCTGGCCCTTCCTGCACTTATATTCCCTACCATACGGTAATGGCAGACTAGAAAACTTGGACCTATTCTCCTGCTGAGGACAACTAGAAAAAATGGACAAAAAATAAATCAGTTTGAAGATATCAGAAAGTTAACAAGATAATGAAGAATCATCAAATCAGGATTTTGGAAAAAAATGGCAAGATGAACAATTTGGGCTTCCTTTTCCCTTGGGACATTTGCCAGTTATGGAGAGACAACCAAGAAGCTCAGAGGTTAAGCAGCATGTTGGCAGCTTTGCATGGACAAAAGTTGAAATCCAGTGCCCACCAAAGGAGAGGGGGGCATATACCACCCCCCCTCCCCATTTTCAGGTTAGGACATTGAAGGTCTGTACCTTAAGACTGGTTGAAAAAAATGAAAAAAGAAAAAAGAAGAAAAAAGGCTGGTTGAATCAGAAGTAAACCAGGTATTTCAGGGCCCCAGCCCAGCTTCCAATAAAGTTGGATTAAGTTGATCCCAGATTACTAGTACATCTAGCAATCTAGGAGCTAGTAAATGCTTTCTGGAGGAATATAGCATCATTATAACTCGTATACTACTTCTGCCAACTTTTTACATATGATCACAACACAAAATGAAAATAACCAGGCTTCAAGAAAATAAGACAACATGAATGATATCCAGTACAGATAACTATAGTAGACCAATAACTGGACTTCTAAAGGCTTTAAAATAATTCCAGACTTTAAAATAACTAGGTAACTATGAATAAGGAGATAAAAGACAAGATTGGACATTTTGGCAGAAAACTGGAAACTGAAAGTAAAAGGATAATGAAGATTTGAAAAATAACCATACAGGAATTTGGAACTGGAAAATATAATAACAAAAGTAAAGAGCTCTATGGATGAGTTTAACAGCAGATTAGACACAACTAAAGAGAGAACTGATGAACTGGGATGTGGATTCAAAGAAAACATTCAGTATGAAACATGGAGAGACAAAGCAATGGAAAATACAGTGGAGAAAATAAGAGACATGAAAGTTAACTGAAAAATTGAAGCTATAGAAGGAGAGGAGAGGGAGAATGGAGAGAGCAGCAATATTTGAAGAGAAAATAGTTGAGAAATTGCCAAAATTGATTAAAGACATTAAGCCACAGATTCAAAAAACCCTAAGAGCCCTAAGCAGGATAAATATAAAGAAAGCCACATCTAGGTCCATCATAATAAAATAGATGAAAATCAAAGACAAAGAGGAATAAACTTTTGTATTCTTAAAAGTAGCCACCATTACTTAAAAAAAAAAAGTAATAGACTATTTGCTTGTGAAAGCCTGATAATAGTGGAATTTAAATATCTTTAAAATGATGAAAGAAAATAACTGCCAGTCTAGAATTCTATGCTTAGTGAAAATAGACTTCCATAATAAAGGTAAAATTAAGACACTTTCAGAATTCTTTACCAGCAGGAAATATCAAAAAACGTTCTTCAAGCTGAAGGAAAAGGATTTAAGATGGTGGGATATACATGCAGGAAAGAATGAAAAGCAATGCAAAGGTTAATTTGAAGAAATCCAAATGAACCAGACTATACAAAACAACATAGCAATGTCCTCTGTGGCTTAGAATAAATACAAAAATAAATATATAACAAGTGCATATGAGTCATGGGGGTGATAAATGGGATTAAAATGTTCTAGAGTCCTTGTATTATCATGAAAGAAGATAAAAATATCAGTCAACATTAGCCTTTGATAATCAAAGATACATATTGTGATTTCTTTCTCTAAAAGAATGGTAAGAGAGGGAAAAATGGATTTTCCAACCACTCCAAAAGCAGGCAAGAAAGGAGGATTAAAGAAAAAAACAAAAAACAGAGCACACAGGGCAAATGAAAGCGTTTAATAAAATGAAGGCTTTAAATCCAAATATATTAGCAAATACATAAATAAATGGACTATATACTTTATTTAAAAGTCAAATATTATTGGACTGGGTTAAAAACTATGTACTGTTTATAAGAAACAAATCTAAACCATCCATATAAAAATGTTGAAAGTAGAGGAGGGAAAATATAAATATGAGAAAAAATTATATTAATATTAATAGTATCTATATTAATATCAGAAGAAGAGGACTTTAAGGCAAAAACCATTACTATAGATAAAAGAGATCCATCAGAATGATAAAAAATTCAATAAAAAGATACAATGATTATAAAACTTGCACATACCTTATAGTGTAGCTTCAAAAATAGAAAACTAAAATTGACAAAACCATAAGAAGAACCCAGCAGATAAATCAGTATAGAATATTTGAACATGATTGGTAAACTCAGCCTAGGGACCTATATAAAATATTGTACTCACAATTATAGAACACATAATCCCCAAACATGTATGATTTCCCACCTTCCAAGCAAATCGTACAATTGAAATTGTCCATCTCACTTTATGTTAGGTGTGGAAGGTGACTGGTTTGGCCAATGAAATGTGACAGAAGTAACTTCACATGTATTATTAAACTTGCCTCCTTTTACTTCCCTGAAAGCAGAGAACTGGAGCCTCACTTAGTCAGGGCCCATGAGAGAGGATGACACAGAGCCAACCTGCAAAGGGATGTATTGATGTTGGTGAGTAAGAAAGAAACTTCTGTGATTTGAAGACACCGAGGTGTGGGGCTTATTTATGACCATGTGTAACCTAGTCTAGCTCACTAACATGGGGAGAAAAACAGAAAGCTGTTTTCCAAGCAGAGGGGCCAGTAGCCTTGGAAGAGTGTGGTGAGCTGAAGGTCTGGGGTACTCACTGTGGGCTTCAGTGCCAGGAAGGAAGTAGGGACTGGACAGGGAGCAGCAACTAAGGACATAAGAAGATGGGTTTGAGGCAAGTTTTAAAGAGCCTTGGATTTAACTATAAAGAATGGATTTATCTTGGAAGTTGAAGGATCTCTAGAAGTAGTGACTGGTTGAATATGGGAAGAGATGGAGATGAATTGGGGGAAACTAATGAATGTGAAAGGAAGGAGATTAGGTAGGGAGATGTTCCAATGAATATTTATTTTACAGTTGGTTTTTCATTCCCAAGAGTAGCTATTATTAAGAATTAGGTGAAAAATTCTCCAGCAATTTCATACACACACAGACACACAGACCAATTTTTAAAGCACAAATGGGGTCATACTCAACTGGCTGTTCTGAAAACTTTTTCCAGTTAATAATATTTCATGGTTATCTTTCTGTGTCACCTCAAATTGATTTGCCTTTTTCTTTTTTATCAGCTGCTTAAGTACACCATTGTAGGGGGGTGCCATAATTCTGTAACCTTCCCCTATTTGCAGACATTTACGTTGTTTCCACTAATACAAACTCTGCTTCAGTGACCATCCTTGTGCATAATATCCATACATTTCAATATCTGCCTTACATTCAGATCAGTTTTGCCACCACTCTAATGGTGGAAATTTTAGGCTGGTTAAGGGAGGAGCACAGCATAACAGGACATTTGAGGGGACGTTTTTGGTTAGGAGTGACTGTTATGCCTCAGTTATGCCCAGAACGGTGCCTGGAACATAGTGGGTACTCAATAAGTATTTGGTGATAAATGCATGAATGAATCCCACATCCACTATAGGCACTTGTTGGGTCTGCCCTGTTTGCATCTGTAATAGGGCTTCTCAACCTCAGTACTACTGACATTCAGAGCTGGGTAATTCTTTGTTGTGGAGGTTGTGTGCATTGTAGGATGTTTAACAGCATCTCTGGCCTCTACCCACTAGATGCAAATAAGACAGTTGCAACATCCAAAAATGTCTCCAGACATTGCCAAATTCCCCAGGGCCAAAATCGCAACCCCCACCTCTATTGAGAACCACTGATTTATAATATAATTTGTATTATGTAAGGACACAGGCCCATTCTAAAAAAAAACTGCCTCTAAAAAGGTTGACCCTCCTTCTCTCCAATCCTCTCATAATAAAATGGCCTCTCTTCCTAAAGTTTCACAGTCTCATCATAGAGATCTCTGGAAACCTTAGTCTTGGTTCAGATTTCATTTTTCCAGAGCCACTTTCTTGGATACCTTCCCCATGAATTAGTGAATCCCTCCAATATAGCCACTAATCACCAAATAATGCTCTTTGGTAGAGCTTATCAAAGTTGAATTTTTACATTTATTTGAGTATTTATTAAATTAGTCTGTCTTCTCACATATCTCCCTAGAGATAGCCATTACTAAGCATTTGTCAGGTAATGTGTCAGTTTTTGCTCACCATTTCTATGCCTAGTGTAAAAAACAATGCCTGACACATAGTAGGTGTTCAATGGATTTTAGATTAATGGAGCAATGGATGATGGATGGGTGATGGATGGATGAATAGATGAATGAATAGATGGGTAGATGATGGTTGATGGATGGATGTATAGATGTTGGATAGGTAGATAATGGTGGATGATGGACGGATAGATGTATGTATGTATGTATGGATGGATGGATAGATGGATGGATGGAGGATGGACAGATGGGTGGATGATGGATGATGGTTGATGGATGGGTGATGGAGTGGATGGATGGATGATGGATAAGTGGATGAAGGATGGATGGATGATGGATGATGAGTGAATGAAGGATGGATGGATGATGGATGATGAGTGGATGAAGGATGGATGGATGATGAATGGATGATGGATGGATGACAACCTGTTATCAGTCTGCAATAGTCAGCCTTTGGATGCAGTAGTCTTAACACATGTTTGCTCCTATGCCTTCTCTAACAATATTGAAAAATGATATTACCCCTTCACATTTTTAAATTGATGATAAATTTTCATCATTAAGTTCCCGTGGTTTCAAGACAATAATAACTTCTAGCATATTGTAAATACTGGAGTTTAAAAATTAAACTGTAACATCATTCTTTAAATGTATCTATTAACCTATTATTATTTCCAATATTCCCTTTGTTTTGCTTTCACTGTTCTCTATCTCATATTCAAGGATGGAGGTGACAAAGTTGTTAAATGAAAAAAACAAAACAAAAAAAACACCTTAGTTAATTATCAAAGAAAGCTGAGTAAATCATCAAGGGAAGTAGCTTGCAGTTTGTTTGGGGACTTGGAGATTTTTACACTTGAGGCAATGTACCTAAATAAGATTTAGGAAGGGTGATGGATATGTTTTCCTTTTATACAGTAGGGGAAGGATTATTATGAATACAGACATATTCAAAGGAAAAACAGTTTTGGGAAAGAGTACTGATAGAAATTGAGAAGTTGGAAATTGATTCCCTAAAAATAATCCTTAGTGTGCCCCTTGGAGTCTCCAAGACCACCACCCTGGGGTAATGCAGCCTAGTAGCCTGAAGAGGGCAGTGTTGGACAAGCTTTGGGGCTCAATCTCTCTGGCTCTTCCTCAGGGTAGCAGAAAAAGCGATTCAGCTTGGATGCCACGGGAAGCCCAGCCCGGCTGCCCAGCTCAGTCCTCTCTGGAGTGTGTGTGTTTGCACAGTGAATTATTCGTAGGAAACTGACTCCAAGGAAAATGGAGGCCAGAAACTCTCCGTCCTATATCTAGAATTAGGGCCTGGGGCTGTACACTGATGAAAACCTCATTCTCTTGTTCCTTCAAGAACTGAATTTAGGAAAGTCACCAGGAAGTGAAGTCATGGGTCTGAATCGGCCAAAAGGCTTTTGTTTTTCCCCTATGAAATGAAAACGAAGATGAAATTTCAATGATCTATAGCTTCAGGAGCAAAGTAGCTAAGAGCCTGGACTCTTGAGTCCAACAGATGGGGCCCAGGTCCCAATGTACTGGGCAAGTTAGCCTTTCCCAACCTCAGCTTCCCTGGCTGTCAAAGAGGGCAGCCTCGTAGGGCTGCTGTGAGGATCAAATGAGACAATGCAGGAAAAGCACTCCACATACAAATGACATTTAGCAAGAGCTCAATATATAATCGTGATGATAGTGAAGATGATATTAAATTGGCACTTTGTCAAGCTTGACAGTTAAAAGTTTCCATTCATGTCTGAGGAGGAAGAATGAGAGGTGAGAAATCATGCTATTTAAACATTTTACAAGCACAGGAGTTAGAAGCAGAAAGAGCCAGGGATGGAAAGCAGAATCGTGCAACCCAGTGGTACAGCCTGGCGCCTTTGACACTGCTTGTACAGGCCTCCCAGGGTCCAGCACTGGTAGGAGGGTGTCTGTAGCATGAAACTGTGTGTGGGTGACATGACCACCAGCCTCAGAAACAGTCACCTGCCTGAAGCATACAAAGTAATGACTTTTTTCATTACATTTATTCTCTGTGAAACCTCAAAGAGTGGGAATGAACTGGACGAAAAAAAATTCATAAAGTTGGACAAATTATTTCAATTGCTAAAAATAAGGCTTGGAGTAAAACCCCCCAGCCTCTGCCTCACGCTGGGAAAGGTAAGACGGAGGCTCAGAGACAACTTAGATGAGATAATTGTCCTCTCACCAGGCAGCTATCCAGCCCCCAAATAGCTTTTGTGTCCAGTCCAAAAATAAGATCACATGAGAGGGGGAGAAATAACTACACAAGTGCTAGTCCTTGGGCTTTCTGTGGGCACACCAGAGGCTGCTGCACGGTAGGTGCCCAGGAGGGCGGCCTGGACACTCTCCCTCCAGAGGCTCCCTGATGCCCGGAGGTCAACCTCAAACAGGGTGGGTGTGGGGTGTGGTCTGCACTCAGCCCTCCTCTGGGGCTCCTCAGAGCTCCATTCACACCAGAGAGGGAGCAGGAGAGAGAGGACAAGTGGATCCAACGGCTTTCGCTCCAGGGGGATAAGGGCATCGCCTCCTTTACTGTAAGGAAACTCCCTTCTGATGGCAAGCAGGAACTCCCTTCTCCTCCACCGGCCTGCCTGCAGCGGTCCTCATAGGAGGGAGTGGACACTGCTGCAGTAGCTGCACCCCAAGAAGAAAGCACCCCAGGCCAAGGCAAAGAGGTGAGTGCATCTATCTCTCCAAGGAGCTCAGTTGGCTACAGATTTTCTGCTTGGCTTCCTGCTTGCACTCAGCATGAAAGTTCTCCCCCATCCCCCTTCCTCCTCTTTTCCCTAAACGGAGTCGGTGGCAGGCTTGACTCTACAGTGATGGATGCAAGAGTAAATATTCCTGTATTCTCTTCTCTTATTCAGAGGCTAATTTGTTCCCAGAAAGAAGTGGGTAGGTCTAGTTTTTAGCAGGACAGGATGCAGGAACTGATACCTACCAAGTGAATTATCTTTGCTAAGATCCAAGAAGAAGATTCCCAGGAAATCATCAAGCAAAGCCTATTACAGTAGAGTTAATGCTTGCTCTTAAAAAGCCCTGCATGAAATCGGAAATAAATAAAAGGATGACAGCTGATTCCTTGCTCTTGGGCAAAAAGTAAAACACGAAAAAGGAATATACAGAGCTTCCTTGCCCCCACATTCCCTATCTCTTCTTGACTTCTTAGATCTCAGCAAAATACACTTAACAGATCCAAGAGCTCCTTTCTTTTGTTGACAACATGAAGAATAAAAGCAGATGTGGCTCAAGTGGTTGAGCTCCTGCTTTTTACATGGAAGGTCCCAGGTTTGGTCCCTGGTGCCTCCTAAAAACAAAAACAAAAAGCAAACAAATGATAAAACCAACTCAGGGTTGCTGATGTGGCTCAGTGGTTTGAGTGCCATCTTCCCACATACAGGTCCTAGGTTCAATCCCCAGCCCTGGTACCTCAAAAAAAAAAAAAAAAGAGGAAACGCAAGGCTTTGGGAAGAATTGCTCTGTAAGCAGAGCCAAGGGACAAAGAGGTGGAACAAATTTCACACATTGCCTCTACCTGATCCTATGGACGCCACACTTGTGGCTATTCCTCGATACAGGCTGCCTTCGGCTGTGGCCCACAAATATCCATGCTAAGACGAAGCCAAGAAAATTTTAGTGGAAACAAGATAATTACTTGAATAAGTCAGGATTCTTTTAGTAGCAGGGGACAGAAATCTGGTTTGAAAAGACTTAGGGAAAAAAATGGACAGTTTTTGACTCATGCAACGAAAAGGCCAGGGTGTTGGCATATAGGATAGATATCCTGAATCTGTCTCTCTCCAATTCTTGGCTTTGCATCCTCTGGGTTGCTCCCTTCCCAGGCAGACTCACCCACGGCTGTAGCAACTCTAGGGTGACATCCTACTGGCATAGCCATCCTAGCACTTTCCCAGTACTGTAGGTAGACACTCAGGGTCACATCTCATTGAACTAGAGTGGGTGTTATACTCTGTAATGGAAGTGTAGCCATCCCTATCCAAACCACATGGCCTGGAAGCAATGAAGGGATGGTTCCCCAAGGGAACCATGGTGCTAGTCTCAGGGGGAGGAGGGTAGAGGCACAACAGCCAAGCTCAACAGTTGCAACTCTGTGTAGCTCTTTATGCAGTGGTCTAGAATAAGAGCCAAAGCTCCTCCAAAATACTTCTCCTTCCTTTCACCCTGTTATACTCCAGAAGGTCTCATAATAAGGATAATTATTAGTTGAACAGGTGATTAAAAGACCCAATGGCACATGCTTCCTAGAGACCCCTGTTAGTGGGAAAGACACCAGAAGGCTTGTCCTTGGTTCAGTCCCCAGACCACCCACCAGCCCAGACCTGCCTGGGGTCCACCTACCTGGGCTCACTCACGAACCCCTTCCTCCTCCCCGACTCTTGCCCAGTTCTGTCTCCCCTGCTCTACTGATGTGAATTCATCTTGCCTTTCAAGGGCCAGCTTCAGTCCTGCCTCCTCTCTGAGGTCTCATCTGGCTCTTCCAGCCTTTTCTGCTCTCTCCTCTCTCTGAACCTGGATAGTACTAACAGCCAGTATTATAGTTTACTCGTTACATATTCTTTAAGGACTTCATGTAGCTTAGCTTCTCTCCCAACTTGGAGTATACATTCCTGGTTGTCCCCAACCCTCTCTGTGGTGTCTAACACATAGTAGGTGCCCAATTAAGTGCTTCCAATTAATTGACTGGTAAAAAAAACCAACCTCCCTAAATAGCATAGGAGGATGGTAGATTTCTTGAGGTCCTTCATTCTCATTAAAGTTAACATAATTAATATATTAGCTATAACAAATATTTCTTGAACTCTTAATGTATGCTGGAGCCCCTACAGACATCATCTCTGGTGATATTACAATGACCCTGTGAGGCAAATGCTGCTATCTCATTTGATAGATCGAGAAACTGAGTCTCAGAGAATTAAGCCACCTGTCCCAGATCACACAGCTGGTAAGTGGTGGTATTGGGATTAGAACCCAGGCATGCTTGCCATCTCATTTCCCATTCCATTAATTATTTACCTGCGTATCAGTAAAGTTTCCTGCTGCCTGATTTTAAAGAGCAAGGGATACAGATGACTGGTCAGAGAATATGAGAAAGCTCAGCTATTTCAGAATCCCCTTCTGCCACCTGGGCTCTCAGTGCCTTTACAAAGGAGGTCCTCATTAGATTCTACCCAGGAGTGAGGGGTTAAACCCCTGCCCCAGAACCAACAAGCAGGTCATCAGGCACAGGGATTTCACAAAAGAAGGTGCCTCCAGGGGTCTGGTGGAGAGCTGGGTGCTTTTTAAATAAATGGGAGTAGGGTGGTCTTACGTTGGCCAGAGGGTGGGCTTTCGAAGTGAAGCTTGGCCTTGTGCCACTAAGCATGACCCTGCCCTTCTCCTGCCTGCTGATCAGCTGGCCAGGCAGGGGGCCCTCTCTCAGAGGCTTGCAGGATTTGGAAGGTAACCAAATTCTGATTTCAAACCAAAATCTTGAGGTTTTTTTTTTTTTGTTTTTTTTATTTTTTATTTTTATTTTATTTTTAAAAAATTTTTTTTCCAAAATCTTGAGATGAAAATGTTATGTATTATTTATACCATTTATGCTCCTGCATTGGCCTATTGGCCTCATGTGGTCCCCCGTGAGGTTGGTGAGCAGGTCTCTCTGAACCGCATGGTCCAAGTGCATCTTGTTCCTTGATGCATACTAACCCATTCATGTGAGTTAGTGTCTTCTAAACAGCAGCTGGTATTTGATAAATGTCATTTCATTTATCCTCACACTATTGTGATAGAGTGTCATAGAGCTGGTGTTCTTACCTTCCTTTTATTGATGGTACACATGAAGCACAGTGAGATGGAGTCAGTTCCCAAGATCACACAGAAGGTCACAGACAGGGGATAGAAGAGTTCTTGTGTCTTTAGGATCTAATTCTATTGGCATTTTTATGAGGCTATAATGGGGGAAAAATTACATAGGCTAAGTAAAATTGACTGGTTAAATCTTGAACAGAAAAACCACTGCTAGATCCAAGAGAAATGAAAACATATGTTCATACAAAATGTTGTACACAAATGTCCATGGCAGCATTAGTCATAATAACCCAAAGTGGAAACAACCCTAATGTCTGTCAAATGATGAATGGATGAACAAAATGTGATAAATCCATACAATGGAATATTATTCAACAATAAGAAGGGATGAAGTTCTGATGCATGCTGCAACATGGATGAACTTTGAAGATGTTATGCTAAGGGAAAATCTATATTACACAATTCCATTTATATGAAATGGCCAGAACAGGTGAATGTATGCAGACAGAAAGATTAGTGGTTGCCTAGGGCTGGCAGGAGGAAAGAATAGGGAGTGTCTGCTAATGAATATGGAATTTCTTTATGGGGTGACAAACCTGTTCTAAAATTAGAGAGTGGTGATGGCTGTACAACCTTGTGAATATCCTAAAAACCAATGAATTGTACACTTTAAATGGGTGAACTATATGGTATGTGAATTATATCTCAATAAAGCTGTTAAAAACATACCCAAATCTAGGGGAGTGGATGTAGCTCTAGTGGTTGAGTGCCTGCCTTCCATATTTAAGGTCCTGGGTTCGATCCCAGGTACCTCCTGAAAACAAACAAACAAACCAAAACACGTTTATCTAAACTATGGATTATAGTTAATAGTACAATGACAATATTCTTTCATCAATTGTAACAAGGGGGGGGAGAGTATATGGGAATGCTGTATTTTCTACATGATTTTTCTGTAAACCAATAACTTTCTCTAATAAAAAAAATAGGTGAACCAGAAAAAAAACAACAAACAACCACTGCTAGTGAAATAATTACCTCAGTGACAGGGCTTCAGTGAAGGATATATCACCTTGTTTTCTCTGATAAGCTTATGTCTTGTCCCACAGAGCATGACTGCATGCCACCCACATAATTCAAGAGGAAACAATATAGATGGAAAAAGATAGGAGCCATAGATTTCTCCCCGGAATCTAAACCAGGAGGTTTTCCCCATCTTCTCTGTACAGATCATTGTAAATTTTATGAAATCCATCTTACCATTCTTTCCTACTTTCATTTCTGGATTTCAAATCATGCTTCAAAGAGCCTTTTCTCATTCTAAGATTATAAATCCTATTTTCCTTTAATGCTGATGTTTTGTCTTCTTACATTTAAACCTCTGATTTATCTGTAATTTAAATAATTATAGGGGATATGTTTTTGTTTGTTTAGTTGTTTCTTTTGCAAAATAGCTACCCAATTATTAAACCAGGAATTCTTAACCTGGGGTTAAATGGGCTTTGGGGCATCTTGGAAATTACTGAAATTAAGTGTAAAAATGTGGGTATGTGTGCATGCATTTACTTTTCTGGGGAAATAAGTCATACAAAATCTTGTACACAGATCTTGGGTCTATGGTTCTATGGATCTTGTTAGAATCTCCAGGGGTTTTGTGATACACAGAAAAACATTGGCCTTTCTACATTCATAACCTGGCTTCCAGGTAGATCAGCTATGTACATTCCAAAGCACCGTGGCTGACTCTGAGCCAACAGGACAGTTGTTAAACTTTTACAGGGGAAGCCTGAGTCAAAACTCCTGGGGAACATTCTCTGTTTTTCACAGTTCAGGCGAAAGCTGCACTATACTTTAGTTCCACATTTTGTGGAGGTAAAGGACAAGAAGTGACCCTGTCTCCCCTTGGGTCTATACAATTTTGTTTTTTTAATCATCAGCTGACACATCAGTGGAGCTGATAAATGACTGTACCTTACAAAACTTGGGACCCTCCTATCATGCAGAATTTGAGAAGGTCTATAGTCCAATAAATATAAGTAAATGATAAACTGTAAATAAAGCTTATTACAAATAAGGCAGCAGCTCCTTATATACAGACTTATGCAGGCCTTTAATAAACATATATTCAACACCCATTGTACACCAGGCATGGTCCAGGCTGGTGGTTCTCAAAGTGTGGCCCCTGGGCCAGCAGTCTCAGAATGAGCTAGAAACTTGTTAGACCTACTAAATCAGAAATGGGGACAGAGTCCCACAATCTGCTTTTAGCAAAACTCCAGGTGATTGTGATGCATGCCGAGGTTTGTAAACCACTGGTCTAGGTACTGGAGACGTAATAGTGAAAAGAGGCAAATCTCTGCTCTCCTCATGGAGTTTACAATCAAGGGTATGAGTCGAGGGAGGGCAGAAAACAAATAAGTAAACACATAAGTGAATACAATAATTTCAGATAGTAGTGGGTTCTGTGCAGAAAAAGAAAGCAGGGGGATGTGAAGTACATTGATAGACTGTGATGAGGGGCTGATTTAGAGTAGGTGGCCAGGGTAGCCTCCCTGAGGAGGTGGTCTAAGCTGAAGGATTAGGGCCAGCCATGCAAAGAGCTAGGGCAGAAGTTTCTAGTTAGGGGAATAGTAAGTGCAAAGCCCCTGCTCTTTGGCCCATACAAAGAGCATTGTGACCGAAGTACAGAGATCTGAGGGGAGTGGGTAGGGGGTAAACTTGGACAGACAGGTAGTGGTAGTGCACTTAGTCTGGCTCCTGATGGAACTGAGTTGCTGAGGCTTTGATGTTTTGAGCAAGTAGGGACAGGATCTGATTTACCTTTTAACAGGATCCCTCTAGAATGGACAGTAAGGGAAAAGGGTGAAAGTAGGCATGCTGTTTAGGAGGATATTGCAATTCAGGCAAGGAATGTGGCAGCTTGGATGGACTAGACCAATGTGCAAAGATCTATTATTAAATGAGTAAATTACAAATAGCAGTGAAGGATATTGTATATAGTACATTTTTAAAAGCACATACACATGTATTCAGACATAAAAATATAATTTTTTTTCCCTGAAAAGGTCCACAAAAATCAGTTAAGAGTGGTTACCTTTGGGGAGAAGGGGAGTAGTGAAGGAGTCATTTTAAACCTTTCTTTATAGGGTGAATTTTTTGCCACATGCACAAAGCATTTCATTTAAAGATGAAATATGTTAAAATAGAAATAAAAATAGGGATAGACGAAAACATGAAGTTGATAGGTGATGATGGGTGATCAATATCAGAGGAAAGGAAGCCCACCTCTCATGGTTCTGATCGTTTCCCACCGTCCTCACAGAAGGCGTTGGGGAGCCAGGCTGGCAAAATGGGGCACGCTCATGTTCTTGGATTACAGCAAGATCAGGGAGAGGCACCTTCCCTGCTGAGAGCTGCCGGGCCCCATTTCTGTCCTTCAGCTCTGGGCGGTTTTGTAGCTGTCAGATCTCCTTGGGCAACTAATATAATTCCCTGTTAATGGCTACCTGCTGCCTTTCCCAGTGCCCTGTATGTCAGTCACTCCCCTTGGTCATCTTGGCAGCTTGTTCTCTGTGAGTCCAGGACGCCCTTCCTCTCACTGCATGATTGGGCATAAACCAGAGGAAACGCTTTGCTCGGGGAGGAGCAGCATGCAGCATCTGATTTCTCCTGTCAGCTGATGGGGATTTGTTGTGTCCGAACAAGGTCAAATGAGATTAGAAAGAAAATGCAGTGTGTCTGGTGTGCATTTCATGTAACTGTATAATTTATGTAAATGGGATGAATGAAAGGGACGTTTTAAAGCAAATATGGAAAGTTAGCCTCAAAATTCAAGGATCAGAGGGGAGCGAATGTAGCTCAAGTGGTTGAGTGTTTGAGGTCCCAGGTTCAATCCCTGGTACCTCCTAAAAACTGAAACAAACAAAAAAAACCCAACTCTCATTGGGAAGTAGATGTAGCTCAGTGATTGAGTGCCTGCTTCCCATGTACAAGGTCCTGGGTTCAATCCATGGTACCTCCTTAAAAAAAAAAAAAATTCAAGGATCAGAAGACAGGGCTTATATGCTATCCCTGGAGAGTTAGAAAATTTATTTATTGGGGGGCATTTTGAACCCTGCTGATTCTATGATGCTCTGCTTCTTCTTTAATGTTGATGCAGTTAAAAAGTAACTGTTCTTGGGGGTGGATATGGCTCAAATGGTTGGGCGTCTGTCTGCCATATGGAGGGACCTGGGTTCGATCCTCGGGACCTCCCGGTAAAATAAAAAATATATATATAGAAGGCGCATGGGCTGCCAGGCTCTGTGTGCCGGTGAGCCGCCAGGCCCTGGGAGCCTTGCAGCAAGATGATGATGTAACAGGGAAGAGACAAGACAAGATGCTCCGAAAAATCTGAAAACCAGGAACCAAGGTGGCGCAGGTGGCAGAACACCTCTCTCCTACATCAGAGGTCTCCAGGATCAAATCCTGGTGAAGGCTGGAGAAGAAGGATGAGAAGAGATGGCAGGAAACAGACACAGAGAATTGCCCAACGAATGGACACAAAACAGCAAATGGGGAAGGGATTTGTTAAAATGGATAAAGTAAATAAATAAATCTTAAAAAAAAAAAAAAAGTAATTGTTCTTATGCCTGATTTTCAGAGGCACTGAACACACAATAACTAAAACCACAGAAAAGCTGCTTTCTACCTTGATTACCCTTCTACAGGCTCTTATAAGAGGTTTAGAGCCACTTCCTATAATAGCAACCACTAAAGTGCCCTATAGCAAATGAATCTCTTAGGATACGGAAGGGAAAATGTCACTTCTGGCACCAGACACATTTTAGATGTAGTTGACTCTGGGCAAATCCATATGTCTGTGGATAAACCCACGAGGCTTCCACAAGGCCTTTTGTGGGTCCCTTTCTCAGAACCCCCCACTCCCCGCCGCTGCAGTGCTAGTAAGCTCATAGAATAATTTAATCACTGCAGAAATTATTTTGGTGTAAGTGCTTTGAGGGAAAATGTGGTTTCTGTTACATGCTCTGTATAGTATCTAGCATACTGTGGAGGCTGGGAAGTGGCTTTGGCAGCTATTATTTCCACTGACTAGTTCCTGGCATAGAGCTGGAGGGCCATTCTGAGGCCAGACTTTCAGACTAGGTAACCTCGACATCCCCTCCCACTCTAAATAATAGTGAGGCCCAAAACTAGTAGCATCATCGTGTTTCAGGGCTAAAAAAATCTGAATGTACATTATTTAAAAGCTAAAGCTAGATAGTTGATATGGAAATGGAATAAATATAGAAATTGAGGGATGTGAAAATGAATTTTTTAAAATCTCAACGTTGGGGGAAATTATTTTACAGTAAATATCTTAAGGAAACAAGGATTCATTATTTCTCAGCATCTGGACAGTAACGTGACCAAACACCTAATACCAATACATAGACAAGAAATTAGTTTACATCAGTAGCTAGGGATTATGCTTGCCTTAAAGCTGTGTGTGTGTGTGTGTGTCTGTGTGTGTGTTTTTAACAGAGTCTCAAACCAGATATAATAGAGAATAGAAATAAAATAATAATATGCACTTGCAGTACTAGTTCTCAAAGTGCTTTCCCACACTTTGACACAGTTGATTGTAATGACAATTCTGTGAGCTTTGCAGGGAAGATATGATTAGGACAGTCCTGTTAATGTCCCTGAGGAAGTGGGGAATTGAGCCTGCATTTCTATCCTCAGGACTTTTAGGGTACTCCCTAACTTTAAAAGCTATCATTCCATGTGGTTAAAAAGGAGTCAACACACATACCATGCATAGCATATCAATTCTCCAGTATTTAGAAGACAATTGTACGAAATACATTTATCTTTCAGAAGGTCTTTGGGAATCTTGTAGATGCTCAGGAAGATTATTCTTTTTAAAAACAAATTAGCAGTATCTTTTGGATGTAGGGAAGTGTCAGTTCATGAGAGTTCTAGTTAAGAGTCTCAGAAATCAACCTTTTTTCTGTACTTTCAAGTCTTTTTTAGGAGTTGTTGCCCATCCTTATAGGAGTTCTGTGATATTTGAGCCTTCTAGGTCCCTGTTAGAGGAAATGACTTTCTCCCAGGCTCATGGCTTCAAAAGGCACATGAGTGGCTTTTGCCTGGGTGCTCCATGAAGAGTTTGGTAAGAGGCTTCCACCTGCACTTCCCTGTACTGGAGCAACCGCCCTGAGGAGAGAGAAACCGGCAAGCTGGTTTCCCATTCTCACAGGTCAATCTGTACCTCTCTATTTGAACCATTAGGTGGGCAGATACATAAATACATGTACATGCACATACACACACACACATACACACACATACCTCCCAGGCTCAAACGTCAGCACAAGGAAGAGGGGCTATTCATCCGTTTTAGGAAACTATTCATCATGTTTCCATGTGGTCTCTTCCAAAAAATTTCCATCATGATCCATGTCTTTTCAGTCCAGCTTCATTCCCTACCTTCTGGCCAAAGAAATATTTGTATAGGCAGGTTCCTCTCTCTCCTCCCCTGTTCTGGCCAGTGGTATAAAGAGGCTACTACCCAAGGCTCCGTTGAAGAAATCCCCACCCCTGAAGCTAGGCTCACCTGAGGATTCACCTAGTTCAACTAGAACAGGCTTGAACACTGGTGAGGAATGACAAAAATATTCCCTCTGTAGCCCCTTCCCCAGCTCTAACTGGATGGCTGCTTCCTTGACCAGCTTTGGAAAATGCCTCTGCAAGTCTGGGCTCTGGGAACAGCACAGATAGACAGAAACACACACACACACACATACACACACTCTGCCACACGCAGACACCAACATCCCATGCATGGATGTAAGACAAGAGAAGAGAAAAGCACTCCCTTTCATCCAGCAGCCTCTAATTCCAGAGAGCCTCTCTGACCTGATGTTTCCCTAGCGACTGAGGTCTCAAAATAAACAGGAGTCTAGTAGTCCATTAAGTGTACCCATCTGCCCCAGGACAAGCCATGTCAAACTAACACCCAGGGTAGCTGCTGCCACTGTCTGCTGCCTCAATCTCACCTCCCTGGTGGCCAATGGCTCTGCTTTCCTGGGCCTCCTGCTGGCTGTCCAGAATCGGGGACTTTAGTGCTCTGTCTGTGACCGTGAGTGGGGGCATGGGCGTTTATCTACAGGCATCTGATCCCCTCCGCTGATAAACAAAGGCCAGAGACAGACTCGAGGTGGAAATCCTCACCCGCCCCGCCTGCCACCCCTCCTCCCTCACAGCCCTCCCGGAGTGGTAGCCGGCTCTGTGGCATGGTGTCTGGAGGCGGGCCAGCAACCTGATGTGCATGCCACGGCCCGTCCCCTCTCCCCAGACAGAGCTGCAGGAACTGAGAGGTTCAGAGCACCGGCTTGGGGCTGCTGGGGAAGCAAGCCACAGCAGCACTCCTCGGTGGCAGTGACAAGCACGAGGCAGAGGACGCCAAGTGGACACCCTCTTTCCTGGGACAGCTCCAGTGTGGAGAGAGGCACAGCCCTCAGCCCACAGGCTGTACAGCTTCAGGTAAGAATCAGGGTATCTGTTCTTGGGAACAGAAAGCAGATTATATCCAGAGCCAAGGGGTGTGTGTATGTGTGTGTGTTTATTTTGTGTCCCCAAGTGCAAGTGTGAGGCTATTTGGAGAGGAAAGAAAAAGGGAAAAGTTAAGGCAGCAAAATGTTTTAAGCAGATACAACGGGAACTAGCATTCCTGGAAGTGAAGATCAAAAAACTCAGCTATGGCTGCATTCAAATGCTGGTGCAGGCTGCTGCTTCGGGGGAGGGTTCCCCAAAGGCATATACATGTAAAAATCACCCTTAGATTTTAGAGACTTGTAAAAATGAAAATGCACCAGTGCTGCCCTATATCTCCATTCTCCCCTTCCCAGCCCCACCCCCCCACCCCAGCCAGGCTGATGAAGGCTGGAGAGGGCAGGAATGCTCACATTTACTAATGTGCCGGAAGGGGCCTGGCGGTCCTGAAGAAGCCGAAAGCTGTGGCCACGCTGAGTCTGGCTGGCATTATTTTGCTGTGTCACACTCACGCTTCTGGGTAGCCTGGACACAGCAGCCTTGGGAAGCCTGCTCATTTGGTAGGCACCTTAGGTTTGATGAGCCTTTCAGTGTAATAAGCGTCAGGCTGGAACAGGATTATCTGAGTATGCCAGCTTCAAGGTTTTGACAGGGTGTTATTTTGATGGCCCCACTGGCCCCCTAGATTACTTCTTATCTTGCCTCCTTTGAAAATAACATCTTCCTTTCACTAGTCTTCCTGATAGGGTAGATAGGTGCCTGTGGACAAGGAGGCCGACTGGCCATCCCCAGGGCTCATGCTAGAGCACAAGTGCTATCCACATCCACATCGTGGTAATAAGTCAAATTATTCAAGCCTTCTAGAGAGGAGCACTTGAGAAATTCAGAGCTTCATGTGCTGGGATAGGAATTTCAGGCATTTAATCACAGACTCATTTTATAAAGACCCAAGAAGGAACCTCCCTTATCTTGCCTCTCAGACCAAGAGCGCCCTCTGGCTCAGCGAAATTCAAACACTGCTTTCTCCAGCTGTTTCACGTCCAGTCCCACTTTTCTGCCTTCCTTCTGCTTTGGTGACCACAGCGCTCACTCATTTGCTGCAGGCATGCGACTGTCTATGATTTAGCTCCACACACACCAGTGGGGTGACGAGCCTCCCGGCAGAGGGCCGGTCAGGCTGCATGCCCACACCTGACCGACGATGACGGTGGCTGAGGGTGGAAAAGAGATGGACCTTGCTTTGGTCCTAGAGAGGGCTGGCCAGTTCTTTACTGGGTCTAATGTCTGTGTGAGTGAGTGTGGATTGCGGTAGATGCTCTGATTCACAGACACAAGTTCCTTTCTCCTTTGTTTCCTTGGTGTTGGTTGTTGAGCGCATCCCAGGAAATGCTTCCCTTGAGATTATATGTCTCTGAAGGCAATATCAACAAATTTGCTGCTGGTGGAGGCAGGGAGATTTTCTTGTTTCCCCTTGCCTTTAGTGTAAGTCAGTAGATCTACAAATGAAGCACTTAATTGAAAGCAAAGTTAATATGCAAAATGTTAAGAGAGAAAACACTAAGTGTCTTTTAAATTCACTCCCAAATCTAATGCGTGCATCTACATATATGGCTCGCAGGGTTCCAAAAGATTTTAGGAAGCAGTATTTGGTTTCTTAAGTGGTTTGACTTTATAGGCCAGTCGCACCAACTATGATGAAAATATTTTCAATGGAGATGGTGGACAGACATTTTTATGCTCCATCTGTTCCAAGAGAAGGGAGAGAAGGTGTGCTGCATGCCACGCTGACAGGCATTCTGTGGACCCCCGCGTGAGCTAAGAATCATGGAGCTCCCGCCCTGCTGTGCCAGCTGCCAGGAGTTAGGTATTGTGCTGAGGGAAGGCAAACCCACTTCTGCCTCATTATAGAGGCCTTGTTTGGCTAATGCAGTATCTCTTGGTTTAGGCTACTGGAAGTAATTTGTAGTAATTTATGCCACAGACATACTCTGTTGTAGGTAAATCTAATACCCAATATAGCACATAAATTGTGGGTAAATGAGTATTTTCCTTAGGAAAGGATTCACCAAGTCAATGAATGTTCATTGAGTACCACAATGTGTCCCATCTCAAGCTGTGACTGGGTCCAGCCCACCCACCATGGAGAAGGGAGGGGACTTACTGGTGGGCAGGTAACAGAGAGATGGGCCTGGATGACAGGATGTCCAATTCAGCTGGAAGGCAATGGACTCCAAGGTATAAGAACTAGAGCAAGCATCTGGGCCAGTAGTGTATTGGGAGAGAAAAGGGGCTGGGAAGGAACAGTAATTACTTTAATTCCTAAGTTTTAATACTTAAGAGAGCCAGCATAATATAACGGCTAAATAATTCTGGCGTCAGGCTGCCTGGAGGTCAAATTCTGATTCTGATTCTGCTACTTATTCTTCACAGGAAGAACCTTGTGCCTCAATTTCCTTACCTGTAAAATGGGGTAGTACAGTACCAACCTTGCTATTCAAAGGATTAAATGAGTAACACCCTTACACAGTGCCTGGCTTACAGTGAACACTATCTGAGCATTTGCTATTATTATTATAATGGAAAAGCCAGTACTGAAAAGGCTGTTCACTAGTCCTTTCATTCCTAAGTCCAAAGTGACACTCTCCAAGTGAGCCCCAGTGCCCCCTTTTGGGCAGCATGGAGGTACGTTAGCTTTGGCATGGAGCTTTATTTGCGTCTATGAGCATTTAGAAATAGAAGAGCTTCTGTAATAGTGGCTGGTGTTTCTTGAGCCCCTACTATGAGTCAGGACCTGTGCCCAGGGCTCTGTGTGTATCACCTCCCTGAGTTCTCGTGACAGCCCTATGAAGTAGGGGCTATTAGAGATGCTCAGGGGTGGAGGCCATTTGCCGAAGGTCACACAGCTACTTAGTGGCAGAGCCAAGTCTTCCACCCAGGCCATCCGGCATGGGTCTCTGCTCTTTGCAGGATCACTTGAGGTCCCCTGAGGGGCAGGTGGAGTTTGGTGACAGGAATTCAGCAACAGGTGAAGTTGGAAGACCCTAGGAAATAGGCCAGAATTTAGAAACTCATTCAACAGATGGCAGGAACCTAGCTTGGCCCACGGACAGAATCTCAACCTTGAGAGGCCTTCAGCCTTCGGATCAGGTCTTTGGGAACAAGGCATGACTGCAGGCACTGGAGACCAAGGTGGGCCTCAGATTTTCCTAAACCAGGCAGTGGGTAGAGCCCAAGAACAGAGACCGAGGCAAAGGTACTGGGCCAGGGCTTCTCACACCCTTCAAGCCTAAGGTCAGAGTTCATCTTGAGCTAAGCCTAAGGTCAAGATATAGTGATACTGGTTGTCAGGAGAGGAAGAAGGGAAAATCCAGAAGTGGGTTTCTGAGTGCAGTGAAGTTTGCAGTAATGTAAAAGAATCCTGTCTCAAAATGTGACCCCTCTAATAAATTTTAAAAGTGACTGACAGAGATTTATATTTATTTTATAATTGCTCAAGTCTGCCTCTACGACTTGGCCCAAAGAATACCGGTGATAGGAACAGGTGTGAGGAGACCTTGTACCAGGGCTGTGTAGATGTTGGGGTCAATTGGTGTTTGGGGATCTCTGTCCTTCCAGGACCTGTGGTCTGATCCAGTGGTTTAAACTTGAAGGTGCCTAAGAAACATCGGAAGGCTTATTTTAAAAGTCAGGTTCCTGAGTCCTACCTGAAGAAGTTCTGATTCTGTTAGGTTCATGAGGGGCCCAAGAGTCTACTTTTCCTGGGTGGGTCCCAGATAATTTTGATGTCTTTGGTTCACTGACCACAACTAAAGAAGCTCAGGTCTTGATGTTGCACTGGTTTCCTTCTCTTCTCAACAATTAAAGGGAACAGGGGCCCATGTGGATGGAGTCATTCCCATTCAATGAATAAGTGGCAATTGCCCTCTTTGCCATCCGCTCTTCCTAAATTACCACTTTCCATGGACTGGACCTCCCTCTGATACAATAATAACAACACAGCTACCACATATTGAGTTCTTATTATGTGCCAGGCAAAATGCTAAGTTATACCCACTTATGCTGTTCTCTCATTAAGTCTTCACAGCAGTCCCGTAAATTAGGTACTTTTTCAATCCACATTTTACAAGTGAAGGAAAGACCCACTGCTAGTAAGTGGCTGAGCTGGGATGTGAACTCAGGACAGAGTTCAAACACATAACCTCTATGCTATTTTATGAGGGTAATTTTAACTCCTAATAGTTTAATCCCTCATTTCCTACCCCTGAGTGTCTTTCCCCAGTGCACCTTCCTATCTCATTGACCCTTGTTTCCAGACTCCCACTTAATTTCTTCAGAAGGTGTTGTGTTCCTGTGCTTCCCCACTTTATCCCATTCAATGAATCAAATAGGGTTGAGGTGATGGTTGGGTAGAAGGTAAGACACCTGCTCCCTGGGTTGCCCCACTAGTTGAAGCCCTTTCTGTTGGCCTAAGCAGTGCTCTTGGGAGCCAGTTAGGCTCAAGGCCCAGGAGGGAAGAAGGAATGAATAAAGGGGTGAAGAGGAAGGAGGGAAGGGACAGGAAATGGAAAAAGGAGGCCGGAGGAAAAAGAGGAGAGTGAGTGGGAACTGGGATGGGGCATATTTGAGGGCCCTTAGTGCCTATTTCAGGTTCATTCAGCTCATTCACAGTAGGAGCACCTACTGTGTGCCTGGCAGTGTGCTAAACACTGGGCTATAACAGAGACTGGGACCATCTCAGTCCCCACCTACATGAAAGTTAGAACCCAGATGGGATACAGACATCACCCAACCAGTCACTCTCCTGAGGGGTCCTGTGAGAGCATATGGCAGAGGAGCCTGGTCCAGCCAGGGAGGTCTGGAAAGCGTCTGAGAGGAGGTGATGCTTGGTTGAGGTCTGGAGCATCTACAGGTGTCAACTGGTGAAGACAGAGCGTTTCAGGAAGAGGGAGGCGCACGCACAAAGGTCGCATGGTGTGAGGAAGTGGCATAGCCAAGGAATGAAGTTAAGAGCAGGGTGGCTGGATTGCAGGGAGCAAGGGGGCAAGTCGGAGTCCCGGGGCAGGTGGGGTCCATGTTAAGTCCTTACACTGAGAGCTATAGAAAACCAGAGAAGGAGGTGATGCTATTATGGGGTACACTCTTATTTCAAAGATGGACCTTGGGACAGTGATGCTGATGGCGTGGTTCAGCAATGCTTTGGCTCTGAAGCAAGAATCTGGCTTCTTGTGCTCAACACATCCAAGAGAAGCTGCCTCACCAAGAGGGAATGAGGTTCCAGACTACTTCCCAAGTGTATTCTATCCAGGGTCCTCCAAAACAGAGCATGTCCTAGGAATCTATAATGGCCGCACTGGGAAAGGACTAACAAGAGACGACTCTCTCCTGGAGGCAAGGTTATTTAGCAGGCACGGCAGCAAGGCCAGGCTCATACTCGGGCTGAATAGGCAGCCCCTTCTTTGGCATCAGTTGAAGGTCACAGAAAAGCCTCATGAATATAAACTTCCCTTTGCCAGCTCTGGTACTCTGACTGAAGTTGCAGGAGCAGGCGTGCATTCAGGAGGTTAATTATTTAGCAGGAGCTGTGGAGCATGGCAGAGATTCAAGTTGTGAAGGGGAAAGTGGGGGTGGGGGAAGCAGGAAACCAGGCAGGCACCCAGAGGAAACCAGGGAATAAAGTGGGCAGAGACGGTTTGAAAAGGAGCAAGAGGGTGCTAAAAGGAGTGCCAAAGACCTGCAGCCAAAATCTGCCTTATTCATGATTTCACACAGAAGCAACAAGATGGGCCTGAGGCTGAGGAATTCCAGCTTGGTGTCTGCCATGCTCCCAGGTGCCTGAGTCTCTGGGTCACCAAACACGCCACTCTCATTGTGGGAAATGTCTCACCCATACCGGCTGTTATGGGCATAATCCATAAATAGGAGTCCTGATGTAAAATCAAGTGCTGTGCTTTTGCCACCCTACGCTGCCTGCTTCAGAAAGAAGTCCCTTTTCCTTTGAGCAGCGGGACTGGATTTGGCTATGCAGGGATGAGGTTTTTGGGGTGAATGGAGCATGTTTTTGAGAATAGAGGTGAATTTTCAGGAAGAAGAGAAATCAGCTCGGAGGCCTCTGGCTGAGCAATATTCTCCCGACTATGACTCATTCCACATCTCCCAACCCACTATAGCCCTGCTGGTCTCCTTTCTGTTCCTCTGATATTGCATACCCTTCCCTGGCCCCTAGACTTTGCAATCACCATTCCGCCTGCCTGGAATGCTTGTCCTCTAGTTCTTCACATATAGACCCCTTTCATCCTTCAGTTCTTGCATTAGTTCCCTGTGACTTTTGTAACAAATTACCACAAACTTGGTGGCTTCAAACAACAGAAATGTATTTTCTCACAGTTTTGGAGGCCAGAAGTCTGAAATCAGTGTGGCTGGGCTGAAATATAGGTGTGGACAGGGCTGGTTGCTTCTGGAGGCCCTCAGGGAGAAGCCATTCCTGGCCTCTTTCAGCTTCTGGCGGCCGCATCACTGCAGTCTGCCTCCCTGTCACAATGCCTTCTCCTCTCCTGTCTGTGTCAAAGCTCCCTTTGCCTCCTTTTTACCCTTTTATAAGGATACTTGTGACTGCATGTAGGACCCATCCAGATAATCCAGGAAAATCTCCCCATCTCAGGACCCCGAATCACATCTGCAAAGACAACTTTTCCATGTAAGGCAACATTTACAGATTCCAGGGATTAAGATGTGAGTATATTGGGGGGGGGGGGTAGTTTTCAGCCTACCACAGGCCTTACCTCTCATGTCAACTCTTCAAAGAGTCTTCCCTGTTACTCCCGATCTCACTTCTATTTTCTTCATGGCACATATCCCAGTCTGTAGCTCTCTTGCTAATTAAAAAACAACAACTCACTATTACTGTCTTCCCTACTAGAATGTAAGCCACATGAGGGCCAGTCCTTGTCTGCCTTGTTCCCTGCTATATCCCCAATGCCTAGCCATATTGTAGGTCCTCAATAAATACTGGCTCAGTGAACAAATCAATCAGTCATTAAATCTTGGGAGTGGGCAACGCCAAGACCAAGGAGAGCAATGGGGCCTCTCATTGTCTGTTGCTCCTCATAGTTCTGGAGAAAGTTTAGGTGAATCTCAAAGCTGAGAGGATTGTATCAAGGGCCTCTGACCTTGACTTGGCAGGACAGGTTCCTCATAGTTCCCAGGACCCCATGCCATGGGTCATCTGCTCTGGCTTCCTCGACTTAATCTCATCTCTGCAGAGAAGTCACTTTGGAATCCTGGGAAAATCCAGCCTAGAAGTATTATTCATCCTTAGAAATGAATAACTCCTTTTGGCTGATGGGCATCAAAGGCAAACAAGTGATGTCAGGCATCTGAAGGGAGACATCGATCCAGTGCGCCACGTCGTAGCTCTCGTACCCATGGAGGCAGATGAAGTAGCTCATCGCCACCTCCCCCATCGGTCTGACAGAGACAGTGGAAGTGGTTTGCATTGATTCATCAATGTGTGCAAAGGGCCACACCAATGTCTTTGGGATATAAAGAGCTTCTAGAAAATGAGACTTCTAGTCCTTCAGAAATCTTGTCAGAATTTAGAAACAGCAGCTGGGAGAGCACTGAGAATGGCTGCTACAGTGTCTCTCCCTGGAGTCCATATCAAGCGAGCTCAACAGGCTAGAGGAGTGTTTCCCTGGTTACCGGCTGGGTCAGCCCAGAGGCCAAGCAGCAGACTTCTTAGGGTTGGCTGCATTGCCTTTCGGGATAAGTTCTAGGAAGAAAACATTCCTCCTTAGGCCTTGATTGGCTTTGCACGTTTGAAGTGATAATGGGGATGTTTCTAAATGGCAGAGATGCAAGTCTGCTTCAGAATAGAATCACCACTCTACTGGCCACTCATTCCCTTGAGCTGAGATGTCCTTACGTTAGAAATCATTAATCATGGAATTGGTTGTGTGTCCACGTATCAGGCACCTGGCCAAATATTGGGGGTCTGGCAGTGAGCAGGCTGAAGCCCTGATCTCATGGAGTCTCCTTTTTAGTGGAGCGATGTGCATGACAAACAAGTAAATAAGCAAACAGGATTATTTCCATCAGTACTTAGTATTTTGAAGACAGTAAAAAGGGAACCAGAGGATGTTGGTCGGGGAGTGGGCTGGTTTAGAGTGGGGGTGAGGGAAGGAATTTCTGGAATGGTGACATTTGAGCTGAGATGAGTGGTAGAAGAAGCCAGTCATGTCCAGACTGGGAGAAAAGCCTTCCTGGAAGAGAGAATCACAAGGGCAAAGGCTCTGGGATGAAGCCTAGAAGGCTGGCATCCTGGAATTGAATTTCTGGTGGTTGGGTACCTAGTTTCAGGCTTTCTGGGGGTAGGAATGCTATTGTCCCCAGGCCAGTCTTTGCTGAGGGCTTGGAAAGGACACCCAGGGAACTGACTTGGAGGAGCAAGAATTTCTCTGATGGTTCCACATTCTGACCCGTCTCTATCATTCCCCTTTCATTATTTCAGAGCAACAGCACAATAGTTAAGTGCATAGACTCTGGAGTTGTACTGTCTGGGATTGAATTCTGGCTCAACAGCCCATGACCTGGGGCAAGTTATATAACCTTTCCATTTCTGTAAAATTGGGATGATAACGACACCCATATCCTAGGATTGTTGAAAGGACTATGTGAGTCAATAGATGTGATGTCTATAGTGAGTGTTAAGTGGGATATCAGCATTAGTTTTTGCTATCTCACAGGGTTGGTGAAGAATTTAGTGAGAGAATACATGGAAAGCACTCAAAGTGATTTAGTATACAACATACAGCACGCAGTATTTGCTCAATAAAATATTATTGTTATTACTGACAAACTCTGCAAATTGGCTAAGGTTTTTTGGAAGCATTTGAACTAAAACACTGGTCCTGGGACATGAAGCTCACCTGCTACACTGCTGTTCCCTGTCAGCCTTTTTTGTTCCAAGGGGAAATTGTCCTTCTGTGTTTTGTCAGCACTTAAAATCCTCATGCCAGGATTGTATGGTATGTGAATATATCTCAATAAAACTGCTTTGAAAAAATAAATAAATGTGCAAGAATAGCCAGAAATAGCAGCTATGTACAGCAGGGAAAGCATAAAGAGATTGGGAGGTGAAGAATTTTTTTGTCTGTTTATTATTACTATTATTAGAATGAAAATGCTCTAATAATAATTGAAGCGATGAACACACAACTATGTGATTATACCAAATACCATTGATTGTACACTTTGGAAGGACTGTATGCTTTATTAATATGTATCAAGAAAATTGATTTGTTTAAAAAAAATCCTCATGCCAGGAACCTAGAACTAGCCGAGAAAGCAAGAGTCCCCCTTCAAGAGCTTATGCCCCCTTCAAGAGCTTATGCCCAGAGCAGACACAGGCTACTTGTGCAGCAGTTTTAAGCCTGTAGGTGTTGCCAACAAAAAATTGAAGAAGAGTCGACTTCAGCAGACTTTTTTGCTCAATTTGCTAAACAGACTTTGGAATTCCCACCCATCCAGGGCACCTGTGGTTCCTTAGCACATGGATTCCTCAAAACTCCTACTGGAAGTCCCCTGGCCCTGGGCTTTGAGTTTATTTGAAAATTGACTGTAGGTTGCAAATGGCACAGCCATTTACATTTTGGCTGCCTAATGTTGCCTGACTTTGAGTCCCAGCTCCACCCCTCACTCCCTGAGTGGACTGGGATAAGGAGCTGATCCTCCTGATGCTTTAGTTTCCTCCTGTATAGAACAGGGGTGGTAATAGCTCCCCTCACATAGGGTGGCTGTGGAGGTTAATTAAAGTTGGCGTAAAGCTCACGGCATGGCCGTCTCTTGATACTTACCATTGCCTCCCCTTCCTTTATGGCCCTCCTGGGCATCCATAGTTGTGGACATGGCGATCAATGTTTTAGAGGTTTGCGAATATCCTCTTGCACCAGGTGACCATTAGCACATCACTTGGCTTCAGAAGCAGTGGAGAGAGATGGATTCTGGGAAAGAGTCCAGGGTGCAGCCTGCTGTGGGGATGCTGGCAGCCCCTGCACTCCACTCAGCCCTGCCTTCCTCTCCACGGCCCAGGCCCAGAATACTGATATTTAGCTTGCTGCTCTCCTGGGTCTTTAGACCTCTCACTAAGACCTGAAGATTGATATTCTCTTATAAAGGAGGTGGACCTCTTCCTGTCCCACTCTGACCCTCCCCACCTCCCATTGAGTCCTGAGGGTTTCATACACAGCTGGTTCAGGGTGGATCCAGATGCATGCAGTGTGAGAGGGGGAGACCGTTTCCAAGGCAAAGTCCACGTTGTTTCTAGTAACCCATTGACCTGACCCTCCCGCCTTGCACTGCCCCAGAAATGAGCCAAGCGTTTGGAGGGCGGCTACACCTTGGGATGCCTGGCTGGAGCCCGACTGTGGTGGGAGGTTTGGATCCCACGCTGAGATGGGTCCTGGGGGAGGTCAGGGGAGGGTGAGCCAAGGAGCACTTCGTCTTCTCCTGTGTTACCTCCGGTCTCTCCCTCTTCTTCTGACTGCTCAGGAGTCAGGGGAAGGGTGTGGAGGCTCCTGTGTTAGGAATTGTAAAGAATATCTCCTTAAAAATAAACTCAAAGTATTTCTTGCTCTAGTATGGAAGCATATCTTGAATTGGCTACTTTAAAGTCTTCATATGCTGCAGATCAAGAGAAGGGCCTTTGATGACTAATTAGGAGTCCTAAATTCGTCAGACTATTGCGGTCCCAAAGTCAAAGTCCCTTTCTCTTCCTGGCCAGTCCCACATCCTGCTGGACCTGTGTTAGCTGACTTATGTTTCTCATTATCTTTCCCCCATCCTCTTTAAAGGATTCTCGCTCCACCCAGGGGTTTTATTTTTAACTCTGTACAGTAACACTAGGGCTAAGCAGGGCACACTGCCCACATGTACAGGAAACTGGGCTGCCTGGAAAACTATACCCCTTTTCTGGACTTCCTTCTCTCCACTTTCCTTGCTTTCATTTTATTAAGCACCTACTCCATGAGGGTACTGCTCTGGGGATACAGTGGCAAAAGGACAGGCTTGAGGAGTTTACACTCTAAGGGGGCAGTAGGTGGGGCAAACACATATATTTGACACACATACACCAAGGAAGCCCACAAACAAGTGGCACAAAATAAGTAGGAATTGTGATACGAGCTATAAAGGGAACAAACAAGGCACTGAACAGAGGGAGGCTGTTTTAAATTGGGTGGAGAGGGAAAGCCTCTTTAAAGAGGTGACATAGAAGTGGAGACCAGAAGAATGAGGCAGTACCACACATAAAAGAGAGTAGGGGTGAAGACGGTTCCTCATGGAGGGAAGAACACATGATAAGGCCCTGAGGTAGAGAAGAGCTTGATGTGTTCTAGAATCTAAAAGATGGCCAGGATACTTAAAGTATAGTGGACAAGGGAGAAGGTGGTCAAGATGAGGCTGGAGAGGTGTGCAAGGACCAGATCTTGCAGGGCCTTGTAAATCATGCAGAGTTTAGGCTTTATTTTGAGTACAATGGAAAGCCATTGGGGGTTTATAAGTAGGGGTGACATGAGATGATTGACATTTTAAGATGCTCACTTGACTCCCGAGTGGAGAGTTGACTCTAAGAGGGGCAAGAGGGAAGGGAAGGACATGAGTTAAGAGGCCATGGAATCACCCAGAATAGAGATGATGGTGACTTAGGCTGGAGTGGAGAAGTGCCACAACTAGAAACAGGCTGGCTTTTCCAGTAATTATCCTTCTACTGAACATTTCCTTCCCAATATCTCATTGAGCAATATCCCACAACCATAAGACAAAATAGAACACCAAGGCCAAAAGTCACAGAGCTGGTCAGAATAAGCAATAGACTTTAGATATTGTATGCCTATGCCTAGCCAGATTTATTGTCTCCAAAAACAATTAAGTAACAACTTTTGTCCGACATTTGTCCGCTTTGATTTCAACCAGGAATAAAACAGGGAAAAAAGAAGTCTAAAGATCTCAACTTTGCTTGACTGAGTGATCTTCCTTACTTACAAAATCCAGAGGTGACTTTTTATACCTCTATGGCTTCAATGGTGATCACTGTTCTCCAAAGGGAATACAATTGTGTGCATGTGTTTCTTTTTGTTTTTGTTTCTTTGAAGAAAGGATATGGAACACTCAACAAAGCAGCAATATAGAGAGTCTACATAGAGTAATAATAATACCAGCTGTGATTTATTGCATGCTTCAAGGAACTTTATTTGTGTTAGCTTGTTTAATTCTCCAAAATACAAAGAGGTAGCTACCACACTTAATCCTTTTTACTGATGATGGAGCTGAGGCTTAGAGAGAAAAGTATGTCACATGGCTACAAGGGGCAGAGTCAGGGCCTGGAGGCTGGTCTGTCTCGCCTGGCAGACTCCTGACTTCACACCAGGATCGACTACTGTCAGGTCACTAATTTGTTCTCTGTGTTTTAAAAACTGCGAGGAAAAAGACCTGAAGGAGATCATCTAAAAGGTTAACATCCAAAACGTTAGAAATCGTTCCCTTAATGAATATGTTACTTAAAATTCACTTTTGGATTATTAATGTATTTCATTATAGGAAACGTAGTTAATATCAGAAAATGTGTATAAGAATATAAAAATGTACCCAACATCTCATCATCCAGAGATAATCACTATTAAAATATTGATCAAACTGACTTATACCTATATTAGTCAGCCAAAGGCGTGCTGATGCAAAGTACCAGAAATCTGTTGGCTTTTATAAACGGTATTTATTTGGGGTAAAACCTTACAGTTACAGAGCCCTGAATAGTTCAACTCAAAGCTGCTCTTTCATCAAAGTCTGTTGCCACATGTTGAAGCAAGAAGTCAGGCGATCTCTGCCTGGTCTCTCAGGCCTTCTCAGCTGCTCAGCTGCTCCGTTCTCTTTGGCTGCAAATGGGTCATCTCTCTTCCTGGGGCTTTAGCTGTTTGAGACTTCTCCTCTCTGTCACATGGCAGGACCGAAATGACCAAGTTCTCTCTTCTTCCGTGTGTTATCTTGAGTGAGTGTCTGTTTATATCAGCCTACCAAGGGGGCAGGTACTCAAACAGAGTCATGCCCTACTGATGTGGTTGAATCAAAAGCCCTAAAATGATTTAATCAAGTAAACTTAAAACCTTTGAATTTAATACAATCAAAGAGTATCATACCCAGAGGAACAGACCAGTTTACAAACATAATCTTCCTCTTTTTGGGGGATTCATAAATTATATCAAACTGCCACACTCCACCCTATGAATCCCAAAAAGACATTACAATATATAAAAAAATTGTAAATCTGTAACAATGTTAAGTACAAAATCATATCACAATCAGTTTATAGAAATAGTTTGTCTTAGGGCAAAGTCCCCCCTAGCTGTAGGCCTGTGAAACTTACAAAACAATTTATGTGCTTCCAGTACACAAAAGGACAGGCATAGGATAAACATTTGCATTGCCAAAAGGAGAATTTGGAAGGGAAACATGCATCATTGGTCCCCAACAGTTCTGAAAACCTGCAAGGCATACTCCATTAGATTTCAAAGTCTAAGAGTCATTCTTAAAATGATGGTTTCTTCTTCTCAGAGCCTCAGGGGAGTCCACCCTTTCCACAGGTTTGCCCAGTGGCCCTTTTCTTGGTGCCACTCTCATCAAGCATCTGGGTAGCAACTGAGCTCCAGACTTCACCCTCCAAGAACATTGGGGTGATGGCCACACTTTACCCAATCTCTGGGGTAGAGTCTCAACCCCCTTAGTACAGTGAGGTGGTGGGAACATTCTCCCTAATTCTCCCTCTCTGGCATACAGGCCCAATCTCCTCAGAACAGTGAAGTGGTGACCTGGCCTTCCCTATCTTTGGGGAACAGGCCCACCCTTCTCAAAGCACTGGGGTGGCAAATTCACTCTCCTCAACCTTTGAGGAATGTGCTCCACCCTCTCTGTAGCTTGGGGCAGCAAAACTCTCCCTGAACAGTGAGCTGGAACATCCACTCTGTCCAAATGCCAGGGCAAACTCACCCTCTCCATACACATGGGTGGGGTTCCTCTCTCGGTCCAAGGAGATGTCTTAATTCCAGACCTCAGCTTCCATGGTTTTCCTCTTAGAGCTGTTTTCCCTTCCATTTCTCCCCTCTCTGACTCTTTTAGTCCAGGCTGACAGTGGTTTTGTTCATACAGATCTCACAAAAACCTTGCTGGTTTAGCATGCAGGAAGCAGGGGTCCCAGTCATCAGACAGTAAGACTTTCCACCAGCCTTTCCTGAATAACTGCATTTTCAAGCCTGGCTTACAAGTTCCAAGTTTAGTTAATTCCTCAAATGGGGCACTATCATCTGGGGGCTTGGTTTCTAGAGGCATGGAATTTCTGGAATCAGTTTCTAGTTTTTTTGTGCCCAACAATTCAGTTATCAGATTATCTCTTTCCTCTAAAATTTTGCTATAGGCTGCAAGGAGAAGCCAGACTGCATTTTCCACATTTAGTTTGGAAGTCTTGGCTAAATGTCCAAGCTCATAATTTTCAAATTCTGCCTTCCATAAAACATCAGGAGTCAATCTTGCTAAGTCCTCTGCAATTTTAAAACATGGATCTCCTTTCCTCCAGTTTCTAATAATAGTTTCATAATTTTCTTCTAAGGCCTTATCAGAAATAACTTTAGGCTCCATATTCCTACCAACAGTCTCTTCAAAGCAGTCTAGGCCTTTTCCATCAAGCATCCCACAATCGCTCCAAAAAATACCCCTTACCCATTTATAAAAGCGTTCCAGCATTTTTGGTAATTGCAAAAGCACTTCCCCACTTCTGGTACCAAATTCTGTATTAGTCAGCCAAAGCAGTGCTGATGCAAAGTACCAGAAACCTGTTGGCTTTTATAAAGAGTATTTATCTAGGGTAAAAGCTTACAGTTACAAGGCCCTAAAGAATCAAGACTGCTTTCTCACCAAAGTCTGTTACCATGTGTTGAAGCAAGATGGTGGGTGATCTTTGCCTGGTCTCTCAGGCCTTCTCAGCTGCTCAGCTGCTCTGTTCTCTTCCGCTGCAAACTATTAGGCAAATGGCTCATCTCTCTTACTGGGGCTTTAGCTGTTTGAGACTTCTCGTTTCTGTCACATGGCAGGACCAAAATGACCAAGTTCTCTCCTCTTCAGTGTGTTATCTTGAGTGAGTATCCATTTATATCATCCTACCAAGGGGGCGGGTACTCAACCAGAGTCATGCCCTACTGATATGGCTGAATCAAAAGCCCTAAACTGATTTAATCAAGTAAACTTAAAACCTTTGATTTTAATACAATCAGAGGTATCATACCCAGAGGAAGAGACAAGTTTACAAACATAATCCTTCTCTTTTTTTGGGATTCATAAATAATATCAAACTGCCACAATATCTTTCCAGTTTTTTCTTGTGTATGTGTATCTGTGTGTCTCTGTCTTTATCTATCATCTATCTATCTATCCATCCATATAACAAAAATGGGATCATACTGTAAGTTTTAACTTACATTTTTTTACTTAACAATATATCATGAGTGTTCTCCATTCCATTTAATATTTTTTAAAAATATAATTTTAATGGTGACAATGAATCCTTCTATAATTTACTTAATCAGTTCCCTATAATTGGATATGCAGTTTGTAGTTATTGTTATTAAAATGCTATATTGAACACCTGTCTACAAAAACATTATGCATAATGTATGAATGCATTATGGATACTATTAAACATTATGCATAGTATTAAAGGGAAAAGAGCATTATACAGAATGGAGAAGATACATTTTTTAGGGCTTTTTTGGTATAGGCCAAACTAGCATGATTCTTACATTTGTCCTTCAGAATAACTTAAAACTGAGGAGATGTAGTTAAATATTCTCCCCATTTCCCCAGTGCTGGTCGTTACTCACCTCTCAAGTATGTTTTTGTGCAATTCCACCACAATGAGGGTAGGTTAGGAAAAATCTCGGTTGTGGCTAAAATGTGTGTCTTGGAGTCGACAACTGGGTTTAAACTCCAATCCTACCCCTACCAGCTCTGTAACCTCAGGCGAGTTAATTTTTCTGAGTCTCAGTTTCCACATGTATAAATGGCCCACCCCTGAGAAAGCATAATGAGATAACACTGGTAAAGTGCTCCTCAGCATTATGTCTGGCATGGAACGAATGCTCAGAAAATGTTTATTGCTATTATTATATTGGAGGAAGCATTTCCTCATGAGCTCAGTGCTTTGGAAAACTGCCTCCCAAACTACTCTGAGGGATCTAAGGAAAATGAATTTAAAAATCATTCAACATACCCTCTGGCATATAAACTGTTCCCCCTGCCCTTTTGTTTGTCTCAAAGTTTGAAGTGTTAAAAACAATTAGCTCTTTTTTCTTTCCTTACCAAGAACCAGGTTTGTTGGATTGGAGATATATTTAAATCCTGTTGTTCACAGCTGCGTAAGGAATGTAGCTTTCCTCTCCATTTGGCCAGCTGTGTTTTACAACTGTCTACCCTAAAATTTTAAAAAAGTCTAAAACTTTTTTAAAAGGCAGGACTGTCTACATCAATTCTAAATTACTCTCAGTTTCCTATAACAATACAGAAAATGCCTGACCTTTGAAACTCAGACCACAGAAGGAACTAACCTGACTCAAATGTCATACATTGTTTACACATTGTTCCTTAAACACAGATATACTACTGGCACATAGTAGGTGCTCACTGAACTGCTGTTGAATAAATTTTTACAAACTGCAAGTTGTTGAGGCATAAAATAGTATATTCATTTAACCTAAATACTCCCAGAACATGATTGGAGGGTCAGAAGAAGGTGATGGATGATTAAATGAACAGATGCTTTTTTGAGTTTATAAGTTGAGCATTGAGAAACGTTTTTCACCTAACTCATGGCTCTTGAAATATGTTTATGATCCTGGTGGAATTATGTATGGATTTCTCTAAACCACAGTTGCAGGGAGCACATGATATAAAGCACTTCTGATGGCCAGCTTGTTTTTCCATTACTATGTAAGTATGGGAAATGTTCAGCAAAGTCTTGGTGTACATGTAATACTGTATTCTCTATATTGAAATGGCCCCAGAGAATTACAGATAACACATTTAACTGTGAGGCAACCCAATATTGGGTCAAAATATTAATTGTAAGGCAAACTCCTGAAGTCAAATAACTGTGATGCACTCCATAATTTCCAAATAAACTATTGAAAGTGGTAGCACTGCCATTATCTACTGCTCTCAAGTATTTTATCTTAAATGCTTAATATGCTTTGCTGGTATTGATTGAGTGCCTTCTGTATGTAAGAGACCATGGCATGGGAAAAGCAAAGGAAAAATGTATTCTCTGCTCTCATGTTATCACAAACTAGCTGAGGGGAGAGAAAAGCCATCAATTCAGTACTGCCTAACCTCTAAGACTTAAGATAATTGCTGGGCAGAAGCAAAGCAATGTGCTGGGACTGTGAAGGAAGGAAGGAGTATTTTATTCTTACTGACAGATCAGAAAAGTGGAGGAGGCATTTGCTGTAGGCCTTAAAGGACAAGGAAAGTTTTAATTTGCAGAAATGAAGGAGAAGAGCCTTCTAGGCTGAGGGAAGAGCATGAGTCAACTCGTGAAGGCTTCAGGGAAGAGGGAACAGCTCAGACTGTTGGGATGTGAAAGGATATAGTGGTAGGCAAGGCTTTTCAGACCCGATTTGGGGTTACATAAATGCTATGCCAAGGATTTCGGGCCTTAACAGCTGGAAAGTGGGAAGCATCAGAGGCTTCTGAGCCCGGGGTTGGTGCAGGCAGATCTTCTCTGAGGAGACCATCCTCAGTGGCAGCGTGAAGAGTGATCGGAGCGGCAAGAGCTGGGAGGCAGTTTCCACGTTCCCTTCTGCTTAACCACTCCATAACTTTGGGCAGTGTCACCCCCCCACACCTCCACACACACACATACCCACCTTCCCCTTGAATGCTGTGACCCTGCACCTTTGGGCTCTCATCACCAGGCACCTTCTGTGGCTCCTATCTGAGGTAATCGGCTGTGGTCGTGTCTCTGGGAACGGGGGGCTTCCCCCAAGGTGGCTGCCACTGCCTGTGTCTCTCTTCAAGCTTCATGTTGTTCTCCCTTGAAGATTTCATCTCTCTCCCTGCCCGACTCTCCTGCCTCTACCTCACACTCTGGCTTTTCTCCAGAATCCCATTTCTCTACCTGCCTTAAAGTCAGCTCCATGGGGGTGACTCACCTCTGAAGACACATGCCCTGTATGGAGCTCAGCGTTTGCTCTGCTGAATGGGCTCCTCCTGGGCAGGTCCATTCTCAGTTAACAGCCTCTCTATTTATTCCCCCAGTTCCTCAGACTCATTTGCAGAATCCTCTTCCTTCTCCTCCCCACGCAACCCTTAGAGCCAGCCTCTCCCTTCTGCTCTCCCGCCTACTTCAATTCAACCAGTATTTGAGTACCAGGGACGGTGCTGGGGACACCTCATAGAGAGAACATGGCTCTGTCCTGGTGGAGTCTAGTAAAGAAGCCAGACATAAGAGTGATGAACTTTCTGAGATGGAAGCCCGGGGCATGGTGCCTCTCTGCCTCTGCTCTGCCCCTGCCCACCCTCCCCCACTCACCAGGATTTTCCTATAAAAGGTTACTGGAAGCATCTTCCAAATTTCCTTCTTGAACTTCTCCACTGACTCCCCACTGCTTACAGGCAAAAGTCAAAACTCTTCAGAATGGCATCACTCCATGATCTGACTCTACACTGGCTTAGCAGATTGATCCTGGAGTGTACCCCTGCAGGTTCTTCTGCTCAGAGGCACCAGCCCATTCACGGCTGGGAGAAGATGCTCTTGACTTGCCCATCCCTGTGCCTTTGTCCAAGCTCTTCCTTTACTCCATGTCCACACGTGTAAAGTCTGTCCTGGCTGAGGAGCCACATCTTCCCTGGATCCCTTCTTCTGCTTCAGTCTCCCACCCCCACGTTTGGCACCTCCATCACAATACTTATCACAATCTGTTGTGTTATTTATGATTCTGCTTCTCACTCTTAGTCAAGGATGGGGTGCTTGTCTTATTCATTCTGAATAATCATAATAACAAATGTCATAGCTAAAACAACAGGATGCTTTATATGTGCCAGGTGCTGTGCCAAGTGCTTTACTTGCATTATCTCACTATATCTTTGAAATGAAAACAGGGCGGGGGTGGTGTGGGGTGGTGTAGGTACTACCATTGGCCTCACTTTACAGAGAAAGTAACTGATGAGATGAAATGACTTTCTGCATTTAAAGCCAGAAGGTCTGACCTCAGAGTCCCCGCCCTTAACCACGACACCACTTTTATTCCCTTCCCCTGTCTAGTCAGGTTCCCTGTATAAAATAAGCCCTTCATAGGGGTGACTCAACCAAGTGACTGGGGACATTGAGGCCTGGTGCAGTCCCCCTAAGGTCATGCTGCAAGTCACAATCATTGAGAGATGAGGAATGCAGGAACTTTAGTGGCTGCATCTCCTTTTACACCGATTAACTAAGAAATAGAGGCATGGTTTTCGAAGCAAAACTAAAAATGTTTGACTGATTCAGTGGCAAAGGATTAGGTGGCAGTGTATTGAATCTAAACAGATGCAATCTGATTTGGGTCGTGACATATGCCCCTATCACACAGCCCTGTTGAACCAGGGACCCAAAGCAAGGGACTTTCTTTTCATGCAGTCACTACTGCCTCTACCTGAGCCTGAGAGGTAATATTTAAAGTGGGGGGAAAGTAAAAAAAAAAAAAAAAAGAAAAGAAACTAAAAGAAATAAAAAAGAAAAAAATCAGGATATAAAAAGAAAAAACAAACAAAATAAATAAATTGGGGGAGTACCCTCTCCCTCCCTCGCTGGACTGGACCTGTCCTTTTCCTTAAAGGGGGGGAATGGTGAGGAGCTCAGACCTTCTCCCAGTGAGGCCTGCACTGCTCAGTTCCAGAGACCTGCCTCGGTGAGTACTGGTGGGTGGGTGGTGGGTGGCCTCTACGCAGGACCTCCGTGGCATTGCAGATCAGTGGGAGCTGAGCCAGAGGGAAGGTTGGGAACAGGAAATGGTTGGTTGTCCAGAGAGCTACACAGGCCGGGGCATGGGCAGGAGTGTGTGTGCATGAGGGAAAGCTAACCACGGAGAGCCTGGAGGAACGGAACCCCAGCTTTCAGAGCCTGACAGCATTGGGTGGTTTGATCTTTAGGAGACTCCCAAAAGCCTACAGGACCAAAAACATCTGCAGCGGGGGGGCCTTTGGATGGAGGAAGAGCAGTCAGTCCCCTCCTGCTTTCCCTTTTCCTCTCCCCATCCAGCCTGTGAGAGAACAAATGGTTTGAGTTTGGCTTGGCTTACTGTAGTGTAGACGTCTTTTTGCCTCTTTGTCCTTCATATCCAGGCTTATATGGCATATGTTTTCTGGCAACATGTCAGAGGAGATGGAGATGGGCAGATGGACAGAGAGGTAAATGAGTAAAAGTTGAGAATTGTGTCTTAACACACTGTTTCCCGCCTCTCTCAGACAATACTGCCACCCTGCCATTGGGTTTCGTGAAATCTTACACCTCATCTCAGCCAGTGTGTTGTGCTACATCCTTAAAATTTTTAAGTGAGAGTTTTGAGAGGCTTAGACTTTTTTGACTTGCTCCTTAGGCCATTAAAGTCATTCTGTTTTGTTACAAAACCAGTAGAAAGTCCTATTCCACAGCCTTCCAAGAGGCAACCTCAGGGTCTGTGACACTGTTACAGATCCAACTCCTTTTTGTTTGTTTGTTTTTGGCTTAGACAATACTGGAATTTATTTGCTTGAGGGTTTGAGGCTAGGAAAAGTCCAAAATCAAGGTGTCAGCAAGGTGATGCCTTCTCCCCAAAAACTGTGGTGTTGTGGCTGGTTGCTGGTGAGATGCAACTCTTGTTAACGAGACCTGGAGGTTGAGCCAGTGGACAAGTCTCCTTCAGCAAAGCCTGAGTTTTTTTAAAATCACATTCCATGCCAGAGTGTCTCATGTTGCAGTGGCAGTCAATGTCGCAGGCAGAAGTCTGGGTTTTCCTGACCCTGGTTTGATGTGACGAGGCAGGACATTTATAAAATATGGAACAAGGCAGAGGGTCCCACTCGAAAAGAGAAGTTTTTGCCAGGAAGCCAACCAGAGGAAAAGTCGTTTGTTTCATCTTTAATGTCCACAAAAGGCTGAGAAAGATTAGGGATCAAGAAAAGAACAGGCAAACCCCGTCTACCTGTGAGACTCTCCTTCTCCACAAAGCAAAAGCATCTTTGTCCTGCTTGGAGAGGAGGCTGTGGACTCTTAGGACAACTTCAGAGGGGGAAGACCTAGAGGTACCTGTGGGAAAGGCTCAGGATGTGTGACTTACTAAGGTAATAAACATAAAGCCTTAATGATTTTGATAAATAAGACTAATTGGGTAGAGCTGAGATACTTTGAGAAAAATATGCTCTTTCTATTTAGGTCACTGAGTGCTCAGGGAATTTCAACAAAGACAGAGGCAGATGGATAAAGCGAGCAAGGGTATCAAGAGGAGACAAGAAGATGAAGAGATAGAGAGGGGCCTTGTTGGGGGCAGGGCTTGGGTCATTATTTAGTTGCTTGAGAAAACCCCAGCAGTTTGTTCAGGCCTTTTCCAAGGAGGAGCTCGCCATCTCTCTTTCCAAGGTAAACAGTTCCTGAAGTAGTGTATCCAAAAGGGCCAAAGTCATGGAGGGAAAGCAGTGGGGAGGCAGAAACCCTGGCAGAGCAGGAGGGCTAGCGGGGCAGAGATGAGAGATGCAAGGTGAGGCTGACGACGGCTGGTGCCTGCATTCTGGGGACAGTGGTGACAGACCTGAAGATGGAAGGGCCTGAACGCCTCTGCAGAGCAGCAGGGCTGTCTGGGTTCTGAGATCCCTTCCCATTGAGAGAGCAACAGGGGTGTTTTATGGTGGGGCTCCCGAGGTATCTCAGGAATAATATTAATAATGGTTAACACTTTTAAAATGTAATATTATATAATCAAATATTATTATATAGTGTAATATTATTTAATCATTTAAGTTATCGTGATCATTATTATTATTTAGTGTTTACCCAGTGCAGTGCTTTACATAATTTTATCCCATTCCATCTTCACACTAACCCTATGAGTGTAGGTGATAGTGCAGAGGAGAGGACACCGAGGCTGGGAGAGGTGATGTCACCTGGCCCAGGTCTCATGGCGAGTAGTAGCGGAGTCAAGGCTTGGATTCAGCTGGGCTGACTCCTATCCACCGGGGATATGTTTCAGCCAGTCCAGAGAGAAGAAAGAAACCCCTGAATCCCACAGTGCCAAGAATCGGACTCAGGTAGGACAACCACAAAACATCCCTATTGCCACTTTCTGGTGTCTACTTCTATGTTTTATCAAAGCTAAGATATCATCAAACATAAGATACATCACCATTTTATGTAACTCTAAGAAAAAATAATGCATATTCTGATTTCAGAGATGTTGAAATATGAAAAAAAAAATGGGCATCATAGGCTTGATGAAATATTTTAAGCACCACACGCTTTGCTAAGAGCTTTGCCTCTACTATCTCATTTCATCCCAACAACAACCCTGTCTTTATCACCCCCTTTTCGCAGATGGTGACACAGCGCTTAGAGCAGTGGCATCTGTGCCCACAGTTGGTCACACAGAGTCAGGGAGCCACAGAGCCTAGATCTGTTCTCAGCCGCTTCCTGTACCCAAACCCCTACCCTTAACCACCAGACCACCCTGCTTCTGAAGGAGGTGGGCTGTCTTTGCCATTTGTTCCTTCTGGCAGGCAGCCAGCTGGGCAAACTGAGAAAACACAATGGGGGAATCTAACTTCAGAAAAAAGAAAACCTTGCCTCATTCCTCTTCACAGGGCACATCTGTGCCCTGGGTTCACTCTGAGTCTCATGCTCCAGCTGGACACTGAGGATATGTCGTCTGGTTTCAAGGTCAGGCGACCATTTCAGAAAGACCCTGGCAGCTCTGGCCAATCTTTTTCTAGTTCATATGCTTCCAAGGTCCAAGGTCCTTCTCTGACCCATCTCTCCCTCTACCCCCAAAAACTTGTGATTTGTGCCAGATTTTGTAACATCATCCTTAACCCTGAACTTTACTCTTCCCACGTCTTCCTTGCCTGCTCCCATCTCCCCAAGCCTCTTTTCTTGTTGGCCTCACCCTGCCTCATTGGAGAGCCTTATTCATGTCTTAATCACTTCCTAACCCAGTTAAACACCTCCCTCCCATTATAGGTTTTCTAGAATCCCAGAATGTTAAGATGAAAATATGGGGCAAGGGAAAGGCAAAATGAGGGATTGTATGTACGTGTGGAAAAGAGTCAAGTGGATGAGTTCCCTTGCTTTAATTTTTGACCCCGAGACCCCCATTCTCCACTGTGGGCTGTGTTTCTACAGACTGGCCTCGGTTTCCCAACTTGTGTCATCATCATACATCTTCTTGCCCTCTGTCTTGACCTCTTGGCGATCTTTCCCCTAAATTTCCATAGTGAAGAAGGCAGTTTTATTTTAATTGAATCTTCCCCATCTCTTTGAAACACCCTTGTTCCCTCCCCTCCCAGCCGCTGAGTCATTCTTTCCCTTCACAACTCTTCCCAAAGACTTCCCTGACACTGGAGATGAAGGACGATACTTGGCATTTCCCCTTTCCTGATCTTACTCCCCACTTCATCAAGAAATTAAAATCAGCCAACTTGGAAATGGCTCCCAACTTGTAAAATCATTCTATCGGAAAATGTCCTTTTTCTTTTTTCCTGATTAACCTTCTCACATGTCCTCAACAGAACCTCTCCCTCCTTTTTCTTCGCATGAGTGTCCCAACTCAGCCGAACTTCCCCATGAAGCACCGCTAAGGGGAACTTAAAAAAAGTTTCCAATTCCAATATATGCAAACCTTTACTGAGTATCATACATTATTTGTCTTCAGCGTTTGATCAAAGTGCTCATCCTGCTGGTTATGGGTTTCCTTTGCCCTAAGTTCCCCCAGGGCAGAGGTGTGCCTGCTTCATTCATTCACTCCACTCACTGAGGAGGCTGCGGTAAATATTTGCTGAATGACTAGGTGGTTGCTGTTGCCTCACATTTAGGAGGTAAGCTGCATGAAAGCATCCATTCATTCAACAAGTACTTACTGAGACCTTACTATGTGCCAAGCCCTGTGTTAAGCACTATGGAAGTAAGAGTGAACAAAACAAACAAAAACCCCTCCCCTCTTGGAGCTTAGCTTTTAATGGAAAATGACTGTTTAAAAGTCATCAAATCAGTGTCTAGCCATCTAATATTGGACTCTAATAAGTGTGTTGGAGAGAATCTATAAATTACAGAAAGTTGAATTCATGTTTGTTCTAGAAGAGCTAAGAAATTGGGAGAGAGTCAATTAGAGAATGAGATGAGAACATTTATACAGCTTTATTGAGGTATAATTCACATATTCACCCCTTTAAAGTGTTCAATGTTTTTAGCACATTCACAGAGTTGTGCAACCATCATCACTATCTGATTTCAGAACAGTTTCATTACCTCCCCACAAACCCCCATACCCACCAACAGTCATTCCTCATTCCCTGCTCCCCTCCCCCACAGACCCTGGCAACCACTAATCTAATTTCTGTCTGTATGGATTTGCCTATTTTGGACATTTCATGCAAATGGAATCATACAATGTTTGGCCTTTTGTGACTAGCTTTTTTCATTTAGCATCATGTTTTCAAGGTTCATCCACAGGCATGTATCAGTACTTCATTTCTTTTTTTTTTTTTTTTTAAGATTTTATTTATTTATTCATTTATCCCCCCCTTGCTGCTTGTGCTCGCTGGGTCAGCTAACCACGCCGTGCGGGCGGGCTTGCCTTCACCAGGAGGCCCCGGGAACTGAACCCGGGGCCTCCCATATGGAAAACAGGAGCCCTACTGATTGAGCCACAGCCGCTTCCCTTCATTTCTTTTTAATACTGAATAATGCTCCATTGTATGGATCTACTACATTTTGTTTATCCATTCATCAGTTGATGAACATTTGGGCTCTTTCCACTTCTTAGCTATTATGAATAATGCTGCCATGAACATTCATGTACAAGATTTTGTGTGAACACCTGTTTTCTGTTCTCTTGGGTTTATACCTAGGAGTGGAATTGCTAGGTCAAGTGTTAACTCTATGATTAACATTTGAGGAACCGTCAGACTATTTTCCAAAGAAGCTGCACTACTTTACATTCCCATCAACTGTGTATAAGGGTTTCAATTTTCCCAGATACTTGCCAACACTTGTTATTGTTCATTTTTAAAATTTGAGCCATCCTACTGGGTGTGAAGTGGTATCTTGTGGCTTTAATTTGTATTACCCTGATGGCTAATGATGCTGAGCAGCTCTTCATCTGGGGATGAGAATATTTACATTATGTTTGTGAGGCAGCTATTGACTTGGTTCCCAGGAAAGTAACTGTAAGTTGTGGGTACTCAGTAACATTTGTTGAATGAACATAACCAAGAAAATTACCTTCTAGGATGTTGGTTCCATTAGTTGTGGCCAGCCTGCAAGTGGAATGGTTGTATCAGGGATAGTATTTTGCAAAAATACAAAGCAGTATATTTTCATTCCTCTCACCCACTACCTTTCAATGATGGAGCTTCGCTTCTCAAAGACCAGGACAGGAGGCCTGTTGCCCAGAGCCAGAGTGGATAGCGGAACCCAGAATAAAGAGGGCGGTAGGCTCAACCACCAAGATTTGTGGAGAGAAGATTTGTGGAATTGCTTGAGTTCCCACTTAACATATTGAGGGCTAGCGTGGCAGATAGATTATGGCACTTTTACCGCTGTCAGGGGGATGCCCCATTTGCCTTTAGGGTTATCCATGTAGACGGATTTGGAAAGAAGATAGGGTACGTGTGTGTGGGGGGTGGCTTTGGCTTTAGAAACATCCTGATGAGTTAAGGGGAGCACTGAGGGCAGGGCAACTCTGCAACACGGGGAGGCCTGGAGAGTTGAGAGGGTGGATGGATGTGATTGGATGGCCAGGGAGTATAGTTTGCACCCCCATCTCCTGCTGTTCCTGGTGGTACAGATATTAGATGAGAGCCAGAAGCCTTTATGGGGTGACCCTGAAGTGGGGCCAAGGGCAGATGTCCTGGGCAGGGAGGCAGAGATCCAGAGAGGCTCACAGCCAGCAAGAGCTGGTCAGCCAAGGAGCCGCCCTGGGCCCAGACTGAGTCAAGAGAGACCAGCAGCCCCAGCGTGAGCTGTACAGGCAGCGGGTGGGCAGGAACAGGGCAGGCGAAGGCTCCAGGCCCGAGACCTTGGGCACCAGAGGACACTGCACCAGCTCTTCTTTTCCAATGAGAGATTGAGGAGCCCCCACCCCCTTATAGCCAGATGCCACTTTGGAGAGGACCCTGGGAGGGAGGCTTGAGAGAAGCATTTAGCTAAGAGGACTATTGAAATTCTTGCACTGGATGAGAGCAAATCTGGTGTTTCTGCTACCTTACAGGTGAGGGCTTGTGAGGAAGCCCAGAGGACAGACAAGTTAAGGGAAACACAGACAATGCTGTGTGAGAACACAGGGACATGGCCACATGGGTCTGTTTACAGCAGGAAACTAGCTGTATTAGTCAGGGTTCTCTCGGGAAACAGAATCAGGAGGAGATATCTGTCAATAATATGAGATTTTACAAGAGTCTCTCATGCGACCATGGGGATGCACAAGTCCAGGTTCCGCAGGCAGGCTGCAAACCAGGGGCTCTGAGGAAAGTCCGATGAAAGGTCCTTGATGAGTTTCTGGGAGAGGTTGGCTATCCAAATTCTTTCTGAATGTTGAAATCACTTCCCCTTGTAAGGTATTCAACTGATTGGATAAAAGCATCACCCATTGCTGGTGCAATCTCCCTGATTGATGCAAATGTAATCAGCCATCCATGCAGTAAACTCACTGGTGATCGAAGTCCATAAATGCTCTTGTATTACAATTAGCCCAGTGCTTGCTGGACCTAACACCTGGACACAATTACCTGGCCGAGTTGACACATTAGCCTAACCATCACACTAGCCAAAAACAGGGTTAATGAGACTGGGGACACGGGTTCGAGTGTGACAAAGCCTGATGGGGTTGCTGTGTCTGTGGCCCTTTGCAGGGCCTGCTCTGGAATCAAGAAGAGTCTGGGCAAGAGAATTCCTCCCCTTGGACCAGAAAAAAACAGTGCAAAATGAAGGTTCTTTGTCGTCTTTGGCTATGATTCTTTCTGAAGCCTCTGGAGGCATTTGGATGAGCCAGGCTAAAGAAACATCAGTTCTCTAACAGCTGGACCTCCTGTTTTTTGAGCCCTTCCTTTGTTTCAGGCACTGTGCTAACTCTTTACATGTGTCATTGAATCCTCACAGCAAACCTCTGAAGTAGGTACTGTTATTCCTATTTTATATATGAGGAAACTGAGGGCTCGGTGAGGTTTCCCAGGATCTGCTGTGTTAAGTGGTCAGGTGGGCATTTGAGCACAGTACCCCAGCGCAGAGGCTGGGCATTTAGCCACCATGCACGCTGCCCCCTCTCATTATCCTACTAACACTTCCCCTTAAAATTGAAGCAAGATCTAGGTAAGAGTTATTAATAGAAGAAAATATGAAAATCTATTGCTTTTTATTTATTGAAAAATACTTGACAACATGGATGAACACTGAAGAACCTGTGTTGAGGGGAATAAGCCAGACATAAAAGAACAAATATTGTATGATTTCACTGATATAACTAGAATAAACAAACTCATAGACTCAGAATCTAGAATATAGGTTATCAGGGGACAGGGGTGGAGGTGGGGGATAAGAAATGGGAAGTTAAGGTTTAAAATGTACAGAGTTCCTATTGGAACAATGGAAATGTTTTGGTAATGGATGGTGGTGATAGTAGCACAATATTGTGAACATAATTAATAGCACTGAAATATATATCTGAATGTGGTTAATAGAGGGAACGTTGGGCTGTATATATGGTAATAGAATTTTTTTTTTTTTAATCCTTGGGGGTAGCAGAAGTAGCTCAGTTGGTTGAGTGCCTACTTCCCATATATGAAGTCTCAGGTTCGATCTCTGGTACCTCCTAAAAAAAAAAATCCATGGGACAGCACTACACAAACAGTAAACCCTAAGTTAAACCATGGACTACAGTTAATAGTACAATTATAAAAATGTGCTTTCATCAATTATAACAAATGTACCATATCACTCTAAGGTGTCAATAATAGGGTGGTATGTGGGAATCCTGTATTTTATGCATGAGTGTTCTTTTTTTTTTTTTCATTTTTAAAACAATTTATTAAGGTATATCTTCCATACATGAACATACATAAACAGTAAGGATATAGTAAAAGTTGTGAACTTACAAAAAAAAATATGCATAACATCATACAGGGCTCCCATACATCACCTCACCACCAATATTATGGTGAAACATTGTTGTGAAACATTTGTAACAAATTATGAAAGAGCATCGTCAAAGAATTACTATTAACTATAGTCATATCTTACATTAGGTGTATTTCCCCCCCAACCCACCCTATTATTTTCTTATTCATAAACCTTACAATTTATCTAAAGTGTAACAACCAATGGCATTTGGTATAATCACAGAGCTGTGCACTCATCACCCCAATCAACACTAGAGCATCTTCATTACTCCAAAAAAAATAACACCAAAAACAAAAAACAAACCACTGTCATACCCATATGTTAGTGCTACTAATTACAAATTCTATGGTGTGCTTTTACCATTTCTATTCATTTCCAAACATCTTTTTACCAATTCTGCAAAGATTAAACCTCAGCTTTACATTCTCTAACCACATTCTATTCTCTGGTAAGTTGTATTCTAGCTATTAACTCCATGAGTTTGCTCATTATATTTAGTTCTAATAGCAAAGTCATACAATATTTGTCCTTTGGTTCCTGGCTTGCTTCACTCAACATAATATCCTCCAGGTTCATCCACATTGTCATATGCTTCACGACCATTTCTTCTTACAGCTGAATAATATTCCATCGTGTGTATATACCACCATTTATTTATCCATTCATCAGTTGATGGACACCTGGGCTGTTTCCATCTTTTGGTAGTTGTGAATAATGTCACTATGAATATTGGTGAGCAGCTGTCTGTTTGTGTCACTGCTCTCAGTTCTTCTGGGTATATACTTAAGAGCGGTACTGCCGGGGTCTCATGGTAGCTCTATATCCAACTTCCTTAGGAACCACCAAACAGACTTCCACAGTGGCTGTACCATTCTACATTCCCGCCAGTAATGCATAAGCGTTCCTATCTCTCCACATCCTCTCCAATACTTGTAGCTTTGTTTTTTAAATAGTGGCCATTATAGTAGGTATGAAATGATATCTCACTATAGCTTTGATTTGCATTTCCCTAATTTTGTTCAACATTTTTTTCATATGTTTTTCACCATTTGTATTTCTTCTTTAGAAAAATGTCTATTCAGGTCTTTTGCTCATTTTTTAAAAATTGGGTCATTTGTCTTTTATTGTTGAGTTGTAGGATCTCTATATATCATGGATATTAGACCTTTGTTGAATGTGTGATTTCCAAATATTTTCTCCCATTGAGTAGGCTGTCTTTTTACCTTTTTCACAAAGTCCTTTGAGGTGCAGAGGTGTTTAATTTTGAGGAGGTCCCATTTATCTATTTTTTCTTTTGTTGCTTGTGCTTTGGGTGTAGTTTAAAAGACCCCCACCTACTACAAGGTCTTATAGATGTTTCCCTACATTATCTTCTATGAGTTTTATGGTCCTGGCTTTTATGTTTAGGTCTTTGATACATTTTGAGTTGATTCTTGTATAGGGAGTGAGAAAGGGGTCCTCTTTCATTCTTTTGGTTATAGATATCCAGTTCTCCCAGCACACTTTGTTCTGTCCCAGAAAATTGAACTTGGTAGGCTTATTAAAAATCAGTTGACAACAGAAGTGAGGGTCTATTTCTGGGCTCTCAATTCAATTCCATTGATCAATGTGTCTATCTTTATGCCAATACCAGGCTGTTTTGACCACTGCAGCTTTATAATATACTTCAAGATCAGGAAGCTTGAATCCTCTGACTTTGCTCTTCCTTTTTAGGATGTTTTTGGCCATGCAGGACTCCTTTTTCTTCCAAATAAATTTGGTAACTGACTTTTTAAAAAGTATTTATTTCCATGCACAGGTAAAGCCTAGAAGGTCTGATCCCAAACTATTAACAGTGATTATTCTGGGGGAGGGGCTTTTCTGCTTATTTTCACCTTTCTATATTTTCTGAATTCCTTATTATGAGCTCATGCTATTTAAATAATTAGCAGTAAAAAAGCAATTTTCCTTTAGGGAAAAAAGGTACCACTGAAATATGGTAGTGTTTCTAGTCGCAAGTAATGAAGGATTCATAATGATGGTTTTGGCCCCTACAACACACAAATTATTTTGCAACCAAGTTTCTTTTAGCTCAGTCACCTGGGGCTAGGAGGGCTGATTCTAGTCTCTTCAGGGATGGGTTCTATTGAAGCAAGAGCAACTGAAAAGGAGGTTCAGACACATTCTTAGGTCCTGTCGCCCAGGCCCAAAACCCAGACAACCACCCCCTCCTTCAGGAATGGGGGAGGGCAGGGGCTGTGCAGCAGCTTGGGATGGGAGGATGGTGATGAGGCGATGAGAGGTGGGAGTGTACATTAAGGGTTTAAAAGATTGAAACAACAGAAATTTATTCTTTCATAGGCTAGAAGTTCTAACTCAAGATCTTGGCAAGGCCATGGTCCCTCCAAAGGCTCTTGGGGAAAATCTGCTCCTTGCCTCTTCCAGCATTCCTGGGCTGTGGCTGCATCATTCCAATCTTTGCCTCCATAGTCACGTGGCCTGCTGCTCTTCTGTCTGTCTCAACATTCCTTCTGCCTCTCTCTTATAAGGATATATGCCACTGCACTAATGACACATCCAGATAATCTAAGATAAGCTCTTTTCCTCAAGATCCTTAACTGAGTCACATATTTTGCCATATAAGATAATATTCACCAGTTCTCGGGATAAGGATATGGACATTTCTTTTGGGGGCCACCATTTAGCCCACTACACCCTCTGATTGGCCTTCACCATGTAAATGTCTTCTATTCCTATTGATAAGACTAACTGTGAAGGAGACAGACATCCACCAAAACAAGTTCTTCCTTCCTCCACAGTAATGCATACCTAGCTGGGGGGACTGGAGCAACAACTCTGCTTCATAGGCCTCCCTGCAGCTAGAGTGGCCATGGGACTAGGTCCTCAATGGAAGGTGAGAAGAAGTGATGTGTCCTACTTCCAGCCTGGCCATTAAAGCATTGCATGTGTGGGAAGCGGCTGTGGCTCAATCAGTAGGGCTCCCGTTTACCATATGGGAGGCCCCGGGTTCGGTTCCCGGGGCCTCCTGGTGAAGGCAAGCCCGCCCACACGGCGTGGTTAGTTGACCCAGCAAGCACAAGCAGCAAGGGGGGATAAATGAATAAATAAATAAAATCTTTAAAAAAAATAAATAAATAAAATAAATAAAGCATTGCATGTGTATTCCTTCACACTTTCCTTCCCATGAACCTGAGACCCAACTGCAACCTTGCAGATGAAGACAACACCCCATGACAAAAGTGGAAGGAAGCATGGATCCCTGAATGACCACATGGAGTAGAGAAATAGACGAACTCACTCCAGACCATTGCAAGAAGGAGAAATAAACTTCCCTATTTTTTAAGCCATTGTTTTATTAGGTCTCTTTGTTAGGGTTAAAAACTAACAAGGGGGAAACGGACGTGGCTCAAGAGGTTCGGCGTCCATCTACCATATGGAGAGACCAGGGTTCGATCCCTGGTACCTCCCAGTAAAAAACAAACAAACAAACAAACAAAAAAAATTAACAAGGACCCCAATGTTTACTGCCTCTTACCTGCTGCATCCAGTTCACTTTTTCCTCAGCAGTAGTGGAAGCAATAATTAGATGCCCTATACTAGTATATAGAAACACTAGTGAATTTTTTGTGTTGATCTTGTATCTTGCCACTTTGCTGAACTCATTTATTAGTCTAATAGCTTTGTTGATATTTCAGGATTTTCTAAATATGCTATCGTGGGAAGCGGCTGTGGCTCAATCAGTAGGGCTCCCGTTTACCATATGGGAGGCCCCGGGTTTGGTTCCTGGGGCCTCCTGGTGAAGGCAAGCCCGCCCGCACGGCGTGGTTAGCTGACCCAGCGAGCACAAGCAGCAAGGGGGGGATAAATGGATAAATAAATAAAATCTTAAAAAAAATAAAAATAAATAAATAAATAAATAAATATGCTATCGTGTCATCTGCGAATAAAGATTTACTTCCTCTTTTACAATTTGAATGACTTTTATTTTGTTTTCTTGCCTAATTGCTCTAGCTAGAACTTCTAACACAATGTTGAATAACAGTGGTGACAACGGACATCTTTGTCTTGTTCTTGATCTTAGAAGGAATGCTAAATTGTCTAATTTGTTGGCATACAGTTTCTCATAATATCCTGTTATGATCCTTTTTATTTCTGTGAGGTTAGTTGTAATGTTCCCCCCTTTCATTTCTTATTTTATTTATTTGCATCTTCTATCTTTTATTGTGTGTAAGTCTTGTTAAAGGATTGTTGATTTTATTGACAATCCATCTTTTGGTTTTGTTGATTTTTCTTTCTTTTCTTTTCTTGATTTTGTTTGTTTCTGCTCTAATTTTTCTTATTTCTTTCTTTCTACCTGTTTGGTATTGATTTGCTGTTCTTTTTCTAGTTTGCCCAGTTGTTCAGGTAGGTCTTTGATTTTAGCTCTTTCTTCCTTTTTAATATAGGCATTTAGGGCAATGAATTTCCCTCTCATCATTTCCTTAACTGTATCCCATAAGTTTTGATAAGTTATATTCTTATTTTCATTCATCCTGAGATATCTACTAATTTCTCTTACAATTTCTTTTTTGACCCACTCACTGTTTAGGAGTGTGTTGTTTAGCCTCAATATATTTGCAAATTTCTCCCTTTCTTACCTATTATTGATTTCCAGCTTCATTCCATTATGAGCAGAGAAGATGCTTTGTATAATTTCAATCTTCTTAAATTTATTGAGAGATGTGTTATGGCTCAACATGTGGTCTATCCTGGAGAAAGATCCATGAGCACCTGAGAAGAATGTATAACCTGCTGATTTGGGGTGCCATGTTCTTTATATGTCTGTCAGGTCCAGCTTATTTATCATATTGTTCAAGTTCTCTGTTTCCTTGTTGTTCATCTGTCTAGTTGTTCTATCTTTTGATGTGAGTGGCATGTTGAAGTCTCCAACTACTATTGCAGAGGCGTCTATTTCTCCTTTCAGTTTTGCTAGAGCTTTGGGGCACTCTTGTTCGGTGTATGGATATTTACGACAGCTCCTCCTTCCTTTTGGATTGTCCCTTTTATTAATATATAATGGCCTTCTTTATCTCTTATCACTTTTTTAAATTAAAGTCTGTTTTTTTCTGACCCCAGTATAGCCAACTCTGGCTGTATTTTGGTTACTGTTTGTGTGAAATATCTTTTTCCAACCTTTCACTTTCAGTCTATTTGCATCCTTGGATCTAAGGTGAGTCTCCTACAGACAGCATATGGATGGCTCATGTTTTCTTATCCATTCTGTCAGTTTATGTCTTTTGATTGGGAAGCTTAATCCATTAACATTCAGTATTATTACTGTAAAGGCATTACTTACTTCAATCACTTTATCCTTTGGCTTTCATATGTCATATCTTGTTTTGTCCATCTTTTAAACCTTTTGGTTACCTTCTCTAGTAATCGTCATTTCTATGCTTTCCTCCAAGCCTCTCTCTCATCTTCTCTTTTCTGGCTACAGAACTCCCCTTAGTGTTTCCTGTAGAGCTGGGTTCTTACTACTAACTCCCTTCGTTTCTGCTTATCTGTGAATATTTTAAACTCACCAACATATTTGAAGAACAGTTTTGCTAGATAAAGAATTCTTGGCTGGCAGTTTTTTTCTTTCAGTACCTTAATTATATCATACCACTGCCTTCTTGCCTCCATGATTTCTGAAGAGAAGTTCACACTAAATCTTATTGGATGTCCCTTTTATGTGATGTTTCACTTCTCCCTTGCTGCTTTCAAATTTTTCTCTTTATCTTTGACATTTGGCATTCTGAATATTATATGTCTTAGGATAGGTCTATTTGGATGTATTTGAATTGGAGTACACTGTGCTTCCTAGACACATATATTCATGTCTTTCATGAGAGTTGAGAGATTTTGTCCCTTTTCCCTTCTCTTCTACTCCTGGAACTCCCATAACATGTATGTTGGTGCACTTTGTTCTATCATTCAACTCCCTGAGCCCCTGCTCATTTTTTTCCATCCTTTTCTCTCTCTGTTCTTCTCTCTTTTCAATTTCAGCTGTTCTGTCCTCTACATCACTGATCCTTTCTTCTATGATTTCAAATCTTCTGTTATGTGCCTCTATTTTGTTTTTTATCTCATTTATTGTGTCTTTCATTCCCATAAGCTCTTTTATTTTTCTACTCAAGGTTTCTAATTTTTATTTGTGCTCACCCAGTGTCTTCTTAATGTCTTTTACTTCTTTAGCAATGTTGTCCTTCAACTCCATGATTTGATTTAAGAGATTTGTAAGAAACTCATTGATTAGTTGTTTCAAGTCCTATGTCTTGTCTGGGGCTTTGATATCTTTGTCTTAGTATGGCTTGTAATTTTTTGCTAATGTCTAGGCATCTGATTATGATCCTGAATTTACTCTGATGTTCAGTTTCTCTTTTTTACCTAGGGATTTACTGTTTTGTAGCCGTGTTCTACCACTGTTCTTTGACTCTTGATTTAACTTGTTCTAGATATTTAGGATTGCCTCTGTTTAACTGCTCAAACCAGGGCTAAGGACCCATTAATGGGGTGCAGGCCAGTTTCCAAGGGCCTTGGAGAGGGTGGCAGTAAAGGCACCTGCTTATCTCTTTTATTTGTTTATTATTATTTTTCCTTTTTGTGCACTTTTCTGGTCTTCCAGGCAGATGGCACTCTTTGGCAGACCTCTCAGCTCAGACCCCAGATGCTAGGGGGGAATGCACTCAGTGTAACTCCAAGGGGGGTGGTGTTGAAGCAATGTCTTCAGGGCAGGCCAACTTTCACAAACAAACTTTCTCAGAAGCTATTCTCCTCCCTTGGCCAGCTACATCCTCACTCTCTCTGCCTTCTCAACAGCTAGCCCAGAGCAGTAGGAAGGGTGTTTGAGAAGCCAAATTATCTTTATCTTCCTGTGGGCTTTTAGTGCAAACCATGTCATGGCTCCACCCAGCCTGGAAGTGTGCCATGCCTCCAATGCAGCAGACCAAGTTCAGTGGCCAAAATCTGAATTTGCTGTAGGCTGTGTTCCCCTTCTCCTCTCTCTTGGGGAAGAGGATCCCTGAAACACCCTAAGTCTAGACCTGCTATAGTCCACATTCTGCAGACTGCTGTTTGCTCCAAGGGTAGGGGGGTGGACACCCACTGCTGATGTGCAGCTTTTCTCACAGGATTTTTCCAGCCAGCTGAGACTCCTTTCCTTTATCCCTTTCTCTTCTAGGTGGTGTCTTACCTTCCCCTGGTGTTCTGAGCCCCAGAGCAGCCCTACAGACGGTCTCCATCTGTCCTCTAGCTATTTTTTTCTGGGAGAGAAGAGATCCTTCTGTCTCTCTAATCCTCCATCTTCATGATTGCTCTTTAAATCCACAACTTCTCTAGTAAAAAATTACTTGCCCATTTCACAATAATAAAGAAGGTTACAAAGAAAAATTATATTAATCAAGGTGGTAGAGAACCTGAATGAGAACTCTTTTCATCCATATCTCCCCCAGTGCAAGCCAATTCCAGCAAACTCAAGGCTCAGCTTTGTTGGTTATGCAATTTTCCCCAAAAGACATTATACCTAGCTCAGTTTAACACATACATGCTTCCATCCATCCATCCATCCATCCATGCAAATATTCATAGTTTTTCATCTCACAATTTTTGAGCCCACTACATGCCAAGTACTGGGCACTCAAATGCCCAAGACAGTTTCTCTCTTTAAGGAATTCACAGGTGGGGCAGAAGCAGCTAATATATACCCAATATATGTGGGTACTAGAGGGTGCTTCAGCATACATGGGGTGCAGAAGAAATAGGAAGGGACTAAAGAGAGTCTAGTAGAGAAGGAAGGATTTTGCCTGGGACAAACAAACTATTCTCAAATCTCTGCATGCTGCACCTTGTCCTCCTTCAGGTTTCAGCTTGAATGTCACTTCCTCAAGGAATCTTCCCTGACCACTTATTCTAAAGTTGGTCCCATTTTTTATTCTCTGTCTTGGTTCCTTGATACTGAAGGAACTATCCACCAAAGCACAACTTGCAATTTTTCTTTCTTTGTCCTTTAATTCATGTGTGTGCATGTGTTTGTGTTTGGTCTGTAAAGCCCCACCACAAAGTGGTTCCATAAGGGCAGAAACCATGATTGTCTTATTCACAAAAGTATCTCCAAGGCCTGACACATAGTGGGTGCTCAATTTTTGCCAATAAATATTGGAACCAGTCCATATAGATTCTTGAAAGTCAAGCTAAGGAGTTTGGACTTTGGCCTGTGGGCAGTGTGAGGCCTGATGAGGTTTGTGGTTTGGGAGGACAAAGCTACAGATGCTGTGGACAAAGTAGGAGGAATAAGCTACAGAGAGAAAATTTAGAAGCAATTGTCATGGATGAGGGTTGAAATTTTGCTGGGGTCTGATGGTAGAGAAGGAAAAGAATGGGAATTAAGGAATATTTAGGCTGAATCATTAGAGAGGCCTGTGATTGTTGAGGCAAAGGAAATATGACTAAAGTCTGTAGCTTGGGCTACTTTGTAAGCACCTGGCTGTCATTAATTCAGGCAGAGGAAATGGAAGGAGGGTCTGGTTCATGGGAAAACAAGCTATGTTCACCTTGGGATATATCTGCAAGATGTCTAGGAAGGTTTTCTGTAGATGGTGGGAGCTGTGAATCTGGAGATCAGGATAGAGATACAGGAGCGGGATTTTGGAGATGTCAGGGGCATCTGAGGCAGACAGAGATACCCAGGGAGAGCACGGACACTGATAAAAGATCAGGATCTAGACAAGCCCCTGACGATGTCTTCCCTACTTCAAAGCGTGGTCACCAAGGAAAAAAAGCTCGACAGGACACGGAGCAGAAACAGTTAAAGTGAAAGGAGACCCAGAAGACAGCGCTGTTGTTGAAACAAGATAGGGGTATTTCAAAAAGAAGAGGATCATCTAAGATGGGATTAAAAGCTCTAATGTCCATGTGGCCCAGGAGAATCCACAAGGGGGTGTGACACAAGCTCAGACTGATTCTCAGCTCCAACCAGGCAGGAAGGCAGGAGCAATGGGTCATATATCTTCTAATGGTTCAAGAGAAGCCAGGCAGTGGGTGTTTTATGTGAAATCATCCAAATGGTAAACATCAAATCGGTTAAGAACAACCACCACAACCTACATGGGCCTCAAGCAGAGCAGAGCTGCAGGCCCCAGCTGGCTCACAGATCACAAGTGTGCAACCCTGGCCTTGGCGATTAGAAGGCCATGGGTGAGCTTCTCCAGGGCAGGGTTGTGATGGGTGGAAGGGGGACTCCAGGGGGCTCAGGATGCCTGGGCAATGCCGGGGGTGCTGTCACTTTGAAGAGCTGGGCTGTGCAGGGAAGTTGAGGGTGGGGAGTGAGCAAGTCATGTGGGAAGGATTCTGCAGGTGGGAAATAATCCACCTGAAGGGAAAGGTTCAGTGGACAGCATTCTCATCTTCTTTTCAGAAAGCTTTACAAGTGACATTAATTTTGCCTTTACATTAGATAAAAACCAACAGCAACAAAATACAATGTGAGTTCCCCCTCACCCACCTCAGCTTACTCTACAAAAGTAATCACTTTTTCAGGTTCTTATCTATGTATCTACACATACATATGTGATTTGAAAAATCAGTTGTGGTATAATTCCATACGTATTGTTCTATGGCTTCCCCTTTTACACTCAACAATATATTGTGGGTAGCTTTCCTCATGAGTATATATATGTTTAGCTCTTTTTTTCATAGTTGATTGGCATTTGTTTGGACAAAATTTGTAATTTTGTCACCATTCCATTATTTTTGTACAATTGTTTCCAGATTTTTGCTAGTGCAAACAGTGCAGGGTGAACCTCTAACATTGACCTCTGGGCATACCTTGAGTCATTCCGTAGACAGGCTCTTAGTACTAGACTTGGCCACAGGGTCTGCACAAAAGTGTGCTGTTTTCTTGAAAAGCTTGTTGAATTTGTCTTGTGTTCCCTCAGGGAATGAAAATGAAAAATGCAGGGAAGAAGATACATTTCCAATGAAGCTTACAAATTGAAAATAAGGTTTTAAAGTATCCCTATCTGATGAACACGTAGATTTCTTTATAATCAAGATGTTGTGGGTAGGACCATGTTTATGCATAAGTAACTCTTATTAACCTGATAACTATGGGACAAATATAAATAACCCTCAAAGGGATTTTTTTTAAGTCCACCTTTCCCGGTTTCACCAAACATCTTCTACGTCTTAGGGTCAACATCTTGAAAATGATACTGATTCCTGATGGCCCATTTAAACATGTTAAAAGAGTCATAGTATGGGAAATTTGTTCACAGACTTTTGGGAGACCAAAGGTTGAAGCACGTTTAAAAAAATTTTTAACATGATTATACTCGTACAATTTGGCATTTAAACCTATCAAATGATCGGTTTAATTATATTCTCAGAAGATCATTCTTTGGCACAGAGCAGGGAAAAAAACATCTCTCTTTCCTTTGGAGAACACAAAAACATACAAGAAAAATAAAGACGAAGTGTAAGCCTTTTCCCACGGGCGCTCCAGTTTCACCTCTGTGGTTCACTCTGCATACTTGGCTTAGAGCGCCCTCTTCTGGAACCAGGTTCCACTGCACCAGTCTGCGCCCAACCCACCCAGAGGCAGGACAAGTATGATCATCAGTGTTTAGAAGCTCTCCAATTCTAACGTCAACAAATCTTTGAGTTTCTTCTGCCTTAACCACTGAAATCCTAAGATGTTCTTTTACAATAATTGTGCTGTATTTTCAGGTTACATGGTCTCTGTCTCCTTGGTTACTATTTTTTTAAAAATAGCTTCTTAAATCTGAGTTTAACTCCTGGAAATCTAATTTAAGTTTGTTAACGGTTGGGAATAAAATTCATCATTTTGAATAAGTGGAAACTAGGTCTAGAAGCCAAAGGGGAAAGGAAAACAGTTCTATCTGCCATTACCCAATGCATCTGAGCAAGGTGCTAAGATTTCTGTCCCACTCTGGAAAGTTGTCAGCACCTCAAACCAGCTTCATATTTCCTGTATTCATTTAACAAATATTTGCTGAGCACCTATTATATGCCAGGGAGTGTGCTCAGAGCTGGTTCACAATGGTGGATGAGATGAGGATAGTGCCATCTCAACTAACTACATCTGATAACCAGTGGTATTTTTGTTGCAAAGTCCTTGGAAATCTAAGAGTGTCATGACGGGTTCCCAGACAGGTAATGTTCTTTCAAATGACCTATTTATCTACCACGTGCTACTACTACTGAATTTAACTAGGTTTGAATCTTTTTCAACTCAGAAATGCCTTCTTTCTAGCTTCTTAAATGGGGGCTCTTCAATCCTCCAAGGAACAAGTTCATACTCTATTATGATAGGAAGGATCAGGCAGCATGAAAGAAACAGCTTTTCTAAACAGATGCCTGTTTTCCTTGGAACCAGGTGGGCAGCGCTGAGGCCGAGCCCTGATTAGACGTGGGTTCCCTGCACTATCTTCACAAAACCTCCTGGGAGAGCAATTAATCAACTTACGATGAGGTCATACTTGATTAGGGTGGGTCCTAAGGCCATGTGACAACATCGACACAAGGACACACAGGTGGAGACGGATACAGAGTTTGGGGTGATGCCGCCCCCAGCAAAGGCACACCTGGGGCCACCAGAAGCTGGAGGCGACAAGGAGTCTTCCCTAGAGCCTACAGGAGGGAGCATGGCCCTGCCGACGCCTTGACCTGGACTTGTAGCCTCCAGGACTGTGAGAGAATAGAGTCCTGATGTTTTAAGAATCAGGTTTCTGGTACTTTGTAACAGCAGCCCTAGGAAACTAAGACAGAGGGGGTCAGCCCCTTCAAAAGGCCCTCTTCAAAGAGGAGAATGTTTCCTTGCAACCAGGCCATAGCCCTTATGGGGCTGAAGACAGCAGTTGACAACACTGGTGAACGAGCCAGGCAAGGTCATCCTTAAAGCCAGGGGCTGTAAGGAACCAAATGCCAACACACTTGCCAATGAGATTCCACTAGTTATTCATGCCTGACTTTTACTAAACTTCAGATGAAGTTTGGAGAGGCAGATGTTCTTTCTTCTCCACTTCTCTCACATTAGTAACTGCAATATGGTTCATTGGGAGAGTCACTGACTCTTCTATTATCTACATTATAACTGAGCTTAGAATTATAAAAAACCTAACATTCTTTTAAAATCACTCCAGATTTCCCAAAGAGTGGTTCTGAAGGATCCTATTTTGTAGGCTTCCTCCAACCAAAGTTCCCAATCTTCACATGCCTTGTCCCAAGTTACACTTTTCAATTAAATTTAGTTCATTCAGTTCAACTCCCCAAATATTTATTGAGCTGAGCACTGTTAGAAAAATATCTCGATACTGCCTTCAAGAAATTCACAGACCAAGGGATAAGACAGATGAATAAACAAATCAGTTTAATCCAGGGTAGTGAGTGTGATGATGGAATTATATACAAAGCAGCACTTTCAAGCCCCTGACCTCATTGAGTTATGATCTGGAGGGGGAGCCAGATGTTAATCAAAAAATTGCACAAATAAAAGTAGAATTTAAAACTCTGGCCAGTGCTATAGGAGAGGCATGAGGTGCCACGAGTGCTTTCATGCGGCATCAGGTTGTGGGAGTCCAGGAAGGCAGCTTTGAAGGTGTGACAGCTGAGTGGAGAGCGGAAAGTTGGGTATGGGGAAAACTGGCTGTAGCATGGAGGAAACAGTGGTGCAGGCAGAGGGAAGAGGGTGTGCAAAGGATCTGTGGCAGGGACACACAGTGTATTCAAGGGACAGAACCAGTGCGGGAGGGGGAGAGTGGGGTGGGCTGAGGTCAGAGAGGTCAGCAGGATCAGCCCCCCATGTAGGGCCTGGTCAGCCACACCCTACCCTTCTGTGTAGCCCAGTTTCCTTGTTTCTATAAAGAGGATCAGAACAGCACCTACTGCATAGGAATAAATGAGTCCATCTTTGTAAACCACACGGAGACCTGTGTGGTAAGTATCGACTGCTATTATTGTTGTAATTAGCATTCTCATCATTGTCACCAGGATAAAGATCTTGCCAGGCCCAGGTCAAAATGTTTCTTTTTAACAATTTGGAAATGAGGGCACAGCTCCAGAGCAGGATCGGAGGCCACAGAAATTAGTATCAACTGCACGGTAACCGCTGGCTTTCTGGAGACATTCTGAATGAATGACCAGTTGGGCTGCTGACCACAGGGCTCAAAAACAACCACCAAAACTTTATCCCAAATACCAAGGAAAAAAAAAAACGAGACGGGGAGAAGGAGCTCTATAAATGGAAAATTACACTCAACACAAATCTCATTCAATGTGAACTCATTTTTGACTCTGTCTGGAAACCCAGGGCTGAAGGAAGTGGAAGGGACAGGAAGTGAACAGGTGTGCCCAGGCCAAGACCGCTGGCCTGGGGACTGCGTGAATGAATGTGGACAGCAACAAGGCTGATGAGGAATAGGGCTGTGGCCTCCCACTAGACCCCAGACACTGACCCAGGCACTCCTGAGGTTGCTGGGGGCTGTGACAGGAACCCAGGTGGCAAGTCTTGGCCCTGGGACTGAGTCAGGCAGCAGGGAGCTGGGGCGGAACTGCGGGCGATGTGGAGAGCCTGCTGGGCTCCAGCGACCCTTCTGTTCCTAAAATGGGGGTCCTAGGAGTACTAGCCTCATAGGGTAAGCACAGCATCGAATGGGATAATCCAACTAGTACGCTTCAAAAAATTAGCACACTCTTCAGAGCAACTTTGAGCCTCTACCAGCCCAGGCTTTCAGGTCTACAACCCATTTGCTGTGTGGCACGAGACACATTTTTTTAAACAACTCTATGCCTCGTCTTTGTCGTGAGAAAAAAAATTGCAACCTTCTCATTTAAATGGCTCTCCTTCATAAATATTGACATAATAAGAGACAGCATTTGGTGACCTGTTTCTCTATGCACCAAACACTGTGAAGAACCTTCCTGGGAGGTTACGGCCCAGACATCAAGCCCTGGAGTCAGACTGTTTTGGTTCCAACCCTTCGCCCGTCCCTTCCTGGATATGTGACCTTAAACAATTACTTAACCCCCCTGGGCTTCAGTTTCTTCATCGGTAAAATGAAGATGGGGGAGAGAACTAGATGATCTGCATCGCAGGGTTTGTGAGGGAGTGAGGGAAGAGGCATTTTTAGTAGAGTGCCTGATACTGAGCACTTAATAAATGTACTAATCATTGCTGCTTGTTCTCTCGGTTTCTGCTGCCCATTCCCCCTATGACAGCCAGGGAAGTTGAGGCTAGGAGAGGTTAAGTGACACAGAGCTTAAGGGGCAGGGGGCTTCCCACTTCTCTCAGATGCAGTGGTAGAGGTTCCGCCTCCTTGGCATGGAGAATTACAGAAAAGAATTAGTTTGAGACTCAGGGAGGTATCTTTGGAGTTGTCGTGTGTGTAACTTGATCTACAGCTAGGACCCTCGGCCCCCCCACCCTCGCGCAAGCTCCCCTCTACCACTGGTTGACTGGCCTCTTTCTGAGCAGCGGCACAGTTAGGCTTTAACACCGTCCCCCATAACACCAGCTTTCCCCAACCTCAGCGTCTCAGCAGGGGATAATTTAGCTGGTGTAGCCTGGGGGTAAGTGTGTGTCAAGCCATATCTTTATAGTTTAGAATGTTTATCCTTCTGACTCAGACCCCAACTCCCAATTAACACAGGAAATCCCTATTTTTCACTTTAATGCATTTCTAGAACCTTTGTTTTATAGCTCATTATATTTGTTGATCTTATATTTCCACAGGAATAATAGACTGATTTCCATTAATAATTCAATATTAACGCAATATCCAGTCACTATAAGCCTCTCTTAACATTTCAAATCATGAGACTATGAGCCAGACATTGATTATAAAGGAGGCAGGCTAATAACAGTGGGAACATCAGCGTCATCGTCTACTGCCCACATATGAAGCTTAACCAGGTTATATGTCTTAAGTCATTTGATCTTCATAAAAACCCTACAGGGTAGGTACTATTGCCATCATCATTTTACAGATGAGGGAAACTAAAGCTCAGAGTGGTTACTTGACTACCCAAGGGCACACAGCCATTCAGTGAGAATTCGAACCCCGGGCTATTGGACTCCATAGACTTTTTAACTACCCGGTTCACCTTTGCTGTCCTTTTGAACCATTCACACCTGTCATCTTGATAAAACCCATGGATCTCCTCTCCCTCTCCTTTAAATGATACAACCCAGATGACATACCTTAGCTCAGTGCCTGGCACAAAAGTCAATCAATGTTTCTCTCTTTCTCTCCCCAGCACCTTCTTCCCTCCACCCTCTACCTGTCCCGCTTTCCTTCCCCCTCAGAGGAATTCTCTGTCTATCCAGTGCTCCCCAAACGGGCAGGTACCTGAGAATCACCTGGGGAAGCTTATTACAATGGAGATTCCCAGGCCGAACCCCCAAAGATTCTGCTTCAGTAAGTCTGGGGCAGGACCCAGGAAGCTGAATTTTAAAACAAATGCCGTAATTCTGATGTGGGTGGTCCTTGGATCATACTTTGAGAAATACTAATCTGTGGGTTTTTAAAGAAAACTAAATTTTTTTTTTACTTAAAAATTCAAAAAGTTCAAAAGAGTGGACAGTGAAATGTCCTCCTCCTCAGGTACAAGGATGTTTATAGCAGCAGTTTGGATAACAGTGAAACACTGAAAGTAACTTCAATGTGCACCCCTAGGGAAAATATATATAAATACAATGTAGGCTATTTGTAAGATGGGAATTTACTTATTGTACTTAAAAGAAATATTACAAATAAGTATAAAAATCTCAGAAATAATAGAGTGAATGAAAACAATATACACAGAATTGTTTATGTACATTAGACACATACACACAGAATTCATAATAGTGGTCGCCTCAGAGGAAGAGAGCTGGAAATAGCATGAAAAAGGGAAACTAGGGTAAGTCCAATTTTCTCTCTAATGTTTTATTTCTTTTATATAAGAAAAGATCTGAAGCAAATTTGAGAAAATGTTAACATTTGTTAAAGCTGAGCAGAGTACACACAGGTGTTTCTTGTTATTTTCTTTTTGTTTTCCTAAATTACCCCATCTCCACCCCTCCCTAGTTTCCTTCCCTGAAGGCAGCGTGCTATTATTTCTTTTCTACTAGGACAGTCTATGCATTAACAAGAACGTAAATCGAATCTCCTTTCTTAATCTGATACTCTCCTACCTCCTCCGGGACCTGGTTTTATCAGTTAAATTCTCTTTTAGGTCTCTAATCTATTCCGCCTCGCTCTGCAGGTTTCTGTTCTATTGATAACCTTTCTCATGTCTCATTCAAGAGCAGCTTCTCTGGATTCTTACCTATCAAGAAATGGATTTTCTTTCTGTGTGACGCCAGAATTTCCTGGGGGGGTGGTGTGGACTCACTGCCTCCAACTTTTACCACTAACTCAAGCCTTTCCTCCCCTCCCCCAGTTTCTATCCATACCTGACGGAGAGTCCCCTGATCCCAGTCTCTCTTCTGTTGTCTTATTCTCTCTTTCTCATCCGCGGCACCGTTTTCACGGACCCAGGTCCTGACTGGCACCTGACCGGCAACATACGGCCATTTCTTGGTCTTTATGTTCCTTGACTTATCTGCAGAATCTGCCACCCCATTCTCAGCCTTTTAACCCTGCCTGGGCTTTTGTAATTAGTAATTATCAGTCTCTTTCTCTTCCCACTTCTCCATCTCAGCTCCCCTTTCTTCTGTCACGCCCAGACCCGCACTCCCCCAAGGCCCATGAACTCTGTTCTCCTCACCCCTCTCTGGCTCTTCTCTCCATTGATGTTCTCCCCAAGCCCCTGTACGCCAATCATCCGTGAGCATTGTGGTGGTGATGTGTACTTCCTCTTTCGTTCTCTTTCTGTGGTTTCAGAACCATATTTCCAACATGCTGAGGGACACACACACTTTCTTAGAGATATAGCAAACTCAAGCTGCCAAATCCAAAGGAATTCTGTATTTCTGTGAGATAGGTGCTTCTCAAATTTAATATGCTTACGAATCACCTGGGGAATCTTGTTAAACTACCACTTTGGGTTCTGTTAGTCTGGAGGGGGAGGCATGAGGTTCCACACCCGGGGCTGCCCCAGCTGCGGATAGTCCAGGGTACTACACTGAGTGGATGTGATAGAGATTTTCTCTCTCTAGGTCAGGGGTTCTCAACTCTGTTTAAATATTAAAGGGGTCTGTAATAGGTCTACCCATGGTTAAAATCTGCTTATGGTAAAAAATTAAATCAGCTAACTTCTCTTTTGCCTGGCCCTAAACCAGAAAATTCATCAGTCTCTGGGGTGGGGGTGGGGGGACCGGGCACCTACATTCCTTAAATAACTCCTGAGAGCTGAGCAGGACTGTGCTAAGGACCAAGAAGGCAGTATTAACAAGACAAAGCCCGTGCAGAACTCACAATTTTAGTGGAAGTGGGTGATGAAACAGAAAAATAAACAATTCTGTAAATATTTGAGAGCATTTCAGATAAGTGCTATAAAGGAAAAATTGGGCTCTGAGATAGAGAAAAGCTGAGAAGGGGCTACATAAGTTAGGATGATCAGGGAAGTCCCTTCCATGGACGTGACATCTGCGCTGAGATCTGAGCGATGAGGAGGTGGACAAGCCAAGATCTGAGCGAAGAGAAGAGTTTCAGGCTGGGAACAGCACATGCAAAGATGCTGTGGCAGGGAGATGCTTGGTGAGCTCAAGGGAGAGAGAAGGAATGGCAGTGCAGATGGAGCACACTGAGGGAGGCAGGAGGCCAGGGAGGGGGCTTGGATCTGAGCCTTAGCCTCACGGGTCATAGGAGGGAGTGTGGATTTTATTCTAAGAGTGGTGGGAAGCCATTAGAGGTTTTTAAGCAAGTAAGGGGATATGATCTGACTTAGGTTTTTGAAAGATCACTCTGGCTGCTCTGAGAAGCAAGCAAGCTGCTGTAGGAGGACAAGAACTGAAACAAGGAGGCAGGTAAATGATGGTGGCTTGGAACATGTTGGTAGTGATGGAGAGGGTAGAAGAGGTCAGATTGGGGGTTATATGTTTCGCAGTTAGAACTATTAGGTCTTGCTGATGAATTGGAGGGGGAGAGATTAAGACTGACTTCTTAGTTTTTTAGTCTGAGGCAACATTTATTGGGGACATTTACTAAGAGTTTGAATGCTTGGGAAAGAAGCTCGGGAGCTGGGCAGGTGGAATCAACAATTCTGTTTGGGCCATGTGGCGTTGAAGATAACTGTTGAATATCGAAGTGGAGATGCTAAGCAGGAAGTGGGATATAAAATCTGGCTATAAATTACCTTGCCAGTCGTAGCTTCCATGAACTCATTATATGTGAGCCATTCTTAATTCAGTGTGTGCTGTTTGTTTCCCGTTCTTACCTTGCATTTTCCCCACTTTGTCCCTTGCCCATGCTGTGTCCTCTGCCCAGTGTACCCTGCCAGTCTTGGCCTTTTGCAACCTTGATCATATGTACAAACCATCTCAAGTAACCCCTCCTCCCCAAAACCTGTATCTTAAGTTATTTGTATTATATATTTATGGGACTTATGGGAGGGAACTCCCATAAATACATAAAAATATTCATCACTTTTTTTTTTGCTTGAGAGTTATGTATGCATGTTTACCTACCCTGCATGGATGTAAGTTCCTGGAGGGCAGGGCCTGCACCCTATTCTTTTACAGGATCTTCCAAGTTCTACAGAAATGTGCACAGAACAGCGAAGGCTACTCACCAAATGCACTGAATAGATGAATGATTAAGACATGCCCTGAGGTGACTAGTCATCCGTGGCCAAATGTGAACAACTTTGTTAACCCTGGAGGCGCTGATGACTGCCATGTGCCTTAGCTTGCCAGGCTGCTACGACAAATGGTACTTGGGTTAGCTTGACAACAGGAATTTATTGGCTCACAGTTTGAGGCTGGAAGTGCAAAATCAAGGCATTGGTAAGGCAATGCTTTCTCCCTCAAGTCTGTAATATTCTGGCACTGGCTTGCCACAATCCTTGGGGTTCCTTGACTTGCATCTCTGCCTTTTGTCACATGGTGACCTCGCTCTCCTTGTGTCTGCCCTTCCCATTTCCACTTACTTCTGGCTTCTGGCTCCTTCTGGCTCCCAGTTTCTTCTCTTTATAAGGCCTCCAGCAGTATGGATTAAGACCCACCCTGATTCAAATGGGGCACACCTTACCTAAAAATAACATCTTCAAAAGGTCTTATTTACAATACGTTCATACCCACAAGGACACAGAGTAAGATTAAAAGCATGTCTTTTGTCAGAGTGCATAATTCAATCTACCACTCTGTGTCTCTGGGTCACTGATATAGGACTGCCTCAGGCGAGGCTAAGAACCTCAACAGGTGTATTTTTTTTATCTCCATATACTAATGTATGCAACCTGCTGTAGGTAATGTATGCAACCTGTTGAAAAGAATGTGAATCTAATTATGAACTCACGAAAGCAGCTTATTATTAGAAAAGCCAATGGTGTGTTCTTTCCTAAGGAAAAAAAAATATATATTTGTAAATTTTTCAAATTTACCCCAGGTCTTGCTTTCATAAGACTGGACTTCTGTCCACTGCTTTCTGTAACTTTTATAGCTTTGCACAGTAATTGCTTCTGTGGGAGCACAGACACTATGCTGGAGCACTGAAAACTGGTGTTGAGCCATGATCACTTTATGCCCAATCCATCTATGAGGCTTGATTAACATCTGACTGATCTATTCTAATGCATGTTATTCACAGTGTGCCAGGTTATGGATTCTGAGGTCCTGGTGGTGTGGTCAGGTATTAGTTAGTGGATCCTGGTACACAAGCTGACACAGACCTAGGAAGTGAAGGAAAGACAATATAGAAATGGAGAGCAGTGTCTCTGGTGGGAGGTTGGGGTGTGGCCTGTGCTCAGAAGGGTGTTGGAGGTCCAGGATGACTCCTGGAAGAGCTAAGGGTATAGAGCCTGAGTGTGGTTAAGAAAGAAATAAAAACATAACATGATTGAGAAGCAATGAGGGCTGTTGGAGGAAACTGGTAAAAGCACATTGTGGGTAACAGTAAATGTCATTCATTGAGTGATTATTACATGTCAGGCATCATGCTAAGGGCTTTATATACACTGTCTTAGTTCCTTTTCCCAATGACCCTGTAGTTGGTGCTATCATTTTACCTATTTTACAGGTGAGGAACTTAAAGATCAGAGAGGTTAACTAGCTTACTTAGGGTCACAGAGCTATTAACTAGGAGTGCTGGGCTTCAGACCAGTGTTTGAAGCTGAAGCCCATGGTCTTAACCATGACTTTATACCACCTTTGGATACGGTTTCAGGGCCATTTCCTCCCACCATTGCCGTAGGCTGAGAAAAGCAATGTCTTCCAACACCCCAAAGAGCGAGGTGCTGAGTGATGAGCTAATTCAGAGGTGTAGCTCAAAGGCCCTGCCATGACTGAGCCATCTGCCTGGGCTGTGAGTGCTCAGAGCAGGGGATGCTCTCATCCTTCATCAGTGAATACTCACTCCATTGTGCAGGGCCCCACCTAAATGTTTTTTTTTATTGTCTGCTCTTCACCATGAGTAATGCCACTTTCCATTTTAAGATGGGAGCTTCGGGGGATGACCACGTTATAAGCCAGGTTTAAAGCTAAGTGCTCCCTGCGGGATTACTCACCCACTTCAAGAAGTGGCCAGCATCACACCCTCCCACTCAGGATGCTGCTGGAATAGCTTCTTCCTTGCCAAAGTCTAAAGGAAATCTGGTTTCCCCTGGAATCAGAGTAGGAATGAAGCCAGGTAATCAGGAAGCAGGCGAGTTCATTGATTGTCCAACAGAACTACTGGGGTTGTGTCTGGTCCCCTCCAGTGTGCTAAGGTTTTGTTGCTTGGTCATTCATTTGGCATCTGCTGAGAGCTCACTGCGTGCCCGGAACTCTGCTTGGTGATGAGAGTGGTCAAGACAGCTCTGGTCCTTTCCCACAAGGAGCTAACAGTCTAGGGGGATAGGCAGACCTGAGATTCAACAGCAGGAAGATTTACTTCAAGTAGGGATGAAGGATGACAAGCCCGAGCTGGCTAGGTCTCTTAAGTGTAAGCAACCAAACTTGACTCTGGCTGATATAAGCAGAAAGAGAATTTAAAGAACCTTTGATTGCTTGCAGAATTTCTGGGAAGGTGTGGCAGCCCCAAATCACACCGCAGGGCCAATCCAGCCAGACTAAGACTTGTGTGTGTTGTCAGGGGGAGGGGTACCCTCCAAACATGGGATGGGTCTTTGGATGCTGGAAGGTCAAAAAGGATGACAAATGTCCAAGACAGCAGGTAAAAGTGGGGAAGGTGGGGAGGGGAAGCTTTCTTAGAATGACCTAAGACATTCTGAGTCAGAGAAGCCAAAAGGAAAAGCTTAAAGAGAGCACTGACTTATTGAGGCAAGCAGGCACTGGAGCAGGGCAGCCAGGCTCTTGGGGATTCCTTAGGAGTGAAGTTGGCTGCTCAACCAAAGGCTTGGACACCCCTGCCGGGAAGTCTTCTGCCAGCAGGTAAGTACAAACTTTGCTTTGAGGCTTTTCTCTTTTTTTAGTGCTCCTAAGGCCATTCTGGAAGGCCACAGTTCTCGCTATGGGCCTTGAGATTACACAGCCTAACTAAATCGGAAAAATGCTCCCACATAATTGGAAAAGAAGATTGGGGCAAGCCAATGGGGCAGTGATAATAGCCAACATTTATTCCTTGTGCTAACATGAGCTTACAAGTGTTATTTCATTGAATCCTCATAATAAGTCTATTAGTTTCCAGATGAGCAGACTGAGGCATAAAGATTTTAAATGCCTTGGTCAAGATCCAATGGTGAGCAAATGGTGAAGCTGGGATGCAAAAGTAGATCTGCTTTACTGTAAATAAGAGCCTGCTGACAAAAGGCATGAAAAAGTGAGGGTCAGAGGAAGAAAAAGTCATGAAATGGTCATCTTATGCTATGCTAAGTGCATGCTAAGAGTTGGAGACTAAATCCCTCAGCCATTATCTCTCTCATGGGTACCATTTTGAATCTTAAGGTCAGCTATTACTCCCCACTGGGAAATTTTCAAATTTTATCCAAGGGGAAAAAAACTATTTTCCTTGAGGGTACCTTGAGGTACTTCAGCAGTACCTCAGGTATTGATCCCTAGATGGCAGCAAGAGGTGTATTTAGTATTTTTTAGTTGATTTTTAAATTAAAAATTCTAACTTTACAAATAATACATGTTCTTATTTAAAAATGGGAAATATGGAAAATATAAAGAAGAAAATAAAAATCACCTGTAACCTTACCGCCCAGTGATAGCTGCTGTCACTTTTTTTGGGGTGTGTGTGTGTGTGTGTGTGTGTGTGTGTGTACAGATTATAGTCTCTTATTCCAATGCATATATATAGGTATTGTCTTTTTAAATTACTGTTCTTAATATCTTAAATAATTGTTATTGCATCTTTTTGTCTTTTTCTTCAAAGGAAAATTATATCACAGTATTCAATTTTGCAAATATACTAAATGAATATCAGTAGAGCAGATATGGAATTGCAAACTAGTTTGTATAAATGAGTGGGCAGAAAATATGAGGGCTTCCTGGGATGCACTGGATATAATATATGTGAAAGTGCCTGGTCCTTTAAGAAGGACTTGGTTTTTCATCAATTATTGATATTACTAGCTGGAAAGCACTTCCTGAAATATGTTTAATGATTAACCTAATCAGGTTACCATTTATTTGTTAAGAGATTTATTCCACAATCTAATATATGCATGGCATACAATAATGTCATGCAGACAAAAAATAGAAAAGTAGTTTCTAGGACAGAGTTCCAATTGCGTTCTAATTGCGAGCCCACTTCCCCTTCACTGGCTTAGGGGACTCCATCTCTTTCCACATCCTGGCCAAATGCGGTTCAAAACCTCCACAGTTCAAGATATGCAGTTCTTTGGCTTTCTCAGGCAGGAATGCAATTTGGCCTTCACTGTCCTCCCTGGTTACCACCATCTCCTCTCTGAGCCCACAAGCCCACCTACGTGGCTCAAGCCAGGACAAAGCCAGGCCTATTGGGCTGCTACTGTTGTCAACCTGACACGCTGAGTGCCACACATCCCCTGTTCTTTTCCCAAATTACCAAGACAAAGTCCTACCAGTTCAGGTACCTTATGTGGTCCCGCTGCATAGCCCAGACATCTGTTTTGTGTTGGGAGCCAGTGGCTGGCCAAGTGCTTGCACAAGACAGCTGGATTTGCTGATGCAAACAAAGTTGCTTGCATGTGAGTTTTCTGACCCCGAAGGCCCCACAGAACTCTTCCCTCCGGCTCTGATTCAGACTTTACCCCCAGTCCAAAGGGACAAGGAAAATGAACTTGAGTTTAGTTAATAAGCTATAGCCAAGAGGGAAACAAAGCACCTGGTTCTTCTCTTTCCTCCCATCTCCACGTAACTCTTTTCTTCCTGGGTCATTCTTCAGTGATGATGTCACTGCCAAGTGCATCCATTTGTTGACCTTGGATGTCCAGGGTCAGCTGCTCCTCTGAGAACAGTGGATGCACACATCCCTGACCCCACCTGGCAAATCCTGCCCATCCTCAAAGGTCTCAGCTAGGAGGTCCTTTCCTCAGGGAGACCCCTGACCACTACACATCTACCCACCCACCAGGCACCACTCTCTCTTTCCAACAGATTTTCTTATTCAGTTGTTTACTTTAAAAACTTTTAGTATCTCCCCCTTTATAAATGAAAAATAGACAATGAAAGCACAGACTTTGCTTTTCTTGTTTGCTTCTGTATTCCCAGTGCCCGATAAATCATAGTATTTAATAAATATTTGTTGAATGAATGAATTACTAATAATTGTCTAATTCAACCTCCTCATCTCTTCCCCAATCTTTTCGTCAACTCTCTAGTTCCTTTTTTGGCAGGGGGCGGGGAACAGGATCAAAAGTTTTAGAAAACATGTAGGATTAATTTTGGATTGATTTATTCAATTAAAAATATTCATATTCAGGTTTAGGATGGCAATTGGAAAATTAGTACAGTTTTTCCAGCTTGGTTCCTGAGAAGACTTCTAGTAGAGCACATGGCTTTTCAGTGAAACTGATGCACTACACAGTACAGGGGTGTATTTGTCAGCCAGAGGGGTGCTGATGCAAAATACCAGAAATCGGTTGGTTTTTATAAAGGGTATTTATTTTGGGGTAGAAGCTTACAGTTACCAGGCCATAAAGCGAAAGTTACTTTCCTCACCAATGTCTGTTGCCACGTGTTGGAGCAAGATGGCTGCCGATGTCTGCCAAGAGTTCAGGCTTTCTGGGTTCCCCTCTTCCCAGGGCTCGCTTTCTCTCCGGGCTCAGCTGCTCTGCTTCTCTGTGTGCTTACTTCCCGGGGCTTCAGCATTAAAACTCCAAACTCCCTTCTCTGTGGTGCGGTTTCTCTGTGAGTCCCTGCCCACCAAGGGGGCGGGGACTCAACGTCCTACTGATGTGGCCCAGTCAAGTAAAAGTGAAACTTCCGAATCTAGTACAATCTAATATACCCAGAGGAAAAGACCAGTTCACAAACATAATCCAATACCTATTTTTGGAATTCATAAATAATATCAAACTGCTGCAAGGGGAGAACACCATTCCTTCCTCCTGCCCTTCCTTTGCCAACTTAAGTGTCAGGACTGTGCTAGAAATTGAGGGTAAAATGCTGGGCAAGATAGCAAGGTCAAGTGGGGAAAACACGGGCAAGTAAATGGGTGATGACAACTAACATGAGGCCACAATGACAGTGAAACAAAGGTGTGTGGGCAGGGCACAGTGGTCAAGGAAGGCTTATCTAAGCAACATCTAAGACGAAGCCTGAAAGAGAAGCAGGAATATCCTGGGCTGGGTGGAAGGGAGGGTGTGTGCACTGTTGGTAAAGAGGGGTTCGGGCCCAGGGAACAGCAAGTTCAAAGGTCCAGAGGTGAGAGCAAGGATGGCATACTTGAGAACTGGAGGAAGGTTAGAGGCCTCTGATGGATTAGACACCAGTGAACCCTTGACCTGTCTTTATTCAATACAAAGACCAGTAGAGCTTGGAGGCAGTGTGGGTTACCAGTTAAGCCTCAGGAAATGACTAGAATGTAAGCTCCATGGGGGTAGGACTGTGTCGACCTTGTTCACTGCCATATCCCCTGTGCTGAGAATGGGACCAGGAACATAGTAGCTTCTCATTAAACACTTGGTGAATGAATGAATGAATGACTAAAGCCCCCTGCAGATGGCCTCGGCCATCTCTTCTGGCATCACCAAGCCCCACAGAATCATAAGGCCAGGTGCAGCCCTCTAGTCCACTCCCTTCTCTCCAGGCAATCTGTCCTGCTCTTAAACCTCCCAGAGATGACACCTGGTAGACTATAAAATATTGTAGGATGACTAGGAAGTTCAGTTTTTGATGTCTTGCCCATGTTCCTGAGGGAGGGACTATTTGTCCAGTCATCCAGTGAGTCAAGGACAGGATGGAGAAGAGCAGGGACAGCTGCCCTTCATGCTCAGCCTGGCATGGCAGGCAGCCAGGGATTTCTGGCTCTCCAGCAATATTTGTCACCTATTAAGACATGATGGTGCCTCATTTCCAAATCTGCTGCTGAATATCAATAAGAAACAAATTTCTAAACAACATTTTATATGGAAATTATATTTCCTGGTTAATGTGGTGGTGGGATTTTTAAATCTGAGTTTAGCTCTTCTCCTAGGGCCAGATACTGGCAAAGGCTGTTGTCGTTCTCAGAGAAAGCTACTGGGCCAGCGTATCCAAGACACCCACCTGGGAAGCTCAAAGAGTGGGCACCACAGTTGCCCTAGACCCTCTTCTCCACTCCATCTGAGGTCTCTCTACCTCTTACTTGGGCTATTGCATCTAATTTCCCTGCTTCTGTCTCTCCTCTGATGCTTCACCATGCAGGAGCCATAGTGTTTTAAAAATGCAAATCTAATCATGTCCTATCCCAGCCTGCATTTTTCAGTGGTTTTCCATAGTCCTTCAGATAAAGGCTTACAGGGTTCTGTGGGTCTGGCTCTGCCAGCTTCTCCAGGCTCAGCCCTCTTTCCTCATCGAGAATGGATTATTTTTACTTCTCCAAGTGAACTATGTTCTTTCTGGCCCCAGGACCTTTGCACCTACTCTCCTGCAACCACCTTCTGCCTGTTGGCTAGTTTCAAGTTTCAGTCTAAATGTCCCTTCTTCTAGGAAGCCTTCCCAACTCACAAGGCTATGTATGTCCCTCCTGGCTCCCACGGTGCCATGAACTTTGCCACCATAACATTCAGTTCACTTGGAATCCCTAGTGGAATCTTCCCCACTAGAGTATGAACCTCATAAGAGCCTCTCTGCCTCTGCATTGTTCTCTGCTATATTCCTCATGGCTGGCACATAGTATACTCTTGTGCTTGTGCTCACTAAATATGTGTCAAATGAATGAACAAATACTCAGATCTTTGAACAGCTGGGAACAACAATACCAAATAAAATAAGAAGGGAGAAATCAAGACATGATTACATTGCAGTCCTGAGCTGCGTGACCTTCTTCATCCTGGAGGACTTATTTTATCTCATTATGAGTTTGGGATTGTCATGAGGCTCCAGTTAGTTCTTCAGAACTGGTTTCTGACTCAGTTCAGAGAAATTTGGGCCTTTCTACGAAGCACCACCATAAGAAGCAAACCAGAGCCTTGGAGCAAACCAAATGAAGTCCAGATGCATTGGTGTGCCTTCTGGTGGCTTCTCCCTCTGCCGGAAGCCTTCCTGCCCCAGCCTCCTGCAGAACAGGGCAAGAAGGGCCCGGAGCGTCACTCACTTGCCTCACCCTCTGTTTTATTTTCTTCCCCCCAGCAGGGACAAACAATAATTCAGTAAAGGAAATATGAGTAATGGAAAGAAAGAGAAAAAATAAACATATCAAAATGGGCAGTGGCCTCATGGCCACTGCTTTTAAAGAAAACAAGAAGAATAGATTTGGAGATATTTCGGTGACTTTGCTGAAAGGAGAAAAATCAAGCTTGCCCCTGTCTTCTAGGCTGAATTCCTTTCTTCTGTCTTGACATAGAAAGAAGACTGCCTTAGACTAGTGGTTCTCAAACTCCAGTGTGCATCAGAATCCCCTGGGGAGGCTTGGTGAACTTGCAGGTGCCAGCCCCAACTCAGGCCCAGTGAATAGAAGTCCCTGGGGGTGGGTGCTTAGATGATTCCCGTGCAGGTGGACCCGGCTATGAGGAAGACAGCTTGGGACGTGAGGACAATGTTCATTATGTGCCTAGTAACAGAACATGCAGAACATGCAGTTCAGATAAGAAACTCAGGTGCTTCTTGGAAATCCAAAATCAGGCACTGAGACCTTGTTCAAAGCAAAACATCACAAACGGTAGTTAGGAGGTGAAGAAGAACAAAGAAGGCTGATTTCACATTCCAGAAAGGGGGTGGGGCATATTCTACTGAATTTATTTGCTTAAGTTGACACTGACTGAGCTGACCCCATAGGCAAAGGCTTGTACTATATTCAATGGAAAGGTGATGAAGGTGATGGACCTGATGAAGATGATGATGATGGTCACTCACATTTATTGAGACCTTAATATGTGCTAGGGAGTAGGCTTTACACACACGACCTCATTTAATCCTCCCTACTACCCTATTATTATCCCCATTCTACGGATGAGAAAAGCGAGGTGCAGGGAGGTGGAGTGACTTGCCCAACATCACCCAGCAAGTAAGCGCAGAGCCAGATTGGAACCCAGGTCTCCCACCCCAGAGTCTCTGGTTTTCATCATTACAATATCAGCTTCACTCAAGATACCCAGCCCCTGCCTTCCAGAGGCTTACAATTGAATGGAAAAAGCAGAAGGAAATCAAGAGAATAAGTGCAAATGACATGACTGCATGAAACCATAAACAATGAATCTGGGGGCTTCTGGTGAGTCTTATCCTGTTCTGGTTAATTACTTGGTTAATTCCAGCCTACTCTTCATTACCTGGATCTCAGGAGTCCATCACAAAGAATATTTTCCCTCCTCCATGTAAGGGTGGAGCCAGGCCGTTTTCAGAGCGCCAGGTGGTCTTTACAGCTCATTTCCACATCAAGCAGAGGAGGACAGCAGCAGGAAGCCCTCCAGCCCAACCCGAGAGGGAGGCTGTATTATTTTGCCAAGAAAACTATGAAGTCTCAAAATATGAACATTAATAATACTATTTATGAGCTTATGACATGCTTGGAATTGCACTATCCACTTTATATATTATTATCTAATTTGATCTTACAACAACTATGACATAGGTACAATTTTCATCATTTTACAGATGTGGAAACAGGCCCAGGGAGACTATCGTGCTGATAGTCATGTATCTATTAAATGGTGAGACTAGGATGAATACCTGGCGGTCTGGCTCATGCATGGCCAGAGTTCTCACCCAGGATGTGGGCTGGTTCTTATTTGAAATACAAGGACAGACACCCTTTGGTACACTAAATGAATACGTGTTCAACTGTCTCCCGTTTCTACTTTGCTGGGCCAAGTTCGTCTTGGAGACTACCTGGTTTCTTATTCGGACAAGTCTTTCCTCCCTGCCATCCATATATTCTGCTCCGCTCTAGGTACAGGAGAGCCCATATATAACAAGCAGATGTACCTGTCGAGGAGTTTACAAATTTACACTGGCTAAAATTTACACTTCGAGGTGATTTCACAAGAGGTCTGGGAATCCCTGGATAACACTGAGCCATCGAAGCCTGGAGGTCGTGGAACAGAGCTAGTGAGTGGCTGGTTAGGGTGCGTGAGGAGGGCGGCAGCGAGGCAGGGGAGCAGCGGCCCTGCACGGTCGGGGGCAAAGGGGAAGGCCACGGCCTTCAGCAGCTCAGGCAGGCTTCTCCTCTGTTCCGGGGCCCTCCGAGGGGTGACTGCAAGGTGGCGTTACAGACACCGGACTCTGACAAGGCTCTACGGCTCACACCACTGGAAACGCGCGTCAGGTTGAGACCTGCGCAAAAACACGCCGTGAAATCCCCTGGATGCTGCCGCGTGGCTGGCAGAGAGAGGGAGCCTCCTTTTAAAGCAGGGAATTTGAAACTCAAGTCTGCAGGTCTGAAACTTTCAAATTAATTTCTCCTCTACCTTGAAGAGCAGACATATAAATCAGAAAGGTAATCCAGAGAAGCAAAGGAGTGAAAATGGAATGGAAGACCGTAACACGTGGAAACGTTCTGAAAATTTTCTGAGTAAAAACCTTAACAAAATACACAGTGCTTCCAGCAATTCCATCTCTATAAATTTTCTCTAAGGAAATAATCAGATAGTATACAAGTGACTAGAGCAGATTTGTTGATAGTGGTGACAAACAGTAAACCACCTAAATGTCCACATAGGTTAAACACATTTTTGCATGTCCCTATAATGGAATCTATGCAGCTGTTACAAGTGGAGATGTAAATCTATATTTATTAATGAGAAAAAATTCCTAATGTATTGTGTAAAGTCAGGTTACAACAGAGTGGATTATAAAACAATTTGTATATATGAGTCCACTTTTGCAAAATACATCTCTATGACTAGAAATGTTAACGTTATTGCTGGCAGTTGGGATCATGGACAATCTTTAAAACCTTTTTATTGTTACTTATCTGTATTTTAAATGCTTTCTCTCACGCCTCTATGTTTAAGGATTTCTAAGAGGACTGACAGCCCCTGCTTGTTTGTTGAATTGCTACAACAGTTCAGCAACAGACCTTTATTTAAATAGAAACCCTGTGCTTGCACTGTCATGGGTCAGTGCCCTTGGTGGGACAGAAGGTGTGGGTGGTACAAAGACACAGCTTTCAGTAATACCTCAGAGAAAAAGTAGCCCCCTTCTAAGTCTCATTCAATTATTTTGGTTATTGCAGGAGAAAGCTTTGATTTGGTACAATTATGTTTTCAACTACCCAGATAAAAATTGCTATTCTCTCTTTGTGACCAAGAAAGGTTGCAGGCAGGAAGAAGCTTCTAAGTTGAAGTCAGTGACATTTCTTTCCTGTTATTGTATTTATGGTTATGACTGCCTTCTCTTTATAGGAAGGTTTTGCATCTATAATAGAGAAAATCTCCTTTAAATGAGAGAATTAAATGTAACTAAAACTGCTCTTCAGCAATTTAAAGAAAATTTTGAAGGAAGGAATTTGGTAAGGGGATAATAATTAAAATGATGAAGGTAACAGACTTGTATTGGAGTCTGGGGAAAGTGGTGGTAAAATTTCCCCTAATAATGGAATATCAATATACACTTGGCAACTTGGAACTTAGAATATTCCAATGGTCTGTTCAAGACCATATTAGCTCCCCCAGGCCTTGATTTCTGACTATCTTATCATTTTAATATAAAATAAGAGCATGGAAATAGTAAAAAAGCAATGTGTCCAACTGATGACCCAGCTAATGGGGGGACAAATTCAGAATAGGATTCTGAGTATGTCTAGATAAATCCTGCTGGAAAATGATTGGAGAAGGAGACTCCAAGAACACATAAAATTTCTTTGCAAAGTTTGCCCTGAGGGAAGAGGCCCTTCCACAGGAAGGAGGTCAAGTCTGGTCTATTTTTGTAAAAGCACTTCAAGTGGTTATGGACTTATTTCCTGTGGTTCCCAGGAATTCTGCTGCAGGCTCTCAGGAGGATGTCGGTGATCGGGAGCAGAGACTTGATGAACGAGAATCAATAATTATCTCTATATTTGCTTTGCTTTTTTTCTATAAAAATAAGCTAGGGACAAAACACTTGCTTTAGAAGGGCAAAGTTCATCATACCAAACAGCAGCATGGGGCACAAAAGTCCCTGAATGTGTAGCAAAGTCCCTAGGTCAAGATTTTGCAAGCTGGAGATTCACTTGCTCACTCATTCTCTCCCTCCCTCATGCAACACATATTTGAGCAACTCCTCTCTGCCAGGCACCATTTAGGTGCTGGGGAGAAAGTGGTGAGTAAACATGACCTCTGTCCTCCAAGAGCTTAGAGTCTAGAGGGGGAGAAAGAAATCAATGGATGGATGGATGATTACTTACAAACGGTGGTTAAGTATTGGGAAGGAAAAGAACAGGAGGCTATAAAAGAGAAGGATGTGGTTGGGGGATGAGGGTGGGAGTGCTAACTTAGATCAGGTGGTCAGGGAATACCTCTGAGGAGGGGGCATGCCAGCTGCCATTTGGAAGATGAGCAGGAACCAGTCTGTGGGAAGTGCTGGGGAAGGACATTCGTGGAAAGAGAATTTGTGTGAAGACAGCCATGTGGAAGAGCCCATAGTGGATTCAAGGACCCAAGAGAAGACCGAGGAAGCTGAAGTACAGGGGGAAAAAGGGGAGGGTGGCAGAAACTAAGGGGGGTTGTGCAGTGTCTTAAAAGCCATGGTAAGGGTTATGGAAATGGGAAGCCAAGGTTGGTTTTAAGCAAGGGAGTTACAGATCTGTAAAAGTTCCCTCAGGCTTTGTGTGTAGAAATGATTGGGAAGGTAGGGAACCAAGAACAAAAGAGGGGGCCATTTTGGAAGTTAGGACAGGAGCTGATGGTGGGGCTAGATTGGATGTTGGCAGTGGAGTTGGAAATAAGTGAGTACATCTGATAACCTTTAACTAAAGTAAAAGGAGTTGATGATGAGACCTTAGGGAAATCAACAAGCTTAACAGGGCTGGGACTAGGACGAGGTGAATGGGAGCACCCAAAACCTCATGATTCAAAATAAATAATATGTTAATGCAGCTTTGAAATTAATGCAAAAGAATCCATGGTGAACAAAATGTCAAAATTTTAAATAAAGACAGGATCAGAACCAGTGCCATGCCAAGGCATTCTGGGAGCATGAGACAAAAGGAAAATATTCAATAATACTGAACCGGTCTCTGTTAAAATGTAATATTTTGTTGCTTGCCTCCCTCTTCTTCTGACCCTGCTGGCTGACACTCCCTACTTGTAAAATGAAGAGGCCACCATGTAACCCTCTGCCCTGAGGATAAATATTATGAAAATAAATGGAACAAAATAAAGGCTCACATGTCCCCGTATCCTCCCACCTTACTCTAGAGACTCTTAGCCAGAAGGTGCACAAGAGTCAGTCCAAAAATATTTAGGATGATAGTGTAATGGCTAACATTTATCAGGTTTTTCATATATCAGGCACTTTTTCAAAACTGGTAATTGCAAACAGCTCATTTAATCCTTATAACAACCCTGTGAGGTAGGTATAGTATCAGCCCCGTTTTACAGATGCTTGGCCATATTCTTGACTGGCATTTAATAAATATAGCAAGAAAGAAATGATGGATAGATAGAAGGAAAAATGAGAGAAAGACAAAGTGACGCATCTCACGCTATTCCCTAGGACGCCCATATGGATCACCAGTGATTCCAACTCCCTGGCAAACACTCTTCACCACGTTTTAAAGGATCTGTTGAAGAAAAAGAAACTAACCTTAAATATCACCTTTTCCATTATTTTTGGTAAGTCTGGGTTTTCAAATTGAACATCTTCTATGAGAACATACTTCTTGAACTCATTCATGCCCAAATAATTGAGCAATTACCATCTGTCAGGCATGGATCTAGGTACTGATCATATAATGTGAGCAAAAAAAAAAACCAAACAAACCCTGATCTGGGGCCACAAGGGAATGTGTGTTGGAGTAGGAGATAAACAGTAATAAGTAAACAATTAAATAAAATCATCATAAATTATCATATATGTTATGAAAGAAACCTATTTGCATGTGGAACAGAGGGCAGGGAAGTGAGGGGGGCTACCTCAGATAGGGTGGTCTCAACATAATTAGACTCAGAGAGGCAAGTGCCCTGCTTTGCATTAATTAGTCATGTTGTTGAAAATGCTATGTGTTCGTAAGAATTCTGCAAATCAAATCAATCAAAATCCCCCCCGGAGTGTGAAACCTAACAACCTAATGATTTACTGCTATGGAGGAGAGTTTAGAAGAGTAACACCACTTATTTATTTATTTATTTTCTATAGGAACAGGGCTTTAGAAGAGCTATTCAGACATTAAGGGGTCAAGAACACAATATCATGAAGACACTGGGAAACGTTCTTCCTTCTGTCTCTTCCACCCCATGTGCCTATCTAAATGTCCAGGTTTATCTAATTCCAGAGGAGGCACTTGAACCTGATTTGGACAAGAATGAGCCAAGGAATGTAGGACCTCTGAAAGTAGAGAAGAATTTTGTGCAAAAACATGGCAGCACAAGAGAAGTCAGAAATTGCTCTGACATTTCCCCTTACTTCTTGTTGCCTAATCTGCTTTCAAAGGCCAAATATTTAGAAATTCTCTATTTTTCAAACAACCCCACCCAACATAGTGGCCCTTTGATCTCTTAAACATGAGAAGGGAGCAGTGTACATTGAAGGATATAAATGGCTGAGAAAGATCAGTTAGAAAAAAGAAATAAACAAGGAGGGAACCATGAAGAGTTGAAGGGGTGAAAGCAAACCATGCTTTGGGCTCCCTGCCAAAATTACAGAAAATGCCCGTGAGCGGCCATGTTTGACAAATGAGCGTGCTGTCCTGGTTATCAATATCTACCTATCCTGTGATTTTTCTGATAAATGGCATCCCAGAGACACTAGGTACCATGGGCAAATAAGACTTGTCTCTTACTTTAGCTTCTTGGATACAAGATTTTAACTTACTTCCAAGCTCCCTCATCCCTTATCAGATACCAGCCATTTCTGGGGCCTTTGGTGATGTTCTCTTGCTCCACCTCCTTCCTGTAAGCCTACCTGGCTCCTGCCAACAGCTTCTGGGTTGTGCGTGGAACTCTGCGCAGAATCCCAATGACGTGGTCAGAGAGCCCTGAGGCCCTTGGTGGTGCTATATATGTGAGAATGGTTTCTTTTTGACATTTTACATGGGGCAGAAGAGAGTTGGCAAGTGAAAGGCACTTCTAAAAATAGCCAAAGTCCTTAAAAAGAAATCAAGTGAAAGGAAACACATTTTATACCATCCCAATGCAGGCTCTACAAAAACTGGGTCTTGGAAGTCTGGGGCAGGTAGTTGTTTTCCTCCTGCCCTTTGACTGTAACACCCACTGGGTCCCTTTACACATCCTGGACCTTGCTTTCACGCCTGTTAGCTCCCGGGCACAGCTGTGGCCTCTGTGGCCCACTTTCAAGATCCAGCATAGACTGACATGTAAAATGGACTCAACTGGGTTTACATTCCTTCTTCGTGTCCAAGCACCTTAAAACACAAAACTACACGCTGGGATTGCTAACTGTTCTTCCAGAGATACCTGGGTATCATCTGTCTGGCAGAAATGTGAGTTTTGTCCTTTTTATTTTTAATGTTGTGAGTGAGAATGGGGCCCTTGGATGAGGCCATCCAACAGAGGGATGACATCATAAATTGATGTCTCGGGACTGAGGGTTTTACTCTAGGCCAAGCCACAGATTTGCTTTGATAAGCTGTTCAGCCTGTCTGCATCACGGTCCTCTTGGCTGGAGAAGAGGGGCAAGGGTTAATCTATGCTGTACGGTAGAAGGAATAGCAAATCCAAAATGATTATAAGGTACCTAAGGTAGTGTCTCCAAGAAGCACCCACAGATGCTTTTTTTACCCATAAGAAATGCTTTGTGAAACCCCAAGTGCTATAAAAATTCAAATAATCAATGCATCAAAACTAAGCTCTTATTAACAAGGACAGTAATACCTGTTAGTTCCAAAGCAATATGCAGGCAGTGCTTTACTCCTTCCTTACCACCCATGATGAGACTGCTACTGGTAACAGCTTCATTTTACAGATGATGCAGCTGAGGATCAGAAAGGTTAAGTGCTTTGCTCAACATGCAACCAGCTAATAGAACAGCTGACTACAAGCCCAAGTCTGTGGCTCTCAGGTCTACTTCCCTTCCCTATGCAACCCAGTCAGAAGGATGACTGTGCATCCAGTTGCTAGTGGCTTCCAGCCTCAACCCAAGCTGCTTACTTTATCAGCAATGGCAAATTACTGAACAAATGCCAAGACAGACTCATATGATGCTGTGTCCCTTTGTGGGGAGTGGGATGCCAAGGTGACAACCAAGGAAGCGCTGATGGCTGGCTGTGTAAAGCTGTGGAAGAGGACACCGCAGCATCAAGGAGGAAGTTGCAAAAATTCCATTTCAATGAAAACAAATATCTCCTTTAGAACATTGTCAATGGGGCTACACAAATTATAAAGGCTAGTGGAACAAAACAAAACAAAACAAAAAACAGAGAAGTTGAAGAATCCCTTCAGTCCAAGGGACATTTTATTCTTTTTCCCATATTTCTTCCATGATTAAAATCATGGACTCTGGAGTAGAAAACCCTGCCTTCAGATGGTGGTTCTATCATTTATTTAACTGTGTGATCTTAGACAAATTTAACTCTCTGAGCCTCAGTGTCCTTAGCTGTAAAATGAGGATAATAAAGCAATGCTTACTTAACAGAATTGCTGTGAGGAGTAATTAAAATAATGTATGTAAGGTGCTTAAGATGGTACCTGGCACACGAATGTTCAAGAAGAGCCCACCATTTTATTGATTATGGACGTGTACAGAGCAGGATATTGGGAAACACAGGATAGGGCAAGCCCTCGGCATCTCCAAAGAGATAACAAACACACTTCCAAAGACTGAATTTGGAGAAGCTAAATTTTCTAGGTCAGAGAGAAATTTAAAAAGACCCTCTTCCTATGAGCTGGCAAGTCTTCTGATTTCCAGAAAAGAATGTCCTTGCTGGGCCGGTTCTCAGACTGTAACTTGCACAACAGATTCAAAAGATTTTTGGAGACACATCAGTGAGAGGAGGTTAAAAGAATGGGTGCAAAGGCTGCCAGAGACCTGCAGAATCACTTTGCGTTGGGCCTGAAGCCCTGGGACTTTCATCCTGAAGGCTGCAGAAAGGATATTTCCGTTTAACATGAGTGTAAGTCCAGGATGGCCGAGAGCCTGCAGGACGCTCTGGACCAGGATGTGCCATTTAAAGTTCAGACAGAACTGGGCCGCAGAGTGGCCGCTGAGCCAGGGAGGGCTCTGTTTTTCCTCTCCGAGGGGAGACTGTTTTCTCTAAGCACTTAAAAGAATTCCTGACCTCCAACTGAATGATGCTCTCTGGCTGGGAAGTGTTTGGGGGCAGGGATGGGAGGAGATGGAGATGGACAAGCCAGACTGCAGAGAATTAAAGATCCAGAATCAAGGGAAGAAATGAAGGATACTTGACGTGGCCCTTTAGGGAAGTGAGTGTCTGCTTAACATTTTTTTACTCTTCATTAAGGACTTCGGGCTGTTCAGTGATACAGCTGGATTAGATTAACAGCCCCGACTTTCTGCCAGCTATACACGGTGCAAGCATCCATGCCCCTCTTATCTAAAGCATGGCCTGATGAGTCTGGTATGGCTACATGTAAACTCCTTAAAGGCAGAAACTGTGATTTCTACTACAGGTCTATACTCCCTTCTCTGAAAAGCCTTGGAGCTAGATACATTTCAGAATCCAGAATTTGGGGGATTTTAGAAAAGTGGTATGGTGCCTATAGCATATATTATTATAACAATCCCAGTGGGGTCTGAGACAGCACGCCATAGGCAAACCCGTTAGTAATTCTGCACCAAATTATAGAAATATTAATCCAAAGTAGGATAAATAAAGACTATTAATAGCCTCAGGACAGTTTGGGTCAAGTTTTGCCACAATCTGAGTAATGGAAGCACTTCTGGTTTTTAGAGCTTTTAGCATTTCAGAATTGTGGATCGGAGATATCAGGCCTTTCTTTTCCTTTTTCATTTCTAGGACATCTAATGCAGCATTCTGCCTGTGGCAGGCATTTGAGTAGAAGTTGTTAACATGTAGACTATGGTATCTTGATCCTCTGAAAGCCAGGGGAGGGTTTATTCTCAGTGACTTGGGGATTCTACAAAAGGGTCTTAAATTAAAGGATAGGAGAGAAAGACTATTAAACCTATAGGTTCTGTGTCATCCGGACAGTAACACAAGCAATCCCATGAAATAACCTGCTGAGACCTCTTCATTAGTGTACCATGCTCAGCACCTAAGCAATAAGAAGAGCACATCCTTACATATAAGTCATGATGAAAAAATTCTAAACATATCACTTAGACAACCATATTTTCCAAATATTGCTAAAACATAACTACACGCTAAAACTCAAATTTGTTCATCCTAAGTCAATAGTACAGATTGACTGTACCCAACAACAAAGTACTTGGATAATGATAATCAAGCTAAAATCTAGTGAATGCTTACAATTTTTCAAGTGCTGGGCTCAGCACTTTCTATGCATTAACATCTAATACTTATGGCAACTCTGTACAGTAGCTACTATTTTGGAGCCCCATTTTGCAGATGAGGAAATGGCTTGAGTATTTTGCTAATGAGTGTCCTGCCAGGACTCAAACCCAAATCGAGCAGTGTGCTAGTAAATCAACTGGTGGGGGTGGGGAGGGTGACAGGGAGAAAAGAAAGAAAGAAAAAAGGTCCAATTTTTTGCATTTGCCAGTTTTCGTGGTATAAATACTCCCACCATGGCTGATATCAAGCTACCAACGGTTTAACGACTGGCTCACACAATTCCTGAATGTATAATACTCCGCTTCCATGGACTTGTGGAAGCCAGCTCCCGCACATCACCCTCCAGGCTCTCCCATAGCCAAGCCCACAGTTTACTGCCAGCCTTAGAATATGAGGTTTCAGCTCACGTTGGGGGTAATGTGCTGACACGCTAGGCCTGTCAGCCAGGACAGGTCACTGAGAGTGGAGTGGGGGAAAAGAGAGACAGAATAGCACACTGTCTCCCTTTCTTCAAGCAAACTTTCCTTCACCAGAGGGTGTGAGGTGGGTGCCTGCCAACCTGACACTCCCTGGTAGAAATAACAAAACATGGAATTTTTTCCAGGCCCTACAAATCTTGTTCTTGATCAAATAAAGCACACAGATTCCAAAAGGGTCTAATCCTTTCCTTTCGGAGGTCCTTCATTTCCTTTGAAGAATTAAAGTATTTGTTACAAGACAGTTTGGTCCTGTTTTCAGTCAATGGTAGGGTATTCCAGCCCAATATGAACGCAATTAAAATACATTTAGGCTCTTGGCTTCTGCATGCAGGACACCACCTTCTAATTAGGTGTCCTGATAACATACTTCTGCTAGAGGCTCCTAAGAAGGGGCTGGTCTGGTATCCAATCAATAAGCACGCACAGGGCATGGATTACGTGCAGGCATTTGCTAAGTTTTGAGTTTGGAGAAAAAAGATACAGTCCGTACCCCAGGACCTCAGAGACTAATAAGGGAGACAGCCAAGTAAACATAGTTAAATTATAGTCATTCATTCATTCAACTTCCCATTAGATGCCAGGCATTTTGCCAGGCAGTGGGATAACATGGTGAGCAAGACAGATTGGTTTATACCATAATGGAGCCGACAGTCCAGTCATGGAGAGAGACGTTAATTAAATAATCACAAGAATGAATGTGTAATTGAAAACTGAAGCAAGAGCTCTGAAGAAATGTTAAATGGTCCTTTGAGAACGAAAGGAAATTGACCCCGTTAAGGGATCACGAAAGGCTTCCTGGAGGAATTGACAGTGAACTAAGATTGAAGAAAAAGTAGGAGTTAACTAGGTAAGTAGGGTAGAGAGAAGGAGAAAACAGTGTTCCCGCAGAGAGGAGAGAATGGACAAAAGTCCTGGGCGGAGGCGCAGGGGTCTCGAGGAAATGAAAGGTCAGTTTGGAGAAAGCACGGAGGGAGACAAGGCAGGAGAGGACGCAGGGGCTCGACGTTGAAGGGCCCTGCAGGCCGTGTTATGGGTTGGGTCTTTATCCCAGAGCAGTGGGAAACCACTGAGGGTTTAAGCAAGGACTATACGTGGCGATTACACGCAGTGTTGCCACGAAGGAAATTTAGCGTGCTATGGGGTCACAAGAGAACCAACTAATCTAATCTGGGGTGTGTGGTATAAAGGAAGGGTAGGGAGTTTTGGGGTTGGGGGAAGCGTCTGAATAAGGCTTTCTGGAGGAGGAGATTTATCTGAGGTGAATTTTTTAAGGATGAAAAAGCTGGGCCAAGGTGGAAGGGTGGAAGAAAGGAGAGAGAAGATACTGCTGGAAGAAGGATGAGCTGCTGGGTATAAGGCCAGGTGATGTGAGCGTATAGGGCATTCCAGGCACTGCAGAAAGAAGCGAGTAAGAGAAAGATGGTGAGGGCTCACAGGGCATGGCAGGAGATGGGTTTTGTCCTGAAGGAGGCAGGGAACTACCGATCCAGTCAAAGGTCTTCAGCAGGGGAGTGGTGATCAGGTTCACGTGTGGGAAAGGTCACTGGCAGCAGGAGAGGAAGTGGATGGGAAAGGACAACTACGGGAGAAGAAGGACCACTGCCACCTGTTGTCGGCACTAAGGCAGCAAGAGTGAGGACGGAGAAGAGAAGAAGGTTTTAGGAGACATCAAAAAGGTAAAACTGAGACAAAGATTCTTTCTTGCTAGTCCCACGGAGGAGACCCCATGGCTCAGGGATTACTCAGGCTGTGTCCACAATGGCCATCATAAAAAAAAAACAGAAAACTACAATTGCTGGAGAGGATGTGGTGAAATAGGAACACTCCTTCACTGTTGGTGGAATTGCAGAATGGTGCAACCTCTGTGAAAGACAGTTTGGTGGTATACCAAGAAGCTGAATATAGAACTGCAGTATGATCTAGCAATCCTTTTACTAGGAATATATTCAGAAGAATGGAAAGCAAGGACATGAACTGACATTTTTCACACTGATGTTCATAGCAGCATTATTCACAAGTTCTAAACTAAGGGAACAGCCCAAGTGTCCATCAAACAGTGAATGGATAAACAAAATGTGGTATATACATACAATGGAATACTATTCAGTTGTAAGAAGAAATGAAAATGGGATGCATATGACAACATGGATGAACCTTGAGGATATTATGTTGAATGAAATAAGCCAGACACAAAAGGACAAATATTGTATGGTCTTACTAATATGAACTAAATATGATAGCTAAATTCTTGGAGGTAAACTTAAGAGTATAGGTTACTAGGAAATAGAATGTGTGTTGAGAATGGGAGCTGATGCTTAATGTATGTAGAATTTTTAATAAGGGTAATTGTAAAAGTGTGGAAATGAATAGAGTTGAAGGTAACACATTACAGTGAGTATAACTAACACTCCTGATTTATAAATGAGATTTTGGCTAAAAGGGGTAGACATGTGTGACATTTATGATAGGTAAATGTCAATTGAAAGGAAATGAGAATAATCTCGGTTATGTATAACAGGGATTTTGGTGGTGGATGAAGATTGTGGTTATTAGTATAAATATAAGAATGTTCTTTTACAAAGTATTAAGAATGTGGTGATACGTGAAAAAATTACAACTAATGTAACTTATGGATATAGTTAACAGTAATATTGTAATATTTCTGCAGCAGTGGCAAAGAAGATATTATATCAATTCTAAGTGACAACCATAGGAAGGTAGAAGGGGGTATGGGATTTTTCTTTTTGGTGTAATGAAAACCTTCTAAAATGAACTGAGGCATGAAAGCACAACTCTGTGATGAAAATGAGAGCCACTGAGTGTACATTTTGAATGGATTGTACAAATCAAGGGGCTTTATAACACACAGGGAATCCTGTGGGGTGGAAGATGGGCTGTGGTTAACAGGACAAATATATGAATGTTCTCTCATGAACTATAACAAATGTATAATACTAATACAAGGTGTTAATAATTGGCTGGGTTGGGGGAAAAATACATCAAATGTAAAGATATAGACTATACTTAATAGTAATATTTTGATGATGCTATTTCATAGTTTGTAACAAAAGTTTCACAACAATGCAAGGTGTTGGCTGTGGGGTAATTTATGGGAGCCCTGTATGATGATATGCATATTTTGTTTTGTAAGTTCACAACTTTTACTATACACTTATTGTTTATGTACATGTATGAAAGATGTACTTCAATAAAATTTTATTTAAAATTTTTAAAAAGGTAAAATTAAAAGGACTTTGCCAACAACTGGATGGGTAGGAGGTGTTTTGATGTCTTAATGAGGAGATTAAGACATCAAAACACCTCCAGGGAACTTAAAGGAGGATTATTATTTGATTATTAAATAATTATCTGATTATTATTTGTTGACAATACAGAGCCAAAGGTTTTTAATCCAGGATGTGGCATAATCAGAATTATTCTTTTATAATCAGAATTATCTTTATAAGATAATTCACAGAGTAATATGAGGGGAGCTGATGGTGGTGAATTGGGGGTGGGGTGGGGAGGATGGTGGGTGCACGAAAGAGACTGGAGGCAGAAAGGCCATTTGGAGGTCAACTGCAATAACTGGGTCAGATGGTTCTCAAATTTTAGTGCACATCAGAATCACGTGGAGGTCTTGTTAAAGCACAGATGGCTGGCCTCCCCCCACCCCGGAAGATTTAAGTAGATTTGGGGTTGGGCCTGAGAAATTGTATTTCTAACAAGTTTCCAGGTGAGGCTGATGTTGTTTCAATTTGAGAATCACTCAAAGACAGGAAATAATTGCCTGAACCAGAATGATAGAAACGATTGGGAAGATATCAAAGTGGAAGAATCCACATGTCGAGAAGCTGAAACCAATGGGAATTTGGAAAATTTATTTTCAAAAGCCTGAAAATTCAATGGGACACTCAAATATGCCACTCCTGGACAGAAAGAACTAACTCCACATTTTTAGGAGTTTGAAAAGCTAGTATCTTGGAGTTTGGTTAAGCCAGAGATGTGTACTTAGCATCAAGGTGAGGACCAATGAACATCAAGCAACAAATGGAGCAGTGGTTTAGCAAATATGAATTCCATTGAGTGTACAGAAAGAAGAAAGATGCGATAGAAAAATAGAAAAAGACAAACAAAAAGGGAACAAAATGTGTCATTGAGGAATATTTTAGGGATGTTCTAGCAGGAACAGCATTGTCCTATCTGGTTACCTAATTACTTAGGAATAGGAAAGTGCAATTTTCATTTTGCCAGAATTTACTCTTATATATACCTGATTCTTTCTTAATAAAACCCCAAATTAATAGTGATTTCCCTCACTTTCAATTGCAGTTCAGAAGAGTCTAGAAGTCATTGAAAGTAGGTAACAAGATAATACTGAGATACTCTGCATTTTCTCAGTACCATAAGTATAGTAATGTGCTCTGACTTTGCAAGTGCAGCTGCTATTTTCTGAAAGGATTGTGGAGTTGAAGCAGATGAGAACTGAGAACACCCACAAAACCCAATGAAAAATGAGTCCAGATTCAGTTCTCATAAAAATAAACAATCCAGAAAAGTGCTTTTGTCATCATTTGCACCCCTTCCCCTCTTTTAGACCATTTGAAGCAGTTGTTAGAATATGTGATTTCTCACAAGATGTTTTAACTTTTTTCACACACAAAGAATAAATTTATTTAGCCAAACTGCTCGCTCAGTGTACATTAAAGAGCTGGTGTTCATAGTTTAGCTGATAGCTAGTGGAAATGAAATAATCTGTACTAACACATTTGGAAGTTTCACATCTTTTTCCACTTAGCATGCTAATGTGATAATTGCTAGACTGATGATTTACAATAATAAGAAAACTATAAAAAGTAGTTTTTTAATTAAATGTATTTGATCAGATTTAAAAATCTTAGCTGAGATATATGTTAAGATCAGACCATCCTATGGACTTTCAGTCTTGTTTATTCAGACTTTGGGAACTCAAATATTCTTTGGGAACCCCCCCAAAAAAATCACTTGTAATATTCAGGGTGAATCTCTGATTTGGATTTTGTGGTGTTTGGTTTACTTGTTATTGTTTTGAAATGCTCCACTTGTAATCAGTCACCAAAAGATGATGATTTTGATAACTCAGAAGAATCATGGCCTTAACTTAGTGTCTTGGAAAATTAAAACTTTTTTAATTAGAGAAGTTGTGGGCTTTTAGAAAAATCATGCATAAAATACACATATTTTCCCATATATCACCCTATTAATTATTAACACCTTGCATTGGTGTCGTACATTTGTTACAATTGATGAAAGCACATTTTTATAATTGTACCATTAACTATAGTCCATGGTTTAATTTAGGGTTCACTGTGTTATACAGTTCCATGGATTTGTTTTAAAATTTTTATTCTAATAACATATATACAACCTAAAATTTCCCCTTTCAACCACATTCAAATATATAATTCAGTACTGTTAATTATGTTTACAATGTTGTGCTCTCATCGCCACCATTTTACTTTTAACCTTTCCATATCCTTAGGTTTTAAATGTATCTTTCATAATCAGAGTATTTATATTTATACTTATAATTTATAATTTATATTTATTGTGATTACAATTTATTTGAATTTATTTCTGCCACCTAATTTTGAGTGATTGATCCTGATTTTTAATTCTTCTTCTCTTTTTCTGGATTCTTTTGGATGGATAGAGTTTTGTATTTTTTGTTTTTGTTTTGTTTTGTTTTTCTTTGTTTTCAGGGTAACATTTTATTTGAAGTCATGGAAGTTCAAGTAGGCACAGGGGCCTAAAGTAGAGGAATTTACATAAGCATGAAATGATATTTACAAGAAGCTTCAGAATCACAGACGAAGGAGTTTTACCTTAGGAGGCAAAAATGGCTTTCATTTTTTTAATGACATGATAAGCTTTGCAGCATCTGAGTATTGCTTACCTCATTCACCCCTTCGAAAAAGACCTTCTGCTTAGATTCTACCATACAAATTCTATTTCTTCATTAAGACCCAACACAAATGAATATATCACTTTATGTAATATGTGTGTATGTGTGTTTATCCCAGCAATTTCCTCCCTAGAGATCGACCCATGAGAAACGAAACATTTATATACATGTTTTTTTTTTTTTCACTTAATATATTTTAAGGATACACCAGACCCCAGTGATCTCTCTTTCTAGTTCACTCACTCAGCAATGAATCCTTTACTGTTTTTACTTTTAAAAAATTTATTAGAGAAATTATGGGTTTATAGAACAATCACGCATAAAATACAGGGTTCCCATAACCACCCTACTGTTGATACCTTGCAGCAGTGTGGTACATTGGTGACCACTGCAGAAAGCACGTTTTTATAATTTCTCTACTAACTATAGTCCATGGTTTAACTTAAGGTTCTGTGTTTGTGTGGTGCAGTTCCATGGATTTTTTAGAGTTTTTATTCTATTACCAAATATACAACCTAACATTTCCCCTTCTAACCACATTCAGATATATTTCAGTGCTGTTAATTACATACACAATGTTTTGATACCATCACCACTATCCATTACCAAAACATTTCCATCTTTCCACATATGAACTCTAAATTTTAAGCCTTGCCTCCTATTACGTATCCCTTCCCAATCCTCTGGTAACCTATATTCAAATCTAGATTCTGACCCTATGATTTTACTTATTCTAATTAGTTCATATCAGTGAGATCATACAATATTTGTTGTTTGTGTCTGGCATATTTTACTCTACAAGATGTCTTCAAGTTTCATCCATGTTGATGCATGAATCAGGACTTAATTCCTTTTTATAACAGAATAATATTCCATTGCATGTACATACCACATTTTGTTTATCCATTCATCAGTTGATACACTTGGGTTGCTTCCATCTTTTGGCAACTGTGAGTAATATTGCTATGAACTTTGGTAGGCAAATATGAGTCCCTGCTTTCAATTTTTGGGGTACATACCCAGAAGTAGGATTTCTGGGCCGTGTTGTAATTCTATACTTAACTTTCTGAGGAACCACCAAACTGTTTACACAGCGGCTTAACTATTTAAGTTGCCTCCGGCAATGAATGAGTTTTCCTATTTTTCTGCATCCTCTTCAACACTTGTAATTTTCTGGATTTTTAAAAATATAGTAGCCATCCTAGTGGGTGTGAAATGGTATCTCATTGTGGTTTTGATTTGCATTTCTCTGATGGTTAATGATGTTGAGCATCTTTTCATGTGCTTTTTGGCCATTTGTATATCTGCTCTGGAGAGATGCCTATCCAAGTCTTTTGCCATTTTTAAATTGGGTTGTTTGTCTTTTTGTTGTTAAGTTGAAGGATTTATTTATATATTCTGAATATTAAATCTTTATCAGATATGTGGTTTCCAAATATTTTCTCCCATTGTGTAGGCTGCAGCAGTTTGATATTATTGATGAATTCCAAAAAGCAATATTGGTTTATGTTTGTAAACTGATCTTTTTCCTCTGGGCGTATTAGAGTGTATTGGATTCAGAGGTTTTACTTTTACTTAATTAAATTATTATTAGGGCTTTGATTGGGTTACATCAGTAAGGCATTGAGTCCCTGCCCTTGGTGGGAGGGAACTCACAGATAAAAGACATGGCAAAGGACAGAGTTGGAGTTTTGATGCTGGAGTTTTTGAGCTGGAGCCCCAGGATGTAAGCACACAGAGGAGCTTGGTCATGAGGAAGGAGAGAAGGTCCCGGGAAAAGAGATGAGCTGTTTGCCTGACAATTCACAGCTGGCCTTGTGGAGAGCGGCAAAGCCTAGAGAGCCTCATAGTCTACAGCTGATCTTGTAGAGAAAACAGAGGTGCTGAGCCTGGAGAGAAACAGAGCCCAGGGAAGAGAGGAACCCTGGCAAATGTCAGAAGCCATCTTGCTCCGACATGTGGCAACAGACTTTGGTGAGGGAAGAAACTTACACTTTATGGCCTGGTAACTGTAAGCTTCTACCCCAAATAAATACCCTTTATAAAAGCCAACAGATTTCTGGTATTGTGCATCAGAACCCCTTTGGCTGACTAATACAAAGTCCTTTAAAGCACAAACGTTTTTAATTTTGATGAGGTCCCATTTATCCTTTTGTTGTTGTTGTTGTTGTTGCTTGTGTTTGGGTATAATGTCTAAGAAACCAAGGTCCTGAAGATGCTTCCCTACATTTTTTTCTAGAAATTTAATAGTTTTGGCTCTTATATTTAGGTCTTTGGTCCATTTTGAGTTGATTTTTGTATAAGGTGTAAGGTAGGGGGTTCCTCCTTATTCTTTTGCAAATGGAGATGCAGTTTTTCCAGCCCCATTTGTTGAAGAGACTATTCTTTCCCAATTAGGTGTTTTCTGCCCCCATGTCAAAAATAATTTGGCCATAAATGTGAGGATTGATTTCTGAGTTCTCAATTTGTTTCTAATGGTCTATAAGTCACTCCTTGTGCCAGTACCATGCTATTTTGATTACTGCTGCTTTATAACAAGTTTTTTTTTTTTTTTAAGATTTTATTTATTTATTCATTTATCCCCCCCTTGCTGCTTGTGCTCGCTGGGTCAGCTAACCACGCCGCGCGGGCGGGCTTGCCTTCACCAGGAGGCCCCGGGAACCGAACCCGGGGCCTCCCATATGGTAAACGGGAGCCCTACTGATTGAGCCACAGCCGCTTCCCATATAACAAGTTTTAAAATTGAGGAGTCCTCTAACTTCATTCTTCTTTTTCAAAATGGCTTTGGCTATTCAGGACCCCTTACCCTTCCATATAAATTTGATGATTGGCTTTTCCATTTCTTCCAAGAAGATTGTTGGAAATTTGCTTGGGATTGCATTGAATCTGTAAATTGCTTTGGGTAGAACCGACATCTTAGTAAGATTTAGTCTTCCAATCCACAAACATGGGATGTCCTTAAATTTATTTAAGTCTTCTCTGATTTCTTTTAGCAATGTTTTGTATTTTTCTGTGTACAAGTCTGTTATATCCTTAGATTTATTCCTAGATATTTGATTCTTTTAGTTGCTATTATAAGTGGAATTTTTTCTCGAGTTCTACTTCTGATTGCTAATTGCTTGTGTACAGAAACACTGATTTTGGGGTGCTGATCTTGTACCCTGCCTCTCTGCTGAATTTGTTTATTAGCTCTAGGAGCTTTGTTGTGAATTTTTCAGGATTTTCTGTATATAGGATCATGTCATCTGCAAATAGGGTCTTGCCCCATTAAGTAAGATGTTAGCTGTGGGTTTTTCATATATTCCCTTTAATCATTTTGAGGAAGTTTCTCTCTATTTAGTTTTCTAAGTGTTTTTATTTATCAAGAAGGGGTGCTGGCTTTTGTCATATGCCTTTTCTGCATCAACTGAGATGACCATGTAGTTTTTTGCCTTTATTCTGTTAATGTGGTATATTACATTAATTGATTTTCTTGCAATAAAATTATATGCAACACCCTTGCATACCAGTGATAAATACCACTTGATCATGGTGTATAATTCTTTTTAATGTGCTCTTGGATTCAGTTTTCTAGTACTTTGTTGAGGATTTTTGTATGTATATTCATAAGAGATATTAGTCTGTAATTTTCTTTTCTTGTGTTATTTTTATCTGGATTTGGTGTGAGGGTGATGTTGGTCTTGTAGAATGAATTTACCCCTTCAAATTTCTGGAAGAGTTTGAACAGGATTCTTGTTGTCTTCTTGGAATTTTTGGTAAGATTCCCCTGGAAGGCTATCTGGTCTTGGGCTTTTCTTTGTTGAGAGGTTTTTTATTACTGATTCCATCTCTTTGCTGGTTATTGGTTTGTTGAGATCTTCTGTTTCTTCTTCTATTTTGTTTTGTTTTGTTTTAAACGAATCAATTTATTGATAAATATTAGTAAGGCATACAATCCATCCAAAGTGTACAATCAATGGTATTTGGTATGATTACATAGTTGTGCATTCATCACTTCAATGGTTATTACAGTATTTCATTATTTCAATAATAATAATTTAAAAAAACAGACAAAAAAACAAAAAATTCATCACCTCTCAATCTCTCTATGCTTTTCTGCTGTACATAGCTGCTATTTCTAGCTATTCTTGTATACTTATTTATTTATTTTAAAGCAGTTTTATTTAGATATATTCATATACCATATAATCTATCCAAAGTATATAATTAATGGCTTTTAGTATAATCACAATGTTGTGCATTCATCACTAAAAAAAAAAAAAAATTTTAGAACAAATTCATTACTCCAAAAAGAAAAACTCGACACCCCTTAGCAGTCACCTTTCAATCCCTCTGTTTGTCCACAGCCCTACATAACCACAAATCTAATTTCAACTTTATTCTATTTCTTCTTGAGTCAGTGCAGATAGTTTGTGTGTTTCTAAAAATTTGTCTATTTCATCTAGGTTATCTAATTATTGGCATACATAGTATCCTCTTCTAGTCCTTTTTTTAAAACAATTTTTTGAAGTATATCATTCATACATGATATAAACTATAAGTGTTCAGTAAACACCGTGAACTTACAAAACAAACATGCATAACATCACACAGGTCTCCCACACATCACCCCCCGCCCCCAAACACCCTGCATTGTTATGAAACATTTGTTAACAAATCATGAAAGAACATCTTCAAAGTATTACCACTAACTATAGTACGTATCTTCCTCCCCTATACATTTTTTTAAGGATTTATTTATTTATTTATTGACTTTTATCCATTTTCACCACCACCCCCCTCCCCGTTTTTGCTGTTTCTACGTCCATTCACTGGGCAACTCAGTGTGTCTGTTTCCTGCCCTCTCTTCTCATTCTTCTCCTCCTGTCTTCACTGGAATTCGATCCTTGGAATCTCCAATGTGGGAGAGAGGCGTACTACCACCTGTGCCACCTTAGTTCCTGGTTTTTCGGTGCATCTTGTCTTGGCTCTCCCTTGTGTCACTCTCCTGTTACGTCATCATCTTGCTGCGTGGTTCATGGGGCCTGGCGGCTCACCCACTTGCAGAGCCTAGTGGCGCACCCGCACATGGGCCCTGGTGGCCCACGCACCTTCTATATATATATATTTTTTTTTTTTTCATTTTTACCGGGAGGTCCTGGGGATTGAACCCAGGTCCCTCCATATGGGAGACAGATGCCCAACCATCTGAGCCACATCTGCCCCCCTGCTATATCTCCTGAGGTTGACCAAAGATACCCAAAGTTACAGTCTTTTCCCATACAGGATCGTCATATAATAAATCAAGCTTAGTTTAACACCAGCATTCTAAAAACCAGACATAGGGAGAAAAACTAGGTCTGAGGACACATGCATGGTTTCTAATATAGCGAATGTTTAGCCTATCCTGATTATCACAAAATCAGGTCAGTGAGAATATTCACACTCTTATAGTCCTTTTTATTTCAGTAGGTTCAGTAGTAATGCCCCCCCCTTTAATTTCCAATATTAGTTGTTTCCTCTTTTTTTCTTCATCAGTCTAGCTAAAGTTTTGTCAATTTTACTGATCTTTTCAAAGAACCACTTTTTGGTCTTGTTGATTCTCTGTATTGTTTTGGGTTTTTTTCTATTTCATTTATCTCCACTCTAATCTTTGTTATTTCCTTCCTCCTCCTTGCTTTGAGTTTAGTTTGCTCTTCTTTTCTATTTCTTCATTTTGAAGTTAGAGCTCTAATTTGAAATCTTTCTTCTTTTTTTAATGTGAGCATTTAGAGCTATAAATTTTCCTCTCAGCACTGCTTTTGCTACATCCTGTAAATTTTGGTTTGTTGTATTTTCATTTTTATTCACCTCAAGATAGTTCCTAATTCTCTTGTGATTTCCCTGTTAACCCATTGGTTGTTTAAGGGTATGTTGTTTAATTTCCACGTATTTGTGAAATTCCTATTTCTCCCTCTGTTATTGATTTCTAGCTTCATTCCGTTGTGGTCGGAGAAAATATGTTGTATGATTTCAACACTTTTGAATTTATTGAGACTTGTTTTGTGACCTAAGATATGGTCTATCCTGGAGAATGATCCATGTGCACTTGGAGAAAGTGTTCTATATATGTCTGTTAGGTCTAGTTGGTTTAGAATATCATTTAAGTCTTGTACTACCTTATTGATCTTCTGTCTAGATGTTCTATCCATTATTGAAAGGGGTATATTAAAGCACCTATTATTTCTGTAGAACCATCAGAAATTTCTCCCTTCAAATCTGTCAGTATTTGATACATTGCATCATATATTTTGGGACTCTGCTGTTAGATGTATACATATTTATAATTGTTACATCTTCTTGTTGAATTGACCCCTTTATCAGTATATAGTGACCATCTTTTCCACTCCTAAATGATTCTTTCTTCTGCCCACTCCAATCTGTTGTCAAAACCTTCCTGAGAATTTTTTAGTTCAGTTATTGTGGTCTACAACTATTGTAATTATGTTTGGTTCCTTTTTAACATTTCTATCTCTTTACTAAGATTCTCATATTGCTCATTCATTATTTTCCTGATATTCTTTGGTTCTTTTCTGTATTTTCCTTCATCTTCTTGAACATTTTTAAGATCTTTTTTTAAAAGTTTTTGTTAGATATGTACACATTCTGGTCTTCTTTTTTGGTGTTTGCTGGATTTTTCACTTCTTCCTTTGGATCATTTCCTGTTTCTTTGTTTGCCCTGTACTCTTTTGTTGCACACTGTACATTTTAATACCTTAAAGTGTTAACTCTGGGATTTATTCCCTGAGATGTCTGTTTCTTGATATTGTAACCAGCTGGTGAGGTGATATGAGAGGGATTTTTCTCAAGTGTCAGCCATCCTCTCAGGAAAATTCACCCAAGGTGAATGCAAAGTGCAGGGTTGTCCTGTCTTTTCTGGGCCTATGTCTTGTGCTTGTTAGTTGCTTTGGAGTTCCCCTGTTTATAGGAGTTTGAATGCCCCCCTTTTTTCCCAGGAGACAGATCTCCCTCTTCCCAGTGTTTAAAGCAGTTAATCTTTTGCCCTAGGCCATCCCCCTCAATTGTTTCTTATACTTCTTTCCTTTTCTCAAGCTGCTTTTGCCTGGAGGACAAATTCTGGGTGGTGGAGCATGCCAGAGAGGAATTTCCCATATCAGTCTTTCACAGCCAGAACAAGGGCAGAGACCCACAGAGGGGGTGTAGACCAGCTCCAAACAGGGGATCAGGAATGGCACCAGGAACTTCTCCCATGGCTCCACAAAGTTGTGCTTTCTTGACTTGCCCACCAAATGCAGCCTTTGAACTGTCCTCTGAAGCTCTGTGGTAGTACAGCATCTTTAAGCCTCCTCAGCCGCCTTTGTCCAAAGCAGGTTGGAACAACAGGCACCCTTAGGGCCTGCCCCTGGTGATCTGAAGTCACCAGTCACAAGACATGATCAGTTGAGCCCATCCCTGATCTTGAAGAAGTGGATCCAGGGGCTGTACCCCACAGCAGTCTGCCGCAAGAGTGGGAAATGGGCACTAAGAAACATCACATGGAGAGAGCAACTTCCCTTCTAATTTTTACCATATTTTACCAGTCTCTTCCTCTTGTTTTTCCCTGGATGCTGTACAATGTTCTACTGGGCTCTGGAATTTCAAAATAGTTGTTTCAGACAATTCCTGCTCCTGGAGCTTCCTACTCTTCCATTTTCCCACATTCACAATAGAGTTCTATTTATTCCACCTTATCTCCCCTGTCCCCACCAGTTGCTGATTGGAATTAGTACATTCTATTTGTTTTATTTTAGTAGTTACCCTTAACATTTAATATGCATATTTGATGTAACAATCTAAGGTTAATTAATATCTCTGGGAGGAGTTACAACTTTTAGATGATACCTTAGAGGCAAGGAGCAAAGACTCAAAGTATTTTTAGAATCAAAGGTGAGTCCTGTTTTATATATGCTGGGTTTGAGGACACATATCAAATTAACACTTTAATGGATGCCTGCATATATAACTTTGTGGCTTTATACACTTTCTAAAATGTCTTCCTTTCCAGGAATTCTGCACTGCTTACACAGTGACAAGGGTTAAAACCAGAAACAAAAATAAGCATCAGTGTTTGCCTTCCCTTGATTCTTAGAACAAGTCTTTCCTTCTAGCTTAGTCACCAGGGCCAAGCAGAGCATAAATACCTCATAAAAATAACAAGCTGCACAAATGTCACTTTGATAACCGCTGATAGGCAGAGACCTGTGTCTGAAACGATAACCCGGATTCTGTCTCACATAACCATGGCCTAAACTGGCCTTGTCCAGGTTCTCTGCTATGTCTGTGGCTTAAATGATGGGGGGATTTGCTAATTTCTGCCAAATATGGGAGGGGATGAAAAACTCTATTTTAGAACCAGCTGAAAATTATTTTAAATTGAGCATTTAGTTTAGATGCTGACCTAGACAACGAAAGGCCTCAACCAGTTAACTCATATTTCAGGTCACATTTTCATACTTTTCAAATAATGCTGTGACTATCATGCCCATTTCAAACAACTCTGTGAGGTAGGCAGGGTGGGGATTATTAGATGAAACATCTTAGAAGGGGTGAATGCCTCGCCCAGGTTCCCAGAGCCAATGCACATGCTGCTGGGACTGTGCAGTGGTCCCCACTGTCCCACACTGAAAAGTGACTGGTACAGCCTTTGGCACGAGGGTCTACTTAACATCCCACTCATGTGTAGGAGTTCAGGTTCCCTTCTAGAGGCTACAGCTGACAAAATGTCAGCTTAACACAGCTGTTCCAATAGGCTTGGTGTTCTTCTCACTTTGGTGTCACTGATAAATCAAGAAAATCTGGCTTCCCAAAATCTCACCAGTGCCCTAGGTGTCAAAGGGCTGAGCTTAGCACATGCTGATGACATGGAGACCATTTGGGCTTGATCTTATCCATCCCCCAAACATACTCAGTCAACTCCCTGACAGCCATCGAAAAGATAACAGTGGAGGATTGTGGGAAGTTGGCGACGGACTGACAGGAAGAGCTGAATGCTCTCACAAAAACAATGCAGAAAGAAACAAAAGCTGTCCAAGGGACCTGCTTTGGGTATCAGCAGACCAGGACACAACTCCCAGGAGGGCGAGGGACAGGGAGACAAATAAGCCAAAAAGACTAACATGAGTTACGAAGCTCCTGTGGCAGCCTGGAAGGGCTCCCCTCCCCCACCCCCAAGATATCAAACTGGGGTAAAACCCCTGTCTCACTGTAGCCAACCGAGAAGGGAGCAGACATCTTTTTCCCCCCGTCAGTTGTTTCAAGGGAAAAGGGAGGGGAGATCAGGGTGCTTTTCTTCAGTGAATTCAGCCAGCAGAGCCCACTTTGAATCTCGGATCTGTAGATTCAACACAGAAACACAGGAAAGCCGAGACGGAAACACCTCCATGGAAAGGTGCATTGACTAGTACCGTCTGCTGGCCGGTCTGGAAACTGCATGGACAAAAACTGCTCACGCTCTTTGTATCCAACCCCTGGGAGAAAATCTGTGCCCCACTATTGAGTCCCTGGCCCGATTTTGAAAATTTAAGCTGGGCAATTTTAAAGTTGAACCAAATATCAAAGAGGAGCTGTGGGGAAAAAAAAATAGGCAAGAGAGAGAAATTAGCCATCAGAATAAATACACCAACATATTCAGATACCTAGACATCAGCAAAAAAGTACAAGCCATACTAGGAAACAGGAAGAGATGGCCTAGCCAAAAGAACAAACCAAATATCCTAAAGAGATACAGGATTTAATACTATTAATTAGTGATAATCATAAAACTCTCCTAAATCACTTCCAAGAATTTAAAGAAAATATGACTAAAGAAATAAAGGATAGAAAGCTTGTAAAGTAAAGTAACAGACCTTATGGGAATGAAAGACACAATGCATGAGATTAAAAATACATTAAAGTCACATAGGAGCAGATATGAATTGTGTGAAGACAAAATTAGTGATTTCGAAGACAGAACATCTGAACTGGAAAAGACAAGAGAACAGAAAGAGAAGAGAATGGAAAACATGGAACAGAATCTCAGGGAATTGAATGACAATGCAAAACGCACAAACATTCACATTATTGGCGTCCCAGAAGGAGAAGAGAATGGAAAAGGGGCAGAAAGAAAATTTGAGGAAATAATGACTGAGAACTTCCCAACCCTTATGAAGGACATAAATATGAATATCCAAGAAGGGCAATGCACTCCAAACAGGATAAATCTGAATAGACCTACCCTGAGACACCTACTATTCAGAATGACAAATATCAGAGATAAGGAGAGGATTCTGAAAGCAGCAAGAGAAAGGCAAAGCATCACATATAAGGGAAACTCGATAAGATTAAGCACCAACCTCTCATCAGAAACCATGGAGGAAAGAAGAAAGTGGTATGATGTATTTAAGGTACTGAAAGAGAAAAACTTCCAGCCAAACTTCCAGACAAAGCTGTCCTTCAAAAATGAGGGTGAGTTCAAAGTCTTCACAGACAAACAAAAACTGATAAAATATGTTACCAAAAGACCAGATTTGCAAGAGATACTAAAGGGGGTGCTGCAGCCTGAAAGGAAAAAACAAGAGTGAGAGATTTGGAGAAGAGTTTAGAAATGAAGATTATTAGGAAGGGTAAACTAAAGGATAAGAAGACAGACAATATAAGAATATGACAACAGAGAGCTGAAGGACAAAATGGACGAAGTAATTCGAAGTTTACAAGTAGCCCTTCACGTCTATCCAGTGAACACTGAAATATGGAAAGAAGGCATTCCTTGGGCAAGAACACTCCAGGAGCAGCAGAAAGTGGCACAGAGGATTAAAAAGTGAATCATCAGCAGAAGTAAACAGATTTCTCACCAAAGTCAATTCCTGACTATGACTTTGAAAGTGATGAGATTGTTACTGTTTGTGCAGCTATTGCCTAGAACAGAAGACAGCTTCAACAAATAAAACAATGGTTATTGTGTCTGCTTCTGGGACTGTAGAGACTGAGAAGGAAGATGGTGCTCCAACACCAGATAGCTCTGTTCCTATCAAAGCCCGATGAAGGAAAATGCATAGCATGAATTATTTCAATCTTTTTTATTATCATTTAAAGTTTTAGACGTAGGGAAATTTATTCTGGAGAAACAGGGCAAAATTCCTATTTGTAAGATAAGTTTTTTCAGATGAAGCATATAAATCTAAATGGTAGCATTATTGTATACTATTTGGACTATGCTTTGATAAGTTATGGTTTATACTTAAGATTAGAATTCTGAGCAAAATGTTTTTGATGTATAACTTTAATACAAATATATGGATGGATACATTTTAAAGACACTACTTCAAAAGCAAATTCTTGAATAGTGAATAACTTGGTCAGTGGTATTAAAATGTTGACTCATTTACTTTTGTTTTATGATTAAGGAAGTAAGTGCTTTCTCTCCTAGAAATATACTGCTGTTACTATTCACTCTGTTTTCCTTGCTTCTGTAGAGTAAGTTTGTCACAAGGCTTAAATGATTTTAATATTCATTTTGATTCAAAGTTGTCGTTTTGTTATATGTGGAATCTTTGAAAGTTCAGCCATGCAAATGTGAACATTCTGAAGTTTCTCCTAATGCTGATTTGTGCTTAAGTTTTTGGCTTTAAAGAAGTTATAATAATGGTAGTTGCTTCCTTCAGTATTTGTTAGATGTGTGAAATACTGATAAATGTCACAATGATGGTTTTATTTTTTAGATTATTACTGTAGGTAGGTTAGTCCTTACCACAAGTGAGTCATTTTTTTAAATGTGCATTTTTTAAATGAGCGGATTTTACAGATACTTCATAATAAGTTGTACTGCTATATTTTAAAAAAATACAGGATGATGTGGAAGAGGGAGGGGCATACATGAGAATCCCTCATAATTTTGATGTAACTTTTCTATAATCTAAAACCTTTAAAAATAATTTATTATATTTTTAAAAACGATAATAGTAATGAGGAAAAGAGCTTATGAATTTCCATTACGCTTAATGCCTTGGTTAATGGGCCCATTCATTAAAGAAACTGGTATAAATTCCCAAGGGCCTGTGAAGTTCGCTGCCTTATTGTTTTAGTTTCATTTACTTTCTTTATTCTTTAACAAGGACTGGATTGGCAGCGAAGTTTGTACCAACTACTGCTTAAAATATAGGTAAATTTTAAATACAGTTAAACAGGGCTTTTCATGCCTCTGGGGTTTCCTTCAGCAACTAAAAGCGATTTCATCTTTTTGTATGTTTCACCTGATTCATAAATCCCACTGCTACAATCTGTCAGCTTCATGTTGACTCCGGGCTTATTTTCAGAGTAAGTTTCTGAGTACAGATCTGAACTGAAATGGGTGATGGGAGCAATCTGAAGTCAGCACAGCCATGAAGGAATTTCTCTACCCCCATGACTGTCCCTCTTACTGGAGAAGGTGGAGGAGCAGCCAGAAAGTGGAGTCATGGCCCCATAAAACCACAGGCTGTACTGCAGTCAGGAGGGAGGTGATGCTGGCGACCTGCTGGGCTCTCATCGCGGTTGTTTAATGGGTGAGAGCTCAGCAGTGATGAAGTCCAGCCCGCATGGCTTACACATTTATATGTAAGCATGAGTACACTCCTTGGCCAGAGCCAGTGCCTCCCACCTCTGCCAGCCTTCTGGTGCATCTGCTCCCGTTCATCCCAATGGGAAGGAAGAAAGAATACAAATGGATGGAGCCAAATCCGTGTCCAATACTTAGAAAAACTCTTGATGAGACGCCCTGCTGGTGCTGGATCCAGAAGGAAAACTATACTTAGCCTGCAATTGCTGCACAATCAGAGGCAACCCAGAGACAACAACAAACAGAATTCTGCTCACCCAAAACGACAATGTAAATGATTGTCAGGTAAATGGCACCCACTAGGAAATAATTATTGTCTCCTGTACCAACCTAAGAACATCACTTAGTGCATGGGGAAAAAAAAATAAATGACAGAAAAAATATTATTTATTATCTCAGTTATATCTTAAGGAAGGGTGATCCATGGCAACACGGATGTGTTTGGAAGAGTCAAATTGCTTTACATCAGAAAGGGAGTGGAGTGAGGAACTGGAATACGAGGGAGATTTGGAGGCTGGATGGAGAGAGGGCTGGGGGAGAGACAGAGAGAGAAAGAGAGAGACAGAGGTAGGCACAGAAAGACTTAAGGCTTGTGGATGTAAGAAAGGTTTGGAAGACATAGTGAGGATTTGAGCAGGTAAATGCAGTGTGCTGCACACAGTAAACTTCTCTGCAATCTTCCCTGTGAAATCAGTGTAAATAAAATTAATTTTCCATCTGTTAACGTATTATGTGAAAATAGCTGGACAGAGTCTCACCATATATGGAGGGTATGTTTGGATGGTCCCACCTTAACTATAGTTTACAAGGTGTAGACAAAATTCTCTTCTGGGGGGTCCTTGGAGGGACATCAAACAGTGGCTGAAACTGGGGCCAGTGAGTGGCCCATGTGGCTGCAGATTGGGAGAGATGTGCCAGAAACATTAAAATGTCAGGCCTAGGAAACAAAGGGAGGCTTCCAACATGAACCCTGATTCCAAAGTCAGCAGGGCAAGTTATCCAAACTGCTACCTTCCACGCAGGCAGCTCCATGAGGATGCTCCAGGGGTGGGTGGGTGGTTAGTGCAGGGCAATGGAGAGAAGCAGGCTAGTCTTCCGTGAAACCGGAAGGAGTTTCTAGCAACCTGTTCATGGTGATTCAGGGAAAGGGCTTTGTTTTCACTGACTCCTATCTAGGCACTAGCTGTTGACCTGTCCCAGGCCATTTAACAGCTGTAAGCTGTGGTTTCTTTAGATACAACATGGGGATGCTATTAGTGTCCACCTCAGAGGTTACCGAGGAGGATTATGAGAGTTAATCTTTAGCACAGACTATGTTAATGATGAACACTGTGACTATGTATTAGTCAGCCAAAGGGGTGCTGAAGCAAAGTACCAGAAATCAGTTGCCTTTTATAAAGGGTATTTATTTGGGTAAAAGCTTACAGTTACAAGGCCTAAAGAGTTCAACTCAAGGTACCATAAGTACTTTCTCACCCAAAGTCTGTTGCCACGTGTTGATGCAAGATGGCGGGCGACGTCTATGAGGATTCAGCCTTTCTCTTCCCCCTTAAGGCTCCATGGGTCCAGCTTCTTCCAATCTCAGCTGTAGGCTGGGATAGGACTCATCTCTCTTCCCTGGTCTTGTTTCCTTCCGGGCTCAGCTGCTCTGGTCTCTTCACAAGGTCAGCTGTAGACTATCAGGTGAATGGCTCAACTCTCTTCCCAGAGCTGCAGGATCCTCTTCCATGTCTGTGGAGCCTTCTCTCTTTTCTTGTGTATCTACTTTCTCATTCTGTTTATATAGCCCACCAAGGGTGTGGGGACTCAACCCTGCATGCTCTAATGACGTCAAATCAAAGCCCCTATCTTGATTTGATAAAGTAAAAGTGAAGCCTTTGAATTTAACACAATTTGAATTTAACACAATCAAAGGGTATCATGCCCAGAGAAACAGATCAGTTAACAAACATAAATCAATATCTCTTTTTGGAATTCATAAATAATATTCAACTACCACAGACTATAAGATTACTTGATAATTGATATGTGCAATTAGCACCTACTCACACTTACAAGAAGGAGCTCCCGTGTTTGGTTTCCTCATCTCTTTTTTGGTCTCTTTCTTTGATAGATGCTTTATGCACCAGCACTTCATTCTCCTAAAAGGTGGGGCAAGTAGATGTTTTAAAATTCTAAGATTTATTGGTTTTGTTTTTTCATCCTTAGAGGTATATTTAATGCATTTTTATGTAATGCATAGTAAGTATATCTCATCCTAGAAAACAATTAGGATGACGACAGCCTTTAGGTAATACCCATCTCCTCTGTGTTTTATGAGGATATGTGGAAAGCCCTGGAAGCAGGCAGTAACCAGACATAGCCTTCATAATGATGTGTCTCATAGCATTTCCTTTGCTACAGGGTTTGCCCTTAAAAATTCCCCACTGGGGAAGCAGCTGTGGCTCAATTGGTTGGGCTCCCGTTTACCATATGGGAGGCCCTGGGTTCGATTCCTGGGGCCTCCTGGTGAAGGCAAGCTGGCCCATGCAGCACAGTGAGCTGATGCAACAAAGGGAGACAAGAAGACACAGAAAAATCACAGCAAATGGACACAGAGAGCACAAGCAGCAAGGGGGGGATAAATAAATAAATACAAAAAAAAAAAAAAAAAATCCCCACTGAAAGCCCCTGAGACCTGTTTTGGTTCCCACCAGCAAATCCGGAGTAGTTTCCTTAACATATTAACCCTCTGCTGTCCCTACTGTGGGAATTCCTGTGCCTCTGCCTAGAGGTCCTGAAAACCTGGGCCACCTGTGCTATCTGCTCCTACCAGCCTCGTGGTACCAGTCAAAACAGTGTGAGGGAGGAAGGCAAAACCTCAGTCCTGGCCTCTCGGCTTTTGTGGGTTTCAGCCAGACCCCAGGTGTTATTTTAGTGCAGCTTCAGTGTTTAATTTGAGGATGTGTGTGGATCAGGCGGGACCAAAACATTATTTTTTTTTCCCCTCGGCAAAATGATTAAATTTGAAGTTATAAAAAACGCACAGCTTGGTCCAGAGCTGTGTCCAACTGGGAACTGAGAAATGCCCTGAAAATCCCTCCCATGCCGGGACCCTCCTTCTGTAACCGCTGGCCCCCTCCCCGCCCGCTTGCTGCGGGCTTCACCTCTGCAGTCGTGGTCACTAACTGACCAGGAGCCCTGGGCCCTGAGGCACTCCTTCCCTTTGGAAGAACACTCTACAGGATTTTGTCATGTCTTACAGTCTTAAAGGGGCCATAACCAGGAGCTCCTGAGCCATGGCTGAAGGGGAGATCACCACCTTCATGGCCCTGATGGAGAAGTTCAACCTGCCACTAGAGAATTACAAGCATCCCAGACTCCTCTACTGTAGAAACGGGGGCCACTTCTTAAGGATCCTTCCAGACGGCACGGTGGACGGGACAAGGGACAGGAGTGACCAGCACAGTAAGTGCCCACCTCTTCTGTACCTCTTGCCTTTCCGCTGCCTTCCTTGGTCAAGGATGGGAGAAGAGAGGCTATCTAAGTACTGGAACCCTGTCCTCCAAGGTCCTACGCAAAACGGCACCCTCAGCAGCAAGGGCCACATAAGTGTGGAAAGGGTCTGAGTGCAGGGAATGGGAGGTGATGGGGTCTTTGGCCTACTTGAATGTGTTCTATTTCCAGTTTGTAAAAGGACTCTGCTGATCTAACAAAACTGCTTTGAGGTCAGATTTGGCTGTTCAATCCCTGTGTGTTTTCCCAGGTTTCTGTAATTAGCTAAAGGCCCCCAAGGCTGAAGAAGGGTCCTGCTGGCTCCAGGATGGGAAGAGCCACATGGGGCAGGGGTGGTAAATCCTGCATGAAAACATGGGCTCCATATTAAGTTCACGGACGCTCCAGGTTATGTTTCCACTGGGCTTGGTTTGCAAAATCTTAGTTCATGATCATAGTCTTACACATCATAAATTATGCAACTTTCGCTCTGCATATCATGCAGATGTAGTTGTGGTAACTGGGAGGGGTAAAGTCATTCTCCAGACCCTCTAGAAACAGGAGAGCAGGAACGATTTGAGCCAAATGCTGAAATATCTCTTGCAGGCCTTCCTGCGAGCCCAGCTCCCAGGTGGTGGTGTTAAATGAAGGTTTGACTTTAGAGAAAAGAATCTGCCGGATTGCCAAAGTCTGAAAATCTCTTCCTTTTGCCTTAGTACTTCTGGTGTTGGAATGTATGTTTGATATTAGGTGTCTGTATCCTATTGTGATTCTATCGGAGATTCCCTGAGCTCCACTGAGGCACTGGGTGTTGTAGAAAAGCCAAAAGTCCACTTCTGTCCCAGCTAAGAGGGCCAACAATCTAAAGATTCAAGTGTGTCACAAATCAAGGGAAGGAAAGTGTGGGTAAAGTCAGGAGACACAGACTAGCTCAGGTAGCAGGTATGGTCCTATAAAACTGGCTTTAGAATGGAATGCAAGCCACTAGCTTTGCACCATGGTGGTTTATATTCTGGGTAGTCTTAATTATTTATGGAATATGCAAAGGTTGCAGGCTTTAAGCAGAAATAACCAACTTCATGGTGGTCACTCTCTACCCTCAGATGCTCAGGTAACGGGGGTAGAAGACGGCATAAAACGAGCAGGTGATGATGTCTCTTCCCCACCACCACCACCACACAGATTCATAAGGTGAGGTGTGGGAAAGACAAGGCCAGGGCTTGCAGCTGCAGAATTAATTTCTTTGGATTTGTTTGGATGATGTCTTGTCTTCAAATGGGGCTGCTGAGTGCTTTATAGTCAATGAAAAATAGGTACATGAGTGAGGCAAAAAAGACTATTTAGTATATAAAAGACATATAAAAGCAACATTTACTGCAAATAAATGGACTAGATTATAATCCATTGGGTCAGGAAATGGTACACAATCCAGGCAATCTGCTCTGCCACAACACAAAGGGAAGAAGTTTTAGTTCTTCTGGGTTTGCAACATTTCTTATAAGTCTTATTTACCAATTTTCTCATCCAATGAGGACTGTTCTCCAGTCCTTAGGATCCCAGCAGAAAGGCAGCCTGGTATTAAGTTTTTCTGGGAAACCTTAAGTTCTGGGGTAACAAGGGGCTACAATTACCGGAATTTCTGTACAAATGGCATCTGACGTCACTGTTGTCATTCCATCGTTAATATTCTAGATTGAGCTCTGGGTATGTGACACTGAGCTGACTTCTGAATTCTGCTGCCAATTCAGCTGCCTGATGTCAGGATGTAGCCATGTAGGAGTGTGTGAGAGGATGTCTGCATCCAGGGAATGCTGGATTAATAGTTTGCTAAGTGAACTTGAGCAAGTTACTTAACTTCTCTGGCCTCACTTTCCTCACCTGTAAAATAAGAATAGTAATAGTGCCTGCTTCATAGGTTACTTGGGGGGCATTACATGAGATAATGCAGGGAAAGTCCTTGGCACAGTGCCTGGCCCAGAGTAAGAATTCAACACATGTTGGTTAACGCTGCTGATCCCACCTCCAGCACCATCCTCTGCCCTGTGTGCCTCACGAGGCCACAAGCCATTGTGTGATCCATGCACAGGAGATTCCCATTGGACATGGAGGCACCCACTGAAGGTGAATGTGGTTCTGTTGCCCTCTTCTGCCCAGTGGTGGTACTGCCACAAGCTCTTCTGAATTTCAAGGGTCATTCAGAAAAGGTATCGACCTTAGAGGGGCTGGGGGAGGATGGTCCCTGGATAACTGGGATTTGCAAAGCCTGGTAAGGGGATGGGTTATAATCCTTGATCATTAGTGTGAACCTGATTAGAAACTGAGGACACTGGTGGAGAGTCATACTCAAAGCAAAGACAACCTTCCCGATGAGCATTTCTAAAAGCCAATCAAATATAATAAATCTACATAAATCATGCATGATAGAGCTGTTTGCCTTTGGACTTTACACAGCCAAGTAACTCCTTTCACAGCTTCTCGTTGTCCCCAACCAGTTGATCTGCCCTGGGTAAAAGTAGGAAGATTTCAGCATTTCTTCCTCCTTCCAAGGCCTCCCTCATCGTGGCATAATGGTAGGATGGATGCTAGTGTGTACCACTGACTTACAGGCCTGAGAAAATGTCTCTGCGGGTGGGGATTTCTAGCCTGTGGAGAAGGTGGTTTTGATTTGTCTCTTCACGACTCCACAAATCATGGCTGTAGGTAATTACAATAAGACGACAGCAGCTTTTGCCAGGTACAGTCAGACAGCAAGAGCTGCAGCCCCTGTGGCTGAGGGGGTGCAGAGCTGGAGAACGTGCATGCTGACTAAGGGTAAGGAAGGGTGTCACCATGGGAGAGAGAATTCCAGAGGGGGCCTGGCTGCAGGGAAGGTGATCCGCTCCCTTTTGGACACAGAGCATTTGAGGAGTGCCTTGTGTACACCCTCCTTATGCATTTATCTGCAGGATTATTTAATGTTTTTCTCTCTCACTGGGCTCCCTGAAGACAAGGACGTTGTCCCTTATTGTTCAACACTGTAACTTTCAGGTCTAGCATATTGCCTGTCACTCGGTAAGATGCTCAATAAACATTAATTGGATGAGTGAATGAATCGTAATGGCAGCAGATACATTCAAATTCAATAATACATTCCACGAATATCCATCGAGCACCTGCTATGTGACAACATCACGCTAGACTTTCATTTTCCCCTAACCACAGCCCCATGAGGTTATTAATTACCATCATTCTGAGAATAGTGCAGCTAACAGGGTGTGTGACCAGCTGGGTGGCACAGACCCACCTCTTCTGCTTCCAAGACAAAGGTTCCTTCCATACCCCACCCCTACACCATCACCATGATGGTGGTTTCACCGGGAAAAACTGAAGCAAGAAACATATGGGGTCCACACAGCCTGTCCTGTGAGCCAGGCGGTGTAGGTTCAGGTCCCATCACCACTGTGTCACTTGGGAAAATTTATTTTTTCTCTATGTGCCCCAGTTTCCTTGTTTTTAAAACCAGAATGACAACAGGACCCACCCCATAGGAGAGTTGGGATCTTCAGTGGGCTTGTAAAGGGGTCTAGCACACTGCCAGGTACATAGTAAGTGCTGGAAAGTGGTCGTTGGTGGCGGTGCATCACCATCTTCCCAAGGCTTGCTTGGCCTCCCGTCCGAGCTGCTCGATGAACCCTACGATGGCTCGCCGCGCTGAGGACGAGCCTTCGCCTCGGCTTCTCTGTGGCTGGCAGCAAGGTTCCTGTGCCCATGCCCTGGCCCGCAAGCCCTGCCCTGCCGGCGCCCCCCAGACCAAGCCGTCTTGAGCAGAGGCGAGGAGGACTCCATGTTTCATTCTGATCTTTCCGCCAGCGATTCCCCGCTGGTGAAGGGTAGCCATGACTTATTACCTCGATGGGATGAATAACTGGGAAGATAATGGAAAAATAATAACCAGAGCTCACAAAGGCCCTGAACCCGCAGACTCCACGCGCAGGCTCCTGTCGTGGCCCCGGGCCCGCGCCGCACCAGGCACGTGCAGGCTGTGCGTGGAGCAGCACCACTGGCAGCGCGGCCACATGGTTGGAAACGTACACGAGAAAAGTGCGTGCCAATCAAATATTTATAAATCAAACCACATCCTAAACGCACTAGGGGAGATGGCTGGCCAAAAGAATCCTACTCTGCAGCCCTTTATAAAGGGCGGTGAAGTCCCTGCTTCCCCCTGGCGTTCAGACAGCCCCGGCTTCCTTCCCTGGCTCCTTCACAGTCCCGCTCACTGCCTCTGGTGTGCTAGGGTCGGAACCTAATGGAAAAAGCACTTGCTCCCCGCCAGCTCGGGCAAAAAGTCAAACCAGCCTCGCAGATGACCCAGGTGGGCAGTGCCGGACCCTGTTGCCTGAAGTCAGAGAGGGAGAGAGGGAGGTTTTCAGGCAGCAACGTTCTTCCGGGGGACAGCCCTAGCAGGGTGTGTAGCCTGGGTCGTAGGTGACGCAAAAGGAATCCCTGCCCCCCTTCCCCAGCACCCTTGATCAGGTTATACAGGAGGGATTTTTCTAGATAAACTTCTAAAAAATATATCATACAGTCCTTGGACAATATAAAAATTTTCCAGGTCCCCCTTTTCAGACCCTTAAGGAGAGGCAGATACCTTTGTGTTCTAAGAAAAGATTTTTTTTGTATCTATATATTAATATATATATCATCCAAACCACTGGAATCTTTTTTCCCAAACTCAATTTTTTTTTCTTCTCTGTCTTTCTCTAATGTTTCACTGAGCCTGGTTTGTGGCTACATTTTAATTATAAATACCACTGACATAAAACAACCTCAACGAGTTCTGAATGAGGCTGACCTCACTTTGGGTAAACACAGCAAAGGACAGGAAGTCTCCAACCCAGAATAAACCAGGCACGTAATCCCTTTTGGCCTCTCTGAGAGCAGAAGTGGAAAGCAGACTTAAAGGCCATGGACATGCTACGGAAGCAGAAACTCTCTGTGTGTTTTTCCTCCACTGAGCACCAAGTTGTAACCTTAGTTTTAAAAATTCCTAGGGCAGGACAGGAAGATGCTAAGGTGGCTTGGTGCTCAGAAACGGGGTGCAGTGCCCCAAAGCGCACTTCTCTTGGCTTTGGCAAGCTCATAATTCCTTTTCCTTCTTTCTGTCCTTGGAAAGTAAGGAAGTGTGTGTCTTCCCACAAATAAATCACTTCTAAGACCTAATGGAATGGCTTTGGGGAGCAGAGGAGAAAACCAGAGACACAAAATTATAGTCTCTCAGAAAAAAGGTACAGACACTTAGTTGGGGGCTGGTACATTCACGCAAAAACTCTGGGTTCCCCTTTGCTCCTAAGTACATAGGAATCCGTGAAGGGCTTCAAAGGTTGAGCATGGGGATAAGGTACAAAGGTGAATTTTGCACATTTTAGGTTATTTGACATTTATTTTTGATAACTAGGCCATTCCCAAACCGTCATACCCCAAAGCATTCCTAATAAAGGAGCAGAACTCTGGATGTTATGGGGGACAAGTATCATTACAAATCCACTAAGCACACACTTCCAGTCCTCTTCCAGTACATTTTTATAATACCTTATAAATTTAAATTTCTGTAAGAAATTTATATCTATCACAATAGCATCTTTTAAGAAGTTGCTTTCCATTTCTTCTGCTAAGTTAAAAGTTGCTGTCCCCATTTTAGAATTGGGGAAAAACAAATACACTACAGACTAAACTATCTGTCTCATTTTACAAAAAAGCACTTGCCCCTTCATCTTTGGGATGCTGTAAAGCCCACTAACCTCCCTGCTCATAGATGAGAAGCACTATATTTCCTGTATGAGGTAAAGAAGAGGGGTGCCACATCCTTTGCTCTGGGTGCTAAGTCCGATGGAGGGGGTTGGAAAACGCAACTGAATGGACAAGGCACGGCTTTAGTGACCCTTCACCCCTCTCCTGCCTCCTCAGTTTTCCTGGTTCCCCGTCTGCCCCCAAGAAGACCTGCCTCCCATGCTCGGGTCTAGATGCAAGCTGGGGGCAAGGCTGAGCAGTCAAACTGCATGGGGGTCACCAGGAACAAAACCGTGAGCCTTGGGCAGCTCTGAGTAGCTGCATGTTGGCTGAGAACCCTGCTATGAACATCAGCTAACGCCCCTGAAAAGTATGAAGGGTAATTCAGTGATGACACTATCACCCAGAGTTACCCAGGATTACTGGCTGGCTCTTTCTGACTCAGAATTGTGTTTTTAAAGAAATGCATTTTAGGATAAAGGTAAAGTTCCTTCCATTCCCCTCCCAGTCTTAGCTCTTCTTTCTCTTCCTCCCTGGAGCAACCACTTGTAGGAATTTGTTCTAGGGCACATTTTATATTTTACTACAGATAGATTCATGAGCTATGTACATTGTTTTTGTGCTTTTTACAAATTTTTCATCAAGAATTTACTATAAGTATTCTTCAATTGTCTTTATAATTTATAAATGTGTATAATTTTCTGCTTTTCTTTGAAAGAGAAATGCTTAAACACACACATATCCATCACTCATGAGTTTTTATAGTAGTTTTTCTGAACTTTTGTTTGCCTTTAGCTCAAAATCAAGTGGAGTTTGTGTTATTGTGTTGTTTTATCATTCAGAGGTTTATTTGTCTATGTCCCTAATTATGTGTAAGGCTCCTGAAGCAAGGACCCTGAAGGTAGATTACAGATGAAACTCTGGCATTCGACAAGTTCTCAGCACATCATAGATGTTCAGTAAAGACGTGTTGACTGACTGGCTCTCTGTCCATCTGGCCTGGCCCAGGAGGAAAGGGCTGCTGCTTCAGATAAGGCTGTGTGGCCAGCCCCCTTTCTCTTGCTGAAACCTCTTTCTCTTGTTCTCTCCTTCCTAGCTCTTCCTCAGCAGCAGCAGTAGGACGTAGGTTTGGAAAGCTGGAATGAAGTCTTACTAGACAGTTGGACACCCAGTCAGCTACACAAGCTCAGGCTGGGTGTTACTCCTTCCTGCCAGCCCCGCTTGCAGAAGGATATATGTTTAGGAAACTTAGCCAGAAAGAAATCCAGTGAAAATGAGCTATGAAACTTGGACATCCTGGAGAAATAATATTTATAGAGGAAACTCTTGAGACGAACTCTCACCAGCGCTGCAATGCTGGTGGTGGGGCTCGTGGCTGAGAGCTGAAGCCATGTGCTAAGAGGCCTCTGGCTCTGCCTACCTCTGTGAGACCTTTACGTGGCCGTGGTGGGACTCTACAGACAGCAACAGCAACTCCACTTACTCCCATGGCAAGACCAGTGGATACTACCTAAGGCAGGAGAACAGAAATGAACTAGGAAATGAAAAGCTTTTTAAAGGTCTTCCTCAATCACCCCATCCATAATTTCCTGCCCTGTGGGACTTCTCTAGTGCCGACAATGTGTTTGACTAATTACCTACGTATATGGGTGGTGGATAGAAGAACGTCCCTGGTCATTAACATCACTACAACCTATGGTTGCAAATGGGAGACTGGATGAACAACCACCCTCTTATCTGACCTTGAACACAAGGGGGTCCAAGAAAGGGAGTATGGCTGGATTTGAGCCAGGCCATTCCACATCTAGAGCCCAAGAGGCTGTTTGAAAGAAAGGAAAAAGCAGGATACTTAGGGTTCCCAAACCTAGGTAATGTTCATGGTTTTGACCCTTATTAGTATAACCTTGGGTAAAGCAAGCTCTCACCAAGCTGCAGTCTCCTCACCTGTGGAATGGAGCAAGTGCCGCCTTCCTCCAGGGACTGCTGTGAGGAGCAGGTGAGGTCACATAAGCACAGTGGAAATGATAAAGATAGTTCTAGGCACTCTCATGCATTAAATCATGTAATCCTCACAACAACTATGAAGTGGGTACTTTTGTTACAGATAAGCAGACAGAGGTAAATATCTTGTCCAACAGTCACACAGCTAATGAGGAGCCAAGTCAGAATCTGAATCCATGCAGTTTTTGTTTTAAATTACAGATGTTGTAAGTTTACAGAAAAATCATGCAGAAAGTACAGTATTTTCATATATACCCCACTCCCGGCCACCGGAGTGGGGTATATGCATTAGTGTGGTAACTGTTACAATTAATAATATTATTATAATTATACCACTTAACTATAGTCTATAGTTTACATTGGGGTTTGTTCTTTGTGTTGTACAGTTTATGGGGTTTTAAAAAATTTTATTCTGGTAACATACATACAACCTAATAGTTCCCATTTTAGCCATTTTCTGATATACAAGTCAGTGATAGAATTACACTCACAATGTTGTGCTACCATTACCACCATCCATTGCCAAAACTTTTCCATCGCCCCAAAAAGAAACTCCGTACCCATTAGTTCCCCATTCCCTACCCCCACCCCTGGTAAGGGGGTATTCTAGTTTCTGACTCTGAATTTGCTTATTCTAATTATTTTATATCAATGAGATCATACAACCACCCACTGTCCTCATACAACCAGTGGCCAAATAATATCCCATGGTGTGGATATACTACATTTTGTTTATCTGTTCATCTGTTGATGGAGACTTGAGTCCATCTTTTGGCAATTATGAATAATGCCTTTATGAACATTGGTGTGCAAACATCTGTTTGAGTCCTTGCTTTCAATTCTTGTGAGTATGTACCTGGAAGTGGGTATTTCCTGATCATATGGTAATTCTATACTTAATTTTCTAAGGAACTAGCAAACTGTTTTCCACAGCAGCTGTACCATTTTATATTCCTACCAACAAATGTTCCTGTGTTCCTGTTTCTCCACATCCTCTCCGTTACTTATTAGTTTCCATTTTTTTAATAGTAGCCATTCTAATTGGGTGTGAAGTGGTATTTCATTGTGGTTTCCATGCAGTTTGATTCTGGAGCCCACACACTAATTCTGCCCTATTTTCACTGAGATAGAAACTAGCATGATACCTGGCAAATTACATGTGATAAAAATAAATGGTTTTCCCCCTCCTTTGATCTCTCCTAAACATACAGGGTCGTGCCACTAAGCATAGATTATAGTTTACATTGTAGTTTACACTCTCTCCCACTCAATTCTGTAGGTTATGGCAAGATATATAATGGCCTGTATCTGTCATTGTAATGTCATTCAGGACAATTCCCAAGTCCAGAAAATGCCCCCAATATTACACCTGTTTTTCCCTCTCTTTACCCTCAGAACCTCCAGTGGCCACTGCCTCCACATCAATGTTGTAATTTCTTCCATTGCTAGAATCACAATAAATCTATAGTAGAATACTAGTAAGTCTACTTTAGTCCATAGGTCATTCCCCAATCCTGAGGATTCTGGGATGGTGATGCCCACTCCACCTTTAATTGAGGCGGGGGACCAAGCCAAATCTTGAGTCATACAATTCTCTCCTTTGTCCTGTGCCACTTAGCTCCACAAAGCATTGGTGGAGACTCAATTCAAAGAGAACAGTTACTGATGGTGACCAGTAGGATCATCTCTACAAATACTAGCCTACTATCATTCATTCAACAAATACATTGGCTGTCCCTGTGTACAGGGCACTGTGTGGGGTGCTGGGGATCCAAGGGCAAACAGGACAAGATCCTTGCCCTTATTCCTGGAGCTTGCATTTTCCAGGAGTGGCAGAAATAAAATAGTGAACCTCTAAATAATAAGACAATTGTAGGTTGGCTTAAGTGCTATGAAGAAAACACAGGGCTGAGAAAGCAGATGATGTTGAGGGCTTGGACAGCTTCGGCAGGGGTAATGGGGTGGGGTGAAAGGCCCTACTGTACATAGGGTGGTAGGTACCTGGGGAGGCCTTTCTGAGGAGGGGGCATTGAAGCTGAGGCATGAAGGAGAAGGAGCCAGGCTTGTGGAGACCTGGAGAAAGAAGATGCCAGGCAGAGGACACAGCACACACAAAGGCCCTGAGGTGGGGGGGAAGGAATCGAAAGCCTGGAGCAGAATGAATGAGTGAGAAGTGGTGTAATTTGAGGCTGGAGAGAGGGAAGAGCCCAGAGCATGGAGGCCCTTTGGCCTGTTCTCTCATCTCCACGTATTCAGAGCTAACCAAGGATCAGAGGACCTGTGGGAAAGCAGATCGGTGGCTTCCAGTTTCTTCCTGTAAATTAAACAAACTCCATTTACCACAGGAAGCTAGGAGAGGCCCTGAGTCTCTGTAGCACAGACTTCCAAGGACAAGAGAATTGCATCTTCAGTAAGGCTGACGTACCTATGTATCACCGTATGAGTGAATCAGAAGATAAGGAAAACAGCGAAATGAGAAATGCAGGTATATGAACAGGGGAGTGCTTAAATGGTTAGGAAACAGCCACATGATAGAACACAGTTCAGCTGGCAAAAAGAATGAGGTTTACTCTTTGTACTGACATGGAAAGAATTCCAAGTTAATTGGTAAGAAAACAAACAAACAAAAACCACCACCAACAACAAAAAAACCCAAGATGTAGAGCTGTGTTGTGTGATGTGCTATCATTTCTGAAGAAACAGGTGGGGGTGGGATAACATGTAATTGCTAATATATGCATAAATGAGAAGATGCATATAAATTATATCTAGGAGGGGTTTACTTGATTTCTGTCTCCCCCAGGGAGAATCTACATTCTGGAAGGAAGGGCAAGGCTCTGCTCTGTTCACCATTGTATCCCAGTGGGAGGGGTCTGAGGGAGACTTCACTGTCTACTCTTACATTGTTTCCAAATTTGAAACATGTGGATGTATTTCCTATTCAAAAAATAAAAAATAAAATAAATGAAAACAAAGAAAAAGCAAGAAGAGGTTTAGATCTGTGTGCCAGCCTCTGATAAAGCTGGTCCTCCAAGAGAACTAGTGGGTGGTCACTGGCTTCTGGCCCAGATTTCACTCCTAGTTGAAATGATGGTTATAACAGCCTGGGGACAAAAGAAATTGTCTAGAAGCATTCAGAATTAACTCTAAATTCCCAAATATGAACCATCAAGGCACCTCCCTCCAGAACCACCCTGGGGTTAGTGAACAAATCAATAATTATCAAATAGGTATCAAACTCCAATTACGTGCCCAGCCCTTGGGTGAGACACCTGGGAGTGTCACAGTGAATATGGGGAGAGTGTAACTCGGTGTAGCTCATCATCCTTGCCTTTTCTCAACCTCGGGATATTGACTCTTTAGACTGAATAATTCTTTGTTGGAGAGGGCTGCCCTGTGCATTTTAAGATGTTTAGTAGCATCCCTGGCCTCTATCCACTAGATGCCAAGAGCAAACCCCCTATCCCAAGTTGGGACAACCAAAAATGTCTCCAGACATTGCCAAATGCCCCCTGGGGAAAAAAATCCTGCCCTCTTGCCCCCACTGCATTTCCAGGTGACTGCTTCTTTCTCCCAGTCAGAAGCTGGAGATTTCCCCTCTGCCTGCATCCCAGCTGGATTGCTATGGGGGGGTGGGGGGGTGCATTGCCAAACCTCATTATGGGCGAGTGCCCTGAGTTTCATAGATAGCAACCAATCCTAACTCCCTGGATTCCTCTTCTGTCTGGGAAATGACAACAACAACAAAAAAAAATTTCAGATTTTAAAAATAACCTGTTGACAAGAATCTGTCCCATGCCTATTAGACCCAGGCCATAAAGAGTCACCCCAAAGCAGGCTGATAACTAAAGCAGGAGCTATTCAGTGTGGTCAGGTGCCTGTTGGATAGTACCCCAAGAATGCCAGAACGATGCAGTCAGGGAAGAGCAGGCCATTCCGTCCTGTGACTACTTCCCTCCAGGTAACAGAGAAGAAAGCAGGCGAGCACTGCGAAAGGCCCTGCCAGGTCACATTGTAACAGGGTGGTCCAGTGGAAGGGGGAGCCTGTGGACATCTCTCCTCCCTCTTTCAAGAACAGAATCCCCAATAGAAAGCTTTCTCTGGAGGGTGAAGAAAGAAAAACTGTGTTTCTGTGTTTTGATTAATTTGAGGTGCATCCTCTGGGGCTCTGCAAAATGAATGAGCATCATTTTCCATGCCTAACTGTCCTGGCTGCAGGGCTCTATATGCAAAAGCTCAGTGTTTATTTACTTTTGCTCATGTTATTTTTATTTCAGTTCAGTTGCAGCTCAGTGCGGAAAGCGTGGGGGAGGTGTATATAAAGAGTGCAGAGACCGGCCAGTACTTAGCCATGGACACCGACGGGCTTTTATACGGCTCAGTAAGTATGAGGCTGACATGCTTCCAGACTCAGCCAAGGTTTGAGGTTTCCAGAAATCTTGTTTCACTGAGTGATCCAGACTATAAAGCAACAATTAGTCTCTGTTTGTTATTTTTTCCAGTAGGATTCCCACCCTTTACCCTGCATTATTTTAGGCACAAACATAAGACTTTCTTGCAGTATTCTCTCAAAATACTCAGAAGTATTATCACATAGACATAGAGGAAATAGTGATTGAGATTTTGGTAAGTCATCGGTCACTCATTTGAGAATACCCATCCCCTTTTCACTCATTCATTCTGAAGATGTTTCTGGAGTGCCTGCACTGTGCCAGGTACTGGGCTGGGGAATGCAGATCTGATGATGACAAGACAGCTCTCTCCTGTCTCCATGCGGCTTACATTTGGACAAGCTTTTCTTTGTAATGTATTCTAGTAACTATAGATTAATCTATGTGTCTTTAAAAAGTGCAGAGCCCAGTCTCGAGTCATTTATATGTCATGCATAAAAATTTAAAACCCCGCCCCCGAAGGGTCACCTAAAAAGATGAAAGGTTTAATAATTTAATTCAACAAATATTTATCAAATGCCTCCTGTGTCTTACAAGTATGGCGTTAGGTTCTAAAATAGATACAAAGATGAATGAGCCACGTCACTGCCCTCGAGAAGCTGTTAGTCTAATAGTTTACTGAGTTGCCCAAATCTCATTATCTCCTGTTCCTTCTCTCCCAGAGTTTATGCTTTATACTGGTTAGAGCCAGTATATATTGGTTGGTGAGAGAAGAATAGAAATAGAGGCAATATGATTTTTCCTTTATTGGCATCTCTAGGAAAAAAAAAAAATGGAGCGAAAGCTAAAGCAAATAGTCCCAGGTTTTGAAATTATTTCTGGATTTCAATGATCCCTTTTCTCTCCTAACAGTTGATAAGTAAGGCTTGGCTGAAATTCACAGCCCTGCCTCCCATTTTTGAAGATGCCTACAAAATGGCAGCCAGCATGGCAGGGGAATTTAGTCTTGGGCTCCCTTTAACTTATATGAAATTGCCAAGTAACCCTGGGCACAGGAAACCCTCTCTGAAGCCAAGGTTTGGAGTATAAACAAGGTCGTTTCTTTTACGCTGCCAGCTCGGGGGCAGAAGAGGAAACCATCAGAGTAATAGGTAGCCTCTAGCATGCTGTTTGCCAAAATACAGATCAACCAGGACAACTTTAAGGGGTTTGGAGCTAGATGGTGTCGGCTATGCAGTGAGTAGACTTTTTTGTAAAGGTGGTCCTTCCAGTTGGTAATAAAACCAATCTATCAATCAATCAATCTATCAATCGATCGATCGATCGATCGATCTATCTCAGGCTTATTGTAACTGAATCTTAGGTCTCTGTCACTTTGGCAAGTTCCTTGCTCCCTCTGAGCCTTGTCTACAATGGGGAGAGTAATGGCCAGTAACCATCCCATACAGAGCTTAAGAGGGTTCAATGACAACACAGAGAACACACCTGAGGCGCTGGCACATTGGAGGAGCTCCATCAATGGTGGCTCTATGACAAATAATCAGTTTATAAATCCCTTGCCCTCATTATTTCTTAGATTATATGTGACAGTTTTATGGCTTTTCCCCTTTAAATCAGTTTTCATATTTATTAGAAACTTCTTTTACTTGGATTAGTCAGCCAAAGGTTGCTGATGCAAAGTACCAGAAATCTGTTGGCTTTCATAAAGGGTATTTATTTGGGGTAGAAGCTTACAATTACCAGGCCATAAAGCATAAATTACTTCCCCTCACCAAAGTCTGTTGCCATGTGTTGGAGCAAGATAGCTGCAGACATCTACAAGGGTTCAGGCTTCCTGGGTTCTTCTCTTCCCGGGGCTCGTTTCTCTCCGGGCTCAGTTGCTTTGCTCTCTCCACAAGGCTAGCTGAAGACTATCAGGCAAATGGCTCCTCTCTCTTCCCAAGACCTCTGCTGCGTTTTTGGATCTGTCTCTACTCCTCTGTGTTCTTCTCCTGTGTGTTTACTTCCTGGGCTCCAGGATCAAAACTCCAACCTCACTTTCTCTGCAGTGCAGTTTCTCTTGTGAATCCCTACCCCCTTGGTGGGTGGGGACTTAATGTCCTACTGATGTGGTTCAATCAAAGCCTTAATCATTATTTAATCAACTAAAAGTAAAACTTCTGAATCCAATCTAATCTAATCTGTCTATGGAAAAGACCAGTTCACAAACATAATCCAATATCCATTTTTGGAATTCATAAACAATATCAAACTGCTACACCCCCCAATCCTATTTCCTCTATGTTCCAGATACTCCCTTGTCCCCCAAAGCCCTGTTACCGAGATTCACCTGAAATATTCAGAGTGATCGTAATATATTATGCATATTTTTTGCATAGAAAATTTGATAGACATTCTAAAATATCTTGAAGCTATGCCTGATGCTATTGACCAATTTTAGGTGTACATCCATCCTGATTACAATTTTTGTGTGTGCAGAAGGATATATTTATTTAAAAAATAAGTCTGAAAGGCTGTATACCAAAATATTAATATATTTCTCTCTGGGGTGGTGGTAGATGGGTGCTTTTATAATGTGTGAATGCCTTCCTGTATTTTTCAAATTTTCTACAGTGGATATGTTACTTGTGTAATTGGAAAAAAATCACACTAAATCTAAAAAAGAAAACTATTGTAACAACAGACATGAATCAATAGTGAATCCACACGCCCTCAGAGTTAGACCATGTGCATAACAAGTGCTGACAAATTCTGGCTGTGGGATGGACGGAGGTGCCGATTTGGCCTGCTGACTCAGCCCATGACTCAGCCATTTTGTGTGATTTCTGTGTGTGTCACCTACTCCAGTGTGATAGAGATACCAGGTGGGGAGTGTGGCTGTCCTCACCGTCATTACCGAACACGGGCCTGACGCCTGCTGGGAGCACCATGGGGTGAGCCCTCCCTACGGAAAGTGGGCAGCCTCCTTCCCCTCCCGACAATGTGCTTCAAACACTGATTCTGGACTAAGTTTCTCTAGAGGCAGCAGGTCATCCAATTATATACTATATTTATAGCCTATCTTGCTCCAAAATGATCTAAATTGTCTCACCCAGTTGTCATTTCACAGGACTATATATGAGTAAAAAGCAGGAAACTTCCTGCTACATAGATCCTTTGCTAATAAAAGCTAAAATCTTTTGAATGCTTTACATTATTCTCAAGATTCAAATCCAATCTGACACCAAGCTGGTGAGCACCTATTATTTGCAAGGATCAGTGCTAGACATGGTAGGGAACCAAAGCCGACAAGTCTCCATCACTTCCTTCAGTAGGGCCTACAGTCTAAGGAACATGCCCACCAGTAGAGAACAATGAACAATAAACCACCATAAAGGTCATCACCAACCACTGTGGGTGAAGAGAGAATGTAGACATCCCATGACTTGGAATAGGACAAAGGCAAATGTGTCAGGAGGCATATGCCTAATTGTTCTCAATCCAAATATAATACAGGTTTTCTAAACTCTCAACAAAAAGAAAGAACAAATAACTGGGATTATGCCCCCAATTCTAACAGGCAAATTACAAGTAAACAAAGTAGTGGTTGGTAGAGAATTTTTTAATAACTCACTATTCAGTATGCTGTGGCCATCTCTCCAGCTTAATAGCTATCCAGTTGCATTGGATCCCACCATGGGAACGCACCGCTATCCACTTACCCAGTCATGATTTAACGGGCATTTAGGTGGCTTCCAGTTTATTGCCATTATATTCAATGCTTCAAAGACCATCTTTGAAAATATATGTTTGCATTTGCTCAACTCTCTCCTAAGGGTAAATTCCTAGAAATGAAATTCCTATGTCAAAGGTAACAAGAATTTAAAATTTTGAAACATATTGCCACACTACCCTCAGAAAGTTTCCACCAGTCTATCTTGCCAACAGTGCATAGAAGTGCCTATTTTCCACCCCTCACCAATACTAGGGCTTATAAATCTATTTAGTCTTTTCAGATACTATAGCCAAAATATGATAAATAATTTTGTTTTAATTTGAATTTTTCTTGCTAGTCTGATTGAACATATTTTCTTAGGTTTATTGTCCATTTGTAAAACATTCGTTCAAACATGCCATTTTGGTAGTAGTATAACCTTATCTATTTAGCCTTATTTATCTTTCTATGTATGTAAAGAGATGTAGGGAAGGATGTTCACCATCTGCTAACCATTGCCTATATCTCAGTAATGGACTGTGGGATGATTTTTCCTTTTTTTCTCTCTATTGTAAGTGAAGTTGTGATTTTTCAGAAGAGCATATATCCTTTTCGTAAGTATAAAAAATAAAGCTATCTTCATTTTTAAAAAATCCTCATTTACTTTCCAGGATATGTTTTATGCTTAAGACAAATTTTGGACAAGATTTTATGTTCATAACAATGCTGTTATACTGTTAGTGAAATTCACTGGGATAAAAAGTGGTGTTAGTAGATTTTCATGTTTTTCTTCCAGTCCGAACTTGAAATACTCCTGCTGCATCCCAGTCTGGTTTTAAGTATTTTGAAATGATCATGGTTTCATGGTCATGCCTATGTGCCAGGCCCCTCAGAGACAAAAGGTCCAGACCCTTAGTCAGGCAGGATCTCCCCAGTGGGAGACCCCACAGTGCAGAGGACGGTGAGGGGAAGGGGAGCTGGAAACAACAGCTGACACAAACTAAAGACTGATTATGTGCTGGGCACTGTTCTAAGTCCTCACTACCTCTGAAATAAGTTCCAAGATTATCCCACTTTCCTGGAGAGGAAACTGAGGCACAGAGAGCTTCATAGCTTGCCCAAGGGCCCAGAGCCAGTCAATGGAGAAAGCCTGCATAAAACCACTCACTCATCGTTCTTCTCTCTTTTGGTGTTACCTTTTTAGGAGACACCAAGTGAGGAATGCTTGTTCATGGAAAAGCTGGAGGAAAACAATTACAACACCTACATATCCAAGAAGCATGCAGAGAAGAAATGGTTTGTTGGTCTTAAGAAGGATGGAAGCAGCAAACGCGGTCCTCAGACTCACTATGGCCAGAAAGCCATCTTGTTTCTTCCCCTGCCAGTCTCCTCTGATTAAAGAAATCTGTTATGGGTGCTGACCACTCCAGAGGATCTTAAGGGTCCCTTATCCTGTTGACCCTGAATGTTCCTTTGACCAGTGACTGCACTAACCCCTGACCCACAGGCCCTGAATTTGTAAGCAATGTGCTTCTAAATGCCCAGTTCACTTTGCTGCAAAGGCTCTTACCCCAGCACAGTTTGGAACAGAGGGACCAAATTGCTTTTAGGGGCCACTGGCTGACCAGTCAGGGTCTGGGTTTGGATGTCCAGCTGCTTCTAGGCACCTGCTACAGGCTGAGCCTCTCAATGCAAATGTGGGGCCAAGTGAAGTGGGATAAGGGGTCTGCCAAATGAGGTTAGGAAGTACGTACAATTTCCCTCTACTGAGTAAATCCTGATGCTCTTCCCCAAACATCTGGTATGGCTCCCTTTCATCTTTTCAACATCGCACAAAGTTTAGTAGATTAGAGGAGGGTGGCACCCAGGAGTAGGAATAGGGACAAAGAAATCCTCTCCTCAAGAACAGACGGGATTTAAAATGGGAAGAGGAGACTGGATTTTGGTGGACAACTTCAAAGGATGGGATCTCAACGGGGAATGAAGGAAAGAGGGGAGGCTCAGCCACAGGAAAGCAGATAAAGTCATAGCTTTGGGAGTCATTGCAATTCCTGGACTTTCCCAAGGTTATCTGGCAGCAGGAAGGTAACTGGGTGATGTCAGGTGGACAGTGTGAGAAGTGGCTTCTTGATAAAAGCAGGGACATGGGATGTTGATAAATTCATTTTCATTGGTGAGTGAGTGTGGGAGTGATAAGAAAGAAAGGGCAACCTTGGCCAAGGGGAAAAAATAGCCTCTCAAAGAGAACGATTTTTTATCTGAGAAGGAACGAGAAAGTGACGCCATAACCATGCTGGGCCCCCGTAGGCAGAGGCCTCGGGGTCCTGGGATAGTGCTTCTCCAACTCTGATGCCTGCATGTCATCTGGGGATCTTGTTAAGATGTAGGTTCTAATTCTGTGTGTCAGGGTGAAGTTTCTGCATTTCTGACAAGCTCCCAGGTGCTGTCGATGCTGCTGCCTTCCCCCAACATACTTCAAGTGGCAAGGTCCTAAAGAATGTTTCTCAAATGAAGGTGGCTCAGACCCCCATCCCTCCCCTCTGCCCATTCAGTCTTCCTGAACAGCCAGGCAGCGTCTAAGGTATTGAGGAGCATGGTTTTAAGACGCTTTGACCCACTGCCTACAAAATGCCCTTATAGACAATATACAAAAGCATGCTTCAAAAATGTTAAGCCCTCACAAACATCTTATCCAAGAGACCATTTATGCTATGATTCCTCCTATAAATATATGCTTCCCGCTCCAAGTAAACTTGACCCAAGTGGCTAGCAAATTAGAAACACCATTCATCTCTAACATATGAGACTGATACCATGTATTAAGATATTTAAATTTATTGTGAGACTTTATGCTTTAATCACATTAAAAAATATATAGCTGGAAAGCAGTTGAAATGATTGGCATTCAGCCACTGAGAATGATGATATACAAGGTATAAGCTATTCAGTTATCTTCTACTTATACTATATTTACCTATGAAATGAGATTTTTCTTTTTTTCCACTGTGCCGTAACAAATTTTCCTTTGAAAATGGGGACTCTTAAGCAAAGATGTTATAATTGCAGATAAAAATTGATGAAGGTGTTAGTTCATGTTTTATACAGAACTGAAGTAATTATTAACTGAAAAATAATTCCTTAGTAACTGAACTGTTGTATTTAGAATGGGAGAGAAATGAGTTTGTGAATGTTCAAAGTGATAGTGCAATTGAGGAACTGAACAAGCAAGCTAACAATATGGCTAATAATGTCATTCTGCATTTGTACAGCAAAACAATTTCACAACTTTTTTTTTTAATTTTTTATAACTTTGGATGAGACCATTCTGGTTTATTTTCATAAATCTTTGCAGGCAAGTTGGGGATAATGTGGTATGGCTTAACATCTCTTTATGTGAAGATTTGGCCAGAGAAAGGTACCTAGAGAGGAAATCCAAGATATTTATAATGGTCCATAATTTTGATTGTATGAATCCAGTTCAATGATAACATTGGCCAAGAAAAGTTAAACCCCACTGCTAACAAATGAGGTGGAAGTCTGTGGTTTCAGAGACCCAAAGCATTGTAGTAGAAACACCATTGTGACCTTGACATCCTCAGCCCAGTCATCATCCATGTATTAAGTGCTTACTGTGTACCAGACACTGTACTGGGTACTGGGAATCTTGGGGACCTTGTCTGTCTGGTTTGCTGCTGTATCCTCTCCCAGGGCATTATATTTATGATGAAAGATACTATGGATTCACTCATTTCAGTCAAGTGAAAGTATAGACTTCGTAGTTTTCTGTTGAGCAAGCAGCAAGTACCAGAAATCCAGATTTTGGAAGAATCAGCAACCCCCAGCACAAGATAAACCCATATCAAAGTATCAGAGGAGATAGCAAGGTAAAGCTAATGTTTTCAACTGTAGAAACATGTCAGCTTTAGGGGGACGGCTTTCAAATCAGGGAAAAAAATCTGTTGGATTGATTAAGAAGGGAGTGGTGGGCCATTCCCTACTCCACAAGCTCTAGTTTCTTAACCATGGGAGCACTCTCATTGCTCTCTTTCTTCCTTCAGTGACTCTGGCAGTCAGTCTGTCTGTCTTGTGCCTCTTGTGTAGATTCATTTTCAGGCCAACTATTATGATCTGCTTAAGAGTATGAAGTATGAGGAGCATATGTGCTTTTGGTTGTTTTCAATGTGGTTGTTCTTTTTCTGTTTCCTTGGAAGGGATGTCAATTAAAGCCTCCTGGGACCAACTGTGTATTTACAGAAAGCTCAACGGAGCATAGTCTGTAACTGAAAACCCAGGTCCTGGCTCTGCATTGGAGGCGATGGAGCCCCCGTGCTCAGGCTTGTATGGTGAACAGCCTCAGCCATCGCACTCCTGGGCTGCAAACCAAACCTCTGATGAAGAAGAGGCCTGTCATTCTGCATCACTGTCTTTTTCTGTATCACAGTCTGTACCTTACAAGTACTAATAAATGTTCCATTAATAGGTGGATAATGCCTCTGAATTTCTGAGCATCACGATGTGTCATCTTTCTATCAAAGGATTTCCCCCAGCATCCCTGAGGTGTATCTGCTTTGTCTTCTATACTTATCCTGCCACCACTTTAAGGCTAACAGGAAGAGCTAAGGCAGAAACATTTTTCATTTTGTTTGAAAACCTAAAGCTATACTTATGCTTCTGTAGGGCTCTGTCACGGAAATATATCCATTAGGGAAATGTGTCCCCTGAACAGCCAGCCACCATAAGTAACTCAGTTTATACTTTTTCTTCATATTCTAAGCCATGAACAATTATGCTACTTTTGTAGAGTTGGCCAGCTTGTGCTTAGACAAAGATACATGACCTGAAAAAAGAATTAAGGATTTATTTATAATTTTAAGTCCATGGCAAAAGGGTGTGTCTCTGGCCTCTCTTAAGCCCAGGTGTGGGGCTGGGAACTCACCGATCAGATTTTCTGAATTATCTGACTAAGCAGTCTCCTTAGATACATTTCTGAGTCCTCTGGCTTCTTATTCTTAGGAGGGAGTACACTGTTACTTAGCACATCGTGGCAAAATGAGATCTCACACATACACACCCCCGCACACACATTCGCACTCACACATGCGTGGGTGCAGCACCTATAAAAAACAGTTGGGCGGTGTTTGCTCACTCTGCTAATTACATACTACAATCAATCCCTCCTTTTCCTTTTACAGTTGCCTAAGGCAGTGTTTACTACTTTTCTGAGCTTGATTCACATTAAGAACTACCTTTACATTATGACCCTGCACACACATGCGCATACATACACAGAACTGAAAAAAATTTCACAAAAATTTCACCCAGATTTTTCTATTACATTCCACTAAAAAGTGCTGGTCAAAAGTCAATTAAATTGGGAAGCGGCTGTGGCTCAATCAGTAGGGCTCCCGTTTACCATATGGGAGGCCCCAGGTTCGGTTCCTGGGGCCTCCTGGTGGGGGCGGGCCCGCCCGCACGGCATGGTTGGCTGACCCAGCGAGCACAAGCAGCAAGGGGGTGATGAATGAATAAATAAATAAAACCTTTAAAAAAAAAAAAAAAAAAGTCAATTAAATTGATTTCAGGACACTAATGGGTCACAACCACAGTCCGAACATCACTGGCTTAAAGCAACTATTCTTCTGAAAGACAGCGAGACTCAGATATGATCCTGTGTTAGACTTTAGCGTTATCAAAGACATGCTTTGGTCTTGTATAAACAAGACATGGGGACATCCTGTTACCCATGACCCATCTGTTTTGATGGCTTGTAAAGTCTTTTAGCTTGGTTTGCGACTGATCACGCAAAATGAATGTAATGATGCAGATTCCACAACCACCCACTGCTGCCTCCAGTGCTGGTCTTAGCAGATTTCTGCTCTCGGAAAATATGGAGATTTTGACCCCTCTCCCTCCTTTGGACTTCTCATCACTTTGAGTCTTGAGGTCATTCCCTCCCTAACTCCCACAGTTTTCATTTCATTCCTCTCTCCTGCCCCCAAAATTCCAATTTCATAATCCTTTCTAAGCAAAACATAAAAAGCAGACTGAGCCAGGAAAAGGACATAAACCTGCAGGCTCTGAGCATTGCCCCACTCCCTCACTTTCAAGAAATTACCCTCTCATCTCTTATCTACCTTTTAAAAAGTTTGCCCTTCGTGACTCAGTCATAAGATAAATGCCATTGCTGCTGGAATGCAGCTTGTACAGAGATTTGAAAATTCACATCTTTGCTGAACCAACTGAAAAAACTAATTCTATGGCCTAAATGTTTGAGGGGGTTAGGGTTGCTGAGAATTAGCCTCTTATGGATGAACCTGATTGCAAAGAGAAAATTAGAAATGAAGTCATAGCTTCTCCTATTTACCTAAATGAGGTTCTATTTGCCATGGGGTGGGCGGAGGAGGGGAATCTCAAACTCTAAGCACTTTTTTGGGTTGTTGCTATATTAATAAGTATGGTAATAGTGGCACATCAAATAAATATATGCCTTCAACTGCACTTTCCAAGTCAACAAAAATTATTTTCAGAAGCAGTAGTGACAATGTAGGAATCTTTAAGCCCAGCCAAGCAGTGGGATTTGTATGTTCTCTATTTCAAAATTACAAGGATGATTTGTTTGATGGTTTGATGGTTTGTTTGACAACCATTAAAACTGAAATGGGAGCTCATAAAAAGTGGCACCTCCCTCCTTCCAATCCCTGAACCTGTCCCCCACCCTCAGAAAGAAACTCTCTTTACCATTGGTTACACATAAAATTTACTCTAAAATACAGCCAGGGAACTTAAAGCTTGAGGCTTGGGGGTCTGACATCTTAGCACTCTGGACCCCAAAGAGTCATCTAACAAGGCTCAACTTACGAGAGAAGTGGACTGAATGACTACTGGAATCGTTCTGCAACATTGTGCCTACTTGGCATTTGACATATTGACCACAACATACTATTTGGTTAGTTTTCCAGTCTAGTTATAAAATTAAAGGGAAAGAAACCAGGCTTCACACAGCCTGAAGCCAAAGGGTGGGCTTCCTTTATAAAGGGGATATATGGTAGGAGCTAGCTTTGGGGTTTCCTGATGGGTCTGAGGATGTTTGTGATATAGGGAGGAGGTATTTCCCAAATTGCTTTTATCCCCCCTTAGTTCCCACTGTCACATAGACTAAATTTACACATTCAGCAGCTAAACATTGGTGTCTGTTTTATTACATAAACAAGGAAAACCTCACCATGTCTTTGATGTGCTTTCCTATCAGCCTTAATGAAGGGTTGGACACTCCCTGTTTGGAACGGTGTTAAATTTAAGGATTTGGTTCACTTGGCCATAGCATTTGGGGATGTAGACGTAGATAGCACATTTGTGCAAGTCATAACAGAAACATACTTCATTGTTATTTTTACATTTCATGTTTTCCTGTCTTAGGAAAAAAGTTTTTAGTCCGACCCAGAGATACATATGGGAGCAAGAGTTTACATTATTTTACTGATATACCTCAGCAAAAGTCTTTATTCTCCAAAATAAGTTATAGGTGTGTTATTATATATTTAATTGTTCTCTGTCGGTCTGAAAAACAGGACTGTTCATAGCTTGGGAGTGTGAACTTTGTAAAGAGTCCAGTAGTTTCCTGTGGAAATGGATAGTAAAAGCTACAGCCTTTTCAAAACACAACATCTGCACTAGGGACATGGATGCTGACCTGAGAAATGATGCGGCTTTTAGGGCTGTCCAGATTATTTCCCATAAAACAAGACAAAATTGTAAACCCAGGACAGTGTTCCCAGAGGAATAATGAGAGAGAAACTTGTTTCTATATCTTTGGTGCTATAGGAATTTGTCATGTTCTGTTTAATTGAGGTGAAGAAGAGAGATGGGTTTTATAGATGGTTTGAAAATGTATAACTCCCAGGCAACCTGAACACCTAGGAAGAGTTTGATAGGACAGAGGGCCACAGAATATGGTGCAGTCCTCAAGAAAAAACAGCTGCAATTGGCTGAAAATGAAGCATCTTTTCTCAATTCCCTCACTCACTAACTCATCCATTCATTTATCATTTATTGAGTGTCTACCATTGTCTTAGTCAGGGTCCAATCAAGAGGTGGAAGCCATACCAATAATTTGAACACGGAATCTTAATGGAAAGAATGAGTAATTAATGAAAGAGAGGTAAAGAGATCTCTAAAGAATATTGGAATAGCAGATGTAGGAGGCAGGTACTATCTCCGAGGCCAAGGAGAGTGTTCAAGGAAAGAACAAACTTGAAAGAGGACATCCTCTCAAGGATCATATTCAGACCTCATGAGAGAAGGTGTGGTTGTGGCCCACTGGATGACAGAGAATTTCACTGAGGTGCTTCAGGGAGCTTCCTACTGGGCTGCTGTGAATTCTGGGAAGCCACCCCCTTTGGTGAAGCACCAGTAGGTCTCCCACGAGGTGCTGCCCTGTGGCCACCATGCCATCGGAGCAAGAAGGAAAGCACAGGAGCCTGAAAGAGAAGCCTCTTCCTCTTGCTATGTCCCTCCAATGTCCTAACATACCTTATGTTGCATCAACTGGCCAAGGAGAATTCTTTACAGGGCCCAGTTCCAGTACCATGAAGCAAAGCAAAGAAGAGTGGATTTGGAGTAGAAAGCAATGCATTGGTGACTGGTACAACCATGATTTAGACACTCAGGTGCAGAGCATTCAAAGATGAGTAAGTATGATCCTTACTCTTAAAAATCTTGTTATAGTAGTAGAGAAAGTCCCTACATGAAAGTGTCCATTTGTCCTTATTCCCTTTTTAAAAAGCTACCATTTTTTAAGCCCTCTGAGCTTCTCAGAAAAGCACGATGTATGTTCAATTACTGTCTTCACATATTGTTAATCATTCCTTAATTTACACCAACCCTCAACACTGTAATACACATATACAGAAGACGACCTCTTTGGAGCCAGACTGCCAGAGTTGGAAATTCTGGCTCCTCCCTTTACTGACTTTATAACTTTGGGCAAATTACTTAATCGATCTGTGACTCAGTTTCCTCCTCTGAGGATACAAATACTACCAACCTCACAGGGTTTGTTTTTTTATTTTATTTATTATTATTTATTTATCCCCACCCCCCGCTGCTCGTCTTCCTTTGTTGCGCCAGCTCACTACGCGGCGCATGCCTTGAGCTCTCCATGCCGCATGGGAGCTCCTGCACCAGGAGGCCCCAGGGATCGAACCCCAGGCCTCCCATATAGTAAACAGGAGCCCAACCAATTGAGCCACAGCTGCTTCCCCCTCACAGGGTTTTGAGGAGGGTTAAATGAAAGGGAGGTGTATAAAGTATTTTTAACACAGTAGTTGGTATATGATAACAGTTACGTAAATATTTGCTATTATTTTTATAATAAATATAATTATGTACATTATAGAATAATAATAAAACAGAGTTTAAAATCTTTTCAATTCTCCATTTAAGTTTCCAGGGATCAATTTCATAAGACTATATTTGGAGAAACCTTGCTTCACAACAGTTCATAAGAAAAAGATGAGGATCTCAACTGACTCCAGATGGAGGCCCACATTATGGCCTGTTGTAGTCTGAGTTGGACAGGCCTTTTCTGGGTTATTGTATCTCATTCAAAATATCACATACTCAATGACAAGTTAAAAAAAAAAAAGTTATGTGGAGAGTGGCAGGAATAATGGAAGGCCAGAAGAACATATTCAAAACCAGAAACAAAACAAAAATCAGTCAACTACAAAGCTTTAGCAATCAAAACAGCATGGTACTGGCATTAGATACACATGCAGACAAAAGGGATAGAATTGAGAGACCAAAAATAAAACCACACATCAATGGCAAATCAATTTTCAACAAGGGTGCCAAGTCAAACACAAATCAAGCAGATGATAATAATGGAGCTAAATGTCGTGGAGGAAAAGTTTGGATGTTTAGGGGAACTCTCCATGGGGCATTGAGGGTGAGGCTCTCTGAGGAGGTGACCCAGTGCTCAGATAGAACATGACAGTAGAAAACACTTGCTGAAGCTCTGCCACGCAGAGCTGAGGACACAGAGATGACCATCATCCACTCCTCCAGCCTCATGCACATCCCACATAGCTCTCTGAATTCCCAACATGCACTTGGGATGTCTACTGCCTGCCTGCCTCTTGCATGAGTGCTACCAAATTATAAGGATCTGGGATGTTTCTTCCCTTTCTCATTCCCACCTGGAATTCTAGGACTGGAAATTCAGCTGAGTTCACAGTTTAGCTGGGGAACATGATATACAAACAAATGGTTAGACTGTAATATAGGAGAAACTTAAATATGTACAAGCTCTTCCTCAACAGCTTCCCTGTGGAAGTGATCTGATATCTGAAGGAGGAATAAGAGTTGATTAGGTGAAATGTGGGGCATAACTTATGATGAACAGTCCAGATAGAGGCAACAGCATGTGCCAATGCCCTATGGTAGGAGGGAACATGGTGCCAGTGAGGAGAGCAAGAGGTGGGGGGTGTAATGTAAGTTGAGGCCAGCCAATGAGATCACAGGTAGCGATATAAGAGAGAATTTGGGGGGGGGGGGGGAGGCTCCATTCTCCAATATCTGTAGATAATCAAGTGGAAGAAATATATACATATTCATTTTCTCCACCCCCCCACCCCCCGCCCCCGCACCATGTAATTGAATTATAACACTTCTCTAGACCTAGACCTTCTGCCACAGGGCACATAATAATCATTATCAGCCTGTATGTTTCTGGCCTGGGTTCACATGTGGGACTTTGTGAAATTTATTCCAGACTTGAAACTTTGTATTTGCTTAAAATTTATATCCTTCCCTGAGGCTTTTATTCATTCCATCCAGCAGGTGGAGTACAGGAAAATGCTTTCTGTTCTCAACAAATTCCCTCATATTCAAAAGGAAAGGCAAGGCTTGCCAGCATAGCCAAGGGTGAAAGATAGAAAAGGGAAGCAATGATTGTATATCTAAGTCTCATTCACATTGAAAACACGAAATAATTAGCTTAGTACTGTGCTTCCACAGATTCTGAATTTGATATTTCTGTCCAAGTTTGGATAGCAACACTATTAATCATTCCAAAAACAAATGAAGTGACTTAAAAAGAATGACACAACCAAAAAACACATACTTCACATGAGAGTAAAACAGAGAGGCAACTTAGACACTCTTCAGAGATGATGCCAGTTTCAAGGGTTGGGGGTGGCGGGGTGGGAGTGGATTTGGCTGGCTGGATGAGATGTCTTAATCTAGGTATGAAAATAGATAACATAAAAATGTTTACACAGATCTAAGAAGGAAAACTCAATAGCCCACACTACCCTTCGGAAACTGGCTTCTTAAAGACCATGGGAACAAAGGAACCAAAGAGAGAGAAAAAGGATACATTCAGTACTCCAGATTCTGTAAGAAACACGACTGATTCTTTACAATGTCCTAAATTGGTCTAGTTCAGCCTCTAGAAGGCTCCAAGACATGGAAGACAGCTCCGAGTCCCTGCTATGGAAGGTGGATTATACCAGATAATGAAGAATCAAGAAAGAAAAGGACTCCATTGAGAAGTTCACGGTTTAGCTGGGGAAAGTGATATATAAATAAGTAGCTAGAAAGTTAACAAGGAGGGACTAAAAGAAATATGTACAAAATGCTACAGGAGCACAGGTGGGAGGAAAAAGTCTTCCCAGGGGAATTAGGAAAGTCTTCCCAGAGGAGGTAACATTTGAGGTCTGTTGGAAGACATGAGCAGGTGTCTACTAGGTGGAGAAATGGCAAAAGGAAGCTGTTCCACGGAGTCCCTCCTCACTCACAAATCAGGCACTAGAGAGGGAGCTTATAAAAGGAGAATTACACATGGTCGAAATAACGAATGAAAAGCCCATGGGGAGATGGACACACCATCTCTCAGTAAGTCCAACACAGCCATTTCTTTTTCCCACAGAGAGACAGATAACCACTTCTTTAGCTGAACACCAGAGGTCACTGGCATGTGTTTGAGGGACAACATACATTGTTTGAACATTGTGAATAATTAAGCACTGTGTTCATGCTCAGCCAGCAAAGTGCTCCTACTGCGAGAGGTCCAGAGAACTGGGGTTACAGCAAACTCCTGCCTTCCCATATGCTCCCTTGGGAGCACAAAGCATGGAGTAGACTGGAAGCTGAATCTGTTACTGTTAATTTTCTCCCCTCTCTCCCCTGAGTGAGTAAAGTTAATTTCTTGTAAGATGTGTGTGTGTGTGTGTGCACATGTGTGTGATTTCACTCCCCTGCCAAGCATAGGACACTAGCTTTGCAATTAGCCCAACTCCCCTAAGAAGTATGTGACTCAGGCAAATTAATTTGCTAAGCCTTGGTTTGTACATCTGTAAAACCAGAGATTATTAATACCATCTTCAAAAGGTTGCCATGAGGATTAAATGAATGAAAGCTTTCAGATTGCTTAGAACACTGCTTGACCCAAAAGTGTTAGCCATTATTAGTTTTACTCCAGGCAGGCAGGACGGCATGCATTCAGGCCAGAAGGGCAAAGGAGAATGGTGAGGAGCATAACAAGCCAGAGGTGAAGCTGGCAAAACAGGCTCTGGGGAATTTGTGAAGATTCTTTTTTACAGGACAATGCTGAAACTATGCCTTTGGGCAAGGAGGAAACAATGGAGACTTTAAGCAGGCAAGTCACAACTCCATATTTTTATTAAATTAAGACAGCTGTGGTTGCAGTGTGGAAAAGAAGACAGGAGCACAAGTACAGACACATAGATCAACGGAATAGAATTGAGAAGTCAGAAATAAACCCACACATCCATGGCCAATTGATTTTTGACAAGGCTGCCAAGTACACTGAATAGGGATAGAACAGTCTCTTCAACAAATGCCCCTGGGTCAACCAGATATCCATATGCAAAAGAATGAAGTTGGACCCCTACCTCACACTACATTAAAAAATTTAACTCAAAGTGGATCAACGACCTAAATATAAGAGCTAAAACTACAAAACTCTTAGAAGAAAGCATAGGGGGATATCTTCTGGACCTTGAATAAGCCAAGCAACTCTCAGACTTCATACCAAAAGCACGAGCAACAAAAGAAAAAAATAGATAAATTGGACTTCATCTAAATATAAGCAATGTAGATGATTATTTCTCTTTTCTTATGTAAGTTTCTGTTTTTCACTTTCTCTGTTTTCAAATTACTTATGACTAAATTCAGCCCCAAACTTTCTGATGAAACTGTAAAAAGTCTCTTAATACAGTCAACCACAACACTTAGTTTCATTTTTCTTTGAGATTTCCCATTTGGAGCCCTCCAATCTCTTTCTCCAATCTGTGAGAATTTTCTGGGCCTCCTGAGGCACAGTTGCTGTGTGGCTTCCCTCTATTATCCTCCTGGTATTTCTTGTACATTTCTGCTGTTTTAGATTTGCTGTTCCAGAATCCCATGTGTTTTAGTTTGTTAGGCTGCTGAAAGCAGATACCATAAAATGGACTAGCTTTTAACAATGGGAATTATTAACTTACAGTTTTGAGGCTGAAAAAAATGTCCAAATCAAGCCATCATCAAGGCAATGCTTTCTTCTCCAAGACCAGCTGCCAGGAATCCTGGAATTCTCTGCCACATGGCAAGGCATATGATGATGTCTGCTAGTCTCTCCCTTCTCTTCCAGGTTTTGTTCCTTCCTGTGGCTTTCTCTCTCTCTGTGTTCATCCCATTTATAATGGACTCCAGTAAGAGGATTAAGACCCATCCTGAATGAGGTTGCTCACACCTTAACTAAAGTGGCCTCCTCAAAAGATCCTACTTACAATAGGTTCACACCCACAGGAATAGATTAAATTTAAGAATATTCTTTTCTGGGTTACAGTTTCAAACCACCATACCATGCAACCCTCTTTCTTGATCTATACTCTCCTTCTTTTAAAATTTAAAATATATCCTCCAATAGTTTTCTTACAAAAGGTAAATAGGAAGTTACTTTTTAAAAGGTCTTTTGCCTGGAAAAGTCTTTATTCTAACCTCACACTTGGTTAGAATAAAGTCTGCTGGCATATGGAATTCTTGGTAGGAAATTATTCTTCCTCAGAAACATAAGAGGCATTGCTCTTTTGTCTCCTAAGCTTGCACTGTTGACATGAAGAAGTGTGATGCCATTCTGATTCCTGATCAGTTGAATTTATCTCTTCTTTTCCTCTCTGGAAGTTTTCAGTATCTTTGCCTCCAGTGTTTGAAATGCTATAATAATGTTCCTCAATGTGGATCTTTTATTCACTATGTTGGGTTTCTGGTAGGTAGGCCCTTTCAAACTAGAAATACATATCCGTTGGATCTAGGGAATTTTCTCATAAAATTTCTTTGACAAATTTCTTCCTTCTACTTACTCAGTTCTTCCCCCCTCCCCCCTCGGATGCCCCATTAGTGGCAGTTTGATTTCCTGATTTGATACTTTAAATTCTCCTATTTTCCATCTTTTCTCTTTTTGCTCTATTTCTTGAATGATTACTTTATCTTCCAACTTTTTTTCCCAATTTTTATTTTCTATCATATTCTTAATTTCTAAGATCTTTTAAGTTCCTTTTCGAACAACATTCTATTCTTGTTTCAGCCTTTTATCATCTTTCATGACATTGACAATTTTGAAGAAAACAGGACAGTTTTTGTTGTGTTTTGATTTTTTACAGAATGTCCCTCAATTTTGTTTTGTCAAATTATTTTCTCATGATTAGATTCAAGTTGTGATTTTTGGCAGAATAGTACATAAATGTTGGTGTAACGATAGTTCATTGTATCAGAAGACACATGATGGCAGTCTGTCCCTTACTGGTAATGTTAAGCTTGATCACTTGGGAGGATGGTGCATTACTTCTCTAGGACTGCTATAACAAATTACCACAAACTTGGCAGCTTAAAACAACAAAAATTTATTCTCTTACAGTTCTGAAGGCAAGAAGTCCAAAATTAAGGTGTCAGCACAGTTGGTTCCTTCTGGAGACTTTGAGGGAGAATCCATTTCATGCATCTCTCCTAGCTTCTGGTGGCTGCCAGCAACCCTTGGTGTTCCTTGGCCTGAGGCTTCATAAGTACAATCTCTACCTGTCTTCACATGGCCTTCTTCTCTGTGTATTCTTCTTATCTCTGTGTTCTTCTCTCTGTCTCCTCCTTTTCTGTCTCCTATTCAGGATGATCGCATCTCAACATCCTTATTTCATTTCATCTGCAAAGACCTTTTTTCCAAATAAGGTTCACATAATGAATTTCCAGGTGGACATTATCTTTTTGGGTCACAATTCAACCCACTAAAGTTGACATTTGCCAAATTTATCCAATGTAGTTGGGGGGAGGTAATTTAGAGGCGATTTAAATATTCTGGCCCTCATCAAACTTTCAGCTGAAGCTTTAGTATCCAGTGATGATTCTTGCCTGAATCTTGTTACGATGGTAATTTTTAAATTATGGTTATTTTAGCTCTATCATTTCTTCTACACTTTTTAGTTGCCATTCTACTGTAAAGAAGAATTTTCCTTTCACTTCTTCTTTATTTATCCTATCCATATCTCTTTTCTTATTATTTAATGAGTTATCTTCTACTGACCTGCAGATCTTAGGGAACAAATGTTACTGTTATATTTTAAATGTAGTAGCTTTAAGACCTAGTGTTGTGTTTCATGTAACAATTTTTTTAGGGGTCCATGATTGCCAATATCTGAATAAATCCATATATTTCACATGTGAATCTGGTTGGAAGAAAGTTTGAAAACCAATACTTTCAGAACACACATTAAACATACTTGATGAGAAATCTTACTGGAGAATTATGATAAAAGGCAGTGGTCAATGTAAAGATGACTTCCTAAATACATTCATATATTTATTTCTCTATCCAGTTTTACTGGATTCTCACTTTAATAAATCATGTCTTGGCTTGAGGCAACCATTCAATGCAACACAATACAGCAGTAATTTTTAAAAAGATAAACCTGATTTTTTATTGTTACTATCAAAAAAGTTGAAAGGCTCAAAATCTTCTTAAAATCCCTTTTTTTCCACAATTTTCTCATACCTCACCCACAACTCAAACCACCTTCTCTCCTCTCTATCCCAGCTCTCTCTGCCCTCACTGCTTCATGGGGGTACCCCATCTCGACTTCTTCCACTTTTCCAGTTCTGTCTTTCTCTGTCAATACTACTAATTCTATACCAGTGAGACTGCAAACTGGGCTTAAAAGAAATAACTCTTACTTCTAAGAAGAAAGAGTCAGTCAGAGGGAGAATCTGAAAAAGCAAAGGCAAAATTTTCCTTTGCTGAGAAGGTGTGTTAGGAGAGGAGGGTCCTGGGACTGCTCCTGTACTGCTACCCGACAGCTTCAGAGGAGGCACAAACTGGATAACTAGAGGTGTCACAGGAGCCCAGGAAAGTGTTTCTGACAGTATGCTGAATGGAATCAGATAGTCTTAACACATTATGTGCCAGGTGAAATATGTCAAACATCCTTATATATGCATGGCTGAGGCTGCAAGAAATTAAGAGAAATCACAATAAGTCAAAATCAGAAGTTAACAACACCAATAAAGGCCAACCAGACTTGTGCTTCATGATGTGATGCAATATGGCATGCATAGCATCAACTATAAAGTAGAAATGTTCAGTCTTTAGGTAGAGGAGTAAGTTAAACAACACCAACAAGAGAAAATTAGACAAATCCAGGCAAAACTATGGACAACTGGTCCAGTCTTGTCAACAAGTCAATGTCATGATAAAAATAAAAATGGGGAGGGATTTGTTCTAGATTAAGAAAGAATAAAAAGACATAATTAAATCAAATGCTTTGTCCTTGTTTGAAAAAAAAAAAAAAAAACCATAAAAGACATTCTGGAAAAACTGGAGCAATTTGAATATGAACTGGGTATTAGGTGATATTAGGGAATTATTAGGGATTTATTGCAGAATGATATAAATGAATTTTTGCTAATTTGTTAGCTATAAAACTAGTAATATGGTCCTTAAAGAAAAGCTTCATTTTTTGGAGGTTCATGATGAAAATTTGAGGAATAAAATGTCATGATGTTTACAATTTACTTTACAAGTTTCAGTAAACACACACACACACACAGGTTAAGTAAATATGGCAAAATGTTAACAATAATAAATGCAAGTAGTAGGTATCTGAGTGTTTATTGTACTATTCTTTTTACTTTTCTTTGTGAAAATTCCACAAAATAGAAAGTCAAATCAAATAAGAAAATGAAAAAAATCACAGAAGTCAGTAGGAACTGGTGGTGTTCGGGGTTCCTCTCATCTTTCATGGAAATCAAGGAGATAAGGTTTTTAAAGCTCCTGGGAGGGTGGACAGGAGACAGGACCTTGCACTGGAGGTAGGCTGGAACTGCAACTGGACCACTGCTAATAAGCAGTTTTGAAGGGCCGCACTCTCAGTGAAAGCATGGATCAGGAAAAAAAGATCTACCCATTTGCCTAGGGATACTGTTAGCAGAAAGCTCTGGCTCCTGGGCTTCTAGGTTCTTGGCTTATGTCACATAAAAGAATTTAAGGACCTACCACAGGGTAGGCAAGGGAGCAAAGAGTTTATTAAGAAACAAGAAAAGAGTACACAATCTGCGACTAGATTGCAGGTGTGCTCCAGGGGAAGACGCACGCATGGGGCCCTGCGTTAGGCCTTTTAAGAACTTTCCTCCTCCCCTTCCCAATGCTGGGGAGGGGCCCCTGATGTTGGATGTTCGCCTTACGATCCCCGCCTGTTAGCTCTCAGGGGACCAATGGGGAGGCCTGTTGTTTGGAGGTATCCGGGGCCATCTCCTTGACCCCAGAAATAGTTCTAAATGTGACCCCATGGCCAGGGTCTCACGGGGTCTTTCCGGCTTTGTTCTTTAGTAGCAGCCTTCCAGGTTTCCGGGCGAGCCACGTTGTCTGCCGGCCATGTTCTTTGCCAGGTCTCAGCCCCCTTCCCTCTTTCCCTATACTAACCTGCCTCAACGTGGCTGTCCTCAGCTTTGTATGATGAGAAAGAAAAGTCTCCCTCTAAGAATTTATAGTCATGAGCCTGTCCTTAATCAAATTTGTTTTATAAATTTTTACTATCAGTCTGGTCTAGGAACCCTTAACTTTAGAGATTAACATAAAACAATGGTCTGTGGTATTCCTGGGACATAAGGCAAGGCAAGGCAAGGAAAAACAAAACAAAACAACTCTCTACAGATTCAAATCCCCAAATCAGGCCATACAGATTTTCCATGCATACCGAGTCACAGGCTCAAAATCCAAAATAACTTTAAAAAGTTTGATGACAGAGAATCAGCAGATGTTTAGTTTCTTTGGCTGGTCAAGCAAATACCATGCAATGAGTTGGCTTAAACAATAGGAATTTATTAACTCATGGTTTGGGGGCTGGAAAACATCCAAATTAAAGCATCATCAGGGTGATGCTTTTTCCCTAAAGACTGGCATTATGGGGCTGGCTGCCAGTGATCTTTGGTCCTGGGCTCCTCTGTCACCTGTGAATTATATGGCAGCCTGTCCTGGCCTCACTCTTTTCTTTCAAGTTCCTTTGACCTCTGCTTCTTCCCGTGGCTTTCTCTGTGTGTGAATTTCATTTTGCTTGTAAAGGATTCCAATAATAGGATTAAGACCCATTCTGAATGAATTGGGCCAAACTTTAACTTAAGTAACCTCATCAAAAGTCCTTACTTAGGGAGTGAATGTGGCTCCAGTGGTTGAGCGCCTGCCTCCCAAATGGGAGGTCCTAGTTTTGGTTCCCGATACCTCCTGAGAAGACAGAAGCAAGCAACAAGCAAAATAAATGAAAAAGCGAACTCGGGAAGCTGATGTGGCTTAGTGGTTGAGCACCGGCTTCCCACATACAAGGTCCTGGGTTCAATCCCTGGCCTCCCGTACCACACACACACACAAAAAAGTCCTTACTTACAATGTATTCACACCCATAGGAATGAATTAAGTTTAAGAACATGTTTTTCTGTAGTACATACAGCTCCAAGCCACCACATTCCACCCTCTGAGACTGAAAAAAGACATGTTCTTTCTCCATGCAAAATACAACTGCTCCATCACAATATCCCAAAAGTTGTAAGTCATTTCAGTAACAATACTGTATTAGTCAGCCAAAGGGGTGCTGATGCAAAGTACCAGAAATCTGTTGGTTTTTATAAAGGGTATTTATTTGGGGGTAGAAGCTTACAGTTACAAGGCCCTAAAGAGTCCAACTCAAGGTACCATAAGAGGTCCTTTCTCACCAAAGATGGTTGCCGATGATTGCGAGGGTTCAGCCTTCCTCCTTCCTCTTAAGGGTCCATGGTCCCAGCTTTTTCCAACCTCAGCTGTAGGTTGGCATAGGGCTCATCTCTCTTCTCAGGGCTTTCTCAGCCCTGCAAACTCTCAGGTAAATGGCTCATCTCTCTTCCCAGGGCCTCTGGATCCTCTTCCATGTCTATGGACTCTCTTTATTTTCTCGCATATATACTTCTGTGTTCTTCTTGAGTGAGTGTCTGTTTATATAGCCAACCAAGGGGGACAGGGACTCAACCCTGCATGCCCTAATCAAGTAAATGTAAAACCTTTAAATTTATTACAAAGGGTATCATGTCCAGAGGAACAGACCAGTTTACAAACATAATCAATATCTTTTTTTTTTGGTATTCATAAATAATATCAAACTGCTACAAATACGAAGTACAATGTCTCATCAAAATTGGATATGGGTGTGGTTTGCCCTAGGGCACAATTCCCCTGTGTCTGTAGACTTGTGAAACCCAGAGAACAAGTTATCTGTTCCCAATATACAATGGTGGGAGAGGCATAAGATAACTATTCCCATTCTAATAGTGAGAAATTGGAAGGAAAACAGGAGTCAGGGGACCCAAACAATTTCAAAACCCAGCAGGGAAAATTCCATTAGATTTCAAGGTCTGAGAGTGATCTATAGGTGGAGGTTTTGTCCTCCAGGCCTGATGGAGCAGCAGCCCCACCCCTTCCAAGTGCTTGCACAACATTAATTTTCTCCTCAAACATTGGGGTGAAGGTTCCACCCTCTCCAAGTATCAGGTTAGCAGCCAGGCTCTCCACAAACCCTGGGACACAGGCCCCATCCTGACTGAGGTGAACCACACCTTAACTGAAGTAACTTCATCAAAAGATCCTACTTACAATGGGCTCACACCCACAGGGGTGGATTAAGTTTAAGAACATGCTTTTCTAGGGTACATAGCTCCAAACCACCACAGCAGACATAACAAACAGTACTGCTTAACACCCAGGAAATTTATATACAGGAATTATTGAATATAGACCGGCTATAGACCAAAAAATAAGTATATTTAAAATGATTAAATACATTTTAAAAGGAGACTTACATTGTGAGAAATAAAAAAGACTATCTGAGATTCTAGGAAGTTTTAAGTCAGAAAGAAATCAAATAGAACTTCAAAAGAAAAATAGAGATATTGTAATTAAAAACTTAATGGATGGGAGAGAGTGAAAAGTTTCAGGGCTCCATCCCCCAACAGAACTTTGAACAACCGCAAGAACTGGCAGAAATACCTTTCTCAAAGCTACAGAAAATAGTTTAAGGACTGCAGTACCAGGGCAAGTAGCAAATCAAGAAAGAGGCTACTTAAAAGTAGTAGGATCATGTGGCACTCTGGTAGGTCCCTCCCTTGTCCCTCACTGGCTCCAAGCAGAGCACTCCTTAGTGTGGGACCCTCATCCCAGTTCTGGAGGAAGCAGAGTAATATAGTTCTGTCCTAGTCTCTCTTGTCGTGACCTAGGAGACTGAACCAGGACACTCATTTAAGGCTTGCTATCCAGAACTTGCCCTGCATGTGGGAGGTAGCTCACAGAGCTCTCCTACAGAATGTTGTGGCAGAGCAGTCAAGTCGTGACTGCCTGGGGCAAGAGATTGCTGTTTATAGGACATGCAGTGCAGTGGCCAGGACCATAAAGGAAACTGTTTCCTAGGGAAGAGAGGATATTTGTATCCATGTAACCAGGGAAATTCCTAGGGCTACACATGCATGTCCAAGACAAGATATGTATGTGGAAAGGACATGGAGGCCCTTACACTTTAGCCTCAAGCTATTCTCTAAACTCATTGTATGAATAAGCCCTGATGGAGAGCACTTACACAAATCAAACTCCAAAGACTGGAAAAGGTGCTTCCCCCCCCCCCTTTTTTTTGTTAGTCCCTGACATTCAAGGAATCCTCTGTCATAACACTAGCTTGCTTCAAGCTTAAGAAAGAAATGCCTCAGAGACTAAACTCCAGTGATAACACACTTAAATATAAAAATGTCCAGGTTTCAACAAAAAATTGCAAAACATACAAAGAAACAGGAAGTGATAGCCCAGGCAAAGGAGAAGATTAAAGCATTAGAAACCATTGATGAGGAAGGACAAACCTAAGAAATACCAGACAAAGACTTTTTTTGTAAATGGTCTTAAATATGCTCAAAGAACTAAATGAAAGCATGGACTAAAACTAAAGGATATCAGGGAAATGATAGGTGAACACCAAGAGAATATCAGTAAAGAGATGGAAATTATGAAAAGGAACCAAACAGAGCTGAAGATCACGGTAACAGAAATGAAAAATTCCTTACAGGAGTTCTACAGCAGATTGGAACTGTCAGAAGAATCAGTGAACTTGAAGATAAGACAACTGAAATCATCTGAAAAGCAGAAAGAAGAATGAAGAAACAGAGCCTGAGAAATCTATGGGATACCTTCAAGCATGCCAGTACATACATTGTGGGTGTCCCAAAAGGAAAAGAGAGAAAGAAAGGGGCAGAGAGTATATTCAAAGAAATAATGGCTGAAAACATCCCAAATTTAACAAAAGACCTGAATATCCACACCCAAGACACTCCAAACAGGATACACTCAAATAGACCGACATCGTGGCATATTATAATCAAACTATCAAATGTCAAAGATAAAGAGAGAATTCTGAAAGCTGCAAGAGAGACCAGCTACATTTCACATACTAGGGTGCCTCAAAAAGATTAAGGGCCAATTTCTTATTGGGAACCATGAAGGCAAGAAGGGAGTGAGATAATATATTTAAAGTGATGAAAGCAAAAAAAAAAAAAAAAAAGCAAAAAAAAAAATTCAACCAAGAATTCTATATCTGGCAAAACTGTCTTTCAAAACGAAGGAGAGATTTGGGGGCAAGATGGCAGCAGAGTAAGGAGTCCAAGAATCAGCTCGTGCTACAGAGCAATTAGTAATCAACCAGAACTATCTAAATAACCAGTTTAGGGGACTCAGAAGACCAGAACAGCATCCTGCAACATCCTTGGAAGAAAAGGAGGAGGAGACTGCCCATTTGCCATGAAGATTCAAGAGTAGAGTACTACAAGCCATGGAGGCTGGTGCCCATCTTCCACTGGTGGTGTAAGCCGCCTTGGGAGCTATTCCCTGGCTGGAGTTGGAAGCTCCATTTCATAAAAATGGGAGAGGAAATAGTAGGACACAGATTTCAGCTACTAATTAGTAAATTTGGCTAACTAAATTCCAATCCTAAGAACAGCTAAAGTTTGAACCTGTCCAAGTCAGAAAGAAGCCAGTAGCCTCCATTTTAACTCTACCCCTGGCATGAGAGGAAGTGGGGCTGATTGAAAATTATAGTGATAACAGTGACTGGCTTCTTTCTACCCAGGTCAGAATGCAGCCCAAGCCTAGGCTAGAGCCCTACCTCCAGCTGAGAAGTTCAGGGGACATGCAGCAGCCTCTCTGGGCAACTGCAGGCACTATTGCCCCAAATGGACTAGATTGGTAGGAAAACCTGTGGATACATCTCCACGCCCAATAGAATAGGAGGGGGACAGAGCTTCTTCAACCTCTCTGGGTAACTGCAGTTGCTTTTTGCCCGCATGGAGTAGAGTGTTTGGCACACCCATGGATCCCTGCCTCTGACAGGGCAGAAGGAATAGTGCTCCTTCAGGCTTCCCTGGCAACTGCAGCCATTTTTGGCCCACACAAACTAGATTATTGTATACAACTGTGGCTCCATCCCCAACCCTTACAGAGCAGGAGGAGGGAAAGTGCTCCCTCACCCTCTCTGGGCAACTGCAATCATTTTTCGCCTACATGGACTAGATTGCCATACCTGGCAGGGGAGAAGGGGAGCTGGAGCTTTACCAGTCTACTTGGGCAACTGTAGTCAGTTTTGACTCTCATGGCTTATTTTGCTGTCCACACCTGCAGAGGAGAAAGGGGCGTGGAGCTTCATCATTCTCTCCAGGAAACTACAGGTGGACTTGGCCTGCACAGCCTGGATTACTGTACATGGCTGCGGCTTCATCCCTACCCCTGGCAGGAAAGAAAGGTGGGAGAAGCATCACTGGTTCCTGAATGTGAGCAGCTTCAGCCTCCACAGTTTACAGTACCAATCACATTCTTGGCTCCTAGTCCACAACCAGTAAGGGAGAAAGGGCAAGAAACAGATAAAAGTAGCTGAAAAAAATTAGATTGGCTAAACACGAGCCACTATAAATTTCCAAATTTAGTTGAACCAAGTATCAAAGAGGGGCTGTAGCACAAAGATAATCAAATAGAAAGACCTCGACTAAAGAGACAAACTGTGCCCAGAATAAATAAATCTAGTAGTCAGATGCCAAGACACCAACAAAAATTTAAAATCCATACCAAGAAACAGGAAGATATGGCCCAGTCAAAGAAACAAACCAAGCCTCCGGATGACATAAAAGAGTTAAGATAACTAATCACAGATGTTCAAACAAATCTCCTTAATAAATTCAATTAGATGGTTAAAGACATTAAGGACATCAAGAAGAAACTAGATGAGCACAAAGAAGAATTTGAAGGCATACATAGAAAAATAGCAGACCTTATGGGAATGAAAGTTACAGTAAATGAAATAAAAAATACACTGGAGGAATATAACAGCAGATTTGAAGAGGCAGAAGAAAGGATCAGTGAGCTTGAAGACAGGGTCTCTGAAAGCAAACATACAAAAGAACAGATAAAGAAAAGAATGAAAAAAATTGAACAGGGTTTCAGGGAAATAAATGACAGCAAGAAACATGCAAACATATGTGTCATGGGTGTTATAGAAGGAGAAAAGAAGGGAAAAGGGCAGAAGGATTATTTGAGGAAATAATGGTAGAAAATTTCCCAACTCTATTGAAGGACACAGATATCCATGTTTAAGAAGCACAACATGCTCCCATTTGAATAAATCCAAATAGACCTACTCTGAGACACATACTAATCAGAATGCCAAATGCGAGAGAGAGAAAAAATCCTAAAAGAAGCAAGAGAAAAGAGATTCATCACATACAGTGGATGCTCAATAAGATTAAGAGCTGATTTCTCATCAGAAACCATGGAGATAAGAAGGCAGTGGTATGATATATTTAAGATAATGCAAGAGAAAAACTGCCAGCCAAGAATCTTATATGCTAAAAGAAGCCAAAGACCTAAATAAATGGAAGAACATTCTGTGTTCACAGACAGGAAGACTAAATGTGGTTAAGATGTCAATTATACCCAAATTGATATATAAATTCAAAGCAATCCCAATAAAAATTCCAACAGCCTTTTTTAAAGAAATGGAAAACCCAATTATCAAATTTATTTGGACAGGGAGCTAAAGATACCTTGTCTTCTCAAATACACTCCCTACTGCCCTAGGCTGCTTTCTGAAGAGGGAGGGAGGGAGGGAGGTTGTGGACAGCCAAGGGTGGAAAACAGCCTCTGAGAAATTTTGTTTGTGAGGCTTGGACAGCCCTGAGGACATTGCTTCTGCACTGGCCACCCACCTGGGCAGTTACACTAAATGTATTCCCCCTAAGCACCTAGGGTCTGAGCTGAGAGGCCTGTCAAAGAGCGCCATCTACTGGCAGGACAAGAAAAGTGCATGAAAAAGGATGGATGGATGGATAGATAGATAGATAGATAGATAGATAGATAGATAGATAGATAGATAGATAGATAAATAGGGCAAGCAGGTTCCTTTACTACCACTTACTCCAAGGACCTTGGAAACTGGCCTGTACCCCATTACTGGTTCATTAGCCTTGATTTGAGCAGTTAAAAGGGGGTAATCTTAAGTATCTTGAATCAAGAGTCAAAGAACAGTGGTAGATACAGGTACTTAACAGTAAATCCCTACGCAAGGGAGAGAAACTGAATATCAGAGTAAACTCAGCATCAGAATAAGATGCCTAAACATCAGCAAAAAATTGCAAGCCATACAAAGAAAAAGGAAGATATGACTCAGGCAAAAGAACAAATCAAAGTTCCAGATGAGACACAGGACTTGAAGCAGTTAATCAATGTGGTTCATACAAATATCTTAAATTAAATAATGGAGTTGAAGGACAACATGGCTAAAGAAATAAAAGACATTAAGAAGACATTGAGTGAGCACAAAGAAATATCTGAAATCTTGGATAGAAAAATAAGAGGCTATGGGAATTAAAGACACAGGTGAGATTAAAAAGACAATAGAGGCACACAACAGCAGATTTGAAATCATGGAAGACAGAATCAGCAACAAAGATGAAAGAACAACTGAAATTGAAGGGAAAGAAGAACAGAGACAGAAAAGAATGGAAAAAATTGAGCAGGAGCTCAAGGAGTTGAATGATAACATGAAGCATACCAACATACGTGCAATGGGAGTTCCAAAAGGAAATGAGAAGGGAAAAGGGGCAGAAAGGTATTTAGGGAAATAATGGCCAAAAATTTCCCAACTCTCATGAAAGACAATGTACTACAATTAGAATAAATCCAAACAGACCTACCCTAAGACACATAATATGCAGAGTGCCAAATGCCAAAGATAAAGAGAAAATTCTGAAAGCAACAAGGGAAAAAGTGAAACATCACATACAAGGGACATCAAATAAGACTTAAAAATATATATATATATATATATATATATATATATATATTTATTTATTTATTTATTTAAAGATACTTAGATTACATAAATATTACACAAAAAATATAGGGACTCCATAGGCCCTGCTCCCCGCACCTCCCACACCCTCCCACATAAACAACATCCTTCATTAGTCTGGCACATTCATGCAATTGATAAATGCATCCTGGGGCATTGCCACTGAGCATGGACCATAGTTCAGTTTATGTAGTTTATGCTCTCTCCCACACAATTCTGCATGTTATGGGAAGATATATAATAGCTTACATCTGTCATTGCAATGTCATTCAGGGAGATTCCCAAGTCCCAAAAAAGCCCCTGTATTATACCTGCTTTTCCTTCTCCCTGCCCCCAGAGCCTCAGTGGCCACTGTCTCCACATCAATGTTGTAATTTCTTCCATTGCTAGAATCACAATAAGTCTATAGTAGAATACCAGTAAGACCATGCTAGTCCACAGTTCATTCCCCAATCCTAAGTATTCTGAGATGGTGATGTCCACTCCACCTCTAATTGAGAGTGGGCTTTGATCCCATACAGCCTATGGATGGGACTCTCTTGCTTGCAGCTGTAGGCTCTCTCATTTCCTTGGTATGGTGGTTGTCAATACTCACTTCCTTGTTAGTTGTCCTAGGTGAGTTCAATGAACTGGAGAGTATGTGTTGCAATCCGCTGAGGCTCAGGGCCCAGCTGGCATATGGACAGCCCGAAGATTAAAGTCTCTTGGAAGTACACCTACCAACTCCAGCACCAAGTATAGGTTCAAATGGAAGGGACAGATGAGCCACGTGTAGGGAAGCTGTAACTGAGTACAACTCTATCACTCTCAGGAGCACAAACTCCAAAGTAGGCCCACTGGCAAGGCTCCAAACTCCGGAGCTATCTGCCCTGACCATAGGACCCCAGTGTCTCCAGAGCCCTCAGGAGCCCCACTATTTGGGGTAGTCTATGAGATCCCGTTGAAATGCATAAGCATTTCCTCTGGGATCACCTCCCGACTCACTTTGAAGTCTCTTAGCCATATAAACTCATTTGTCTTTACCTTTTGCCCCTTTTATTCGAGGACTTTTTCCAGTTGCATTGCTAGTTGGTTCTTGGTAGTAATCCCTCAATACCAGGAAGGCTCATCCCTGGGAGTCATGTCCCACACTGGGGAGAAGGTAATGCATTTATATGCTGAGTTTGGCTTAGAGAGAGGCCACATTTGAGCAACAAGGAGGCTCCCTGTAGGTAACTCTTAGGCACCCCACAACATTAGGCTAAGTTTCAATGTTAAGAACAAAGGCTCACAAGCATAGTCATCAATATCAAGGGCCCATCAATGGACCATCCTTCTTCACAAGTTGTTGCCCCTCCACTTGGGGGACAGTTGCTGCTCCAGTAGAGAATGTGACAGAGCTCACCAGGATGGGAATTCAATATTCTCTCGGTTATTGTGTGGATCTCCACCCACTGAGACAATGCCCCGTGAACATTTGAACACATTTATATACCTTATATGTATGTCCAGGTGAACTTCCTCCCATGTATCCCCCATCACTGACACCCTACACCAATGATCCTCCCGTGCCCCACCAATAAGACTTAGTAAAGATTTCTCTTCAGAAACCATGGAGGCAAGAAGGCAGTGGTATGATATAATTACAGTACTAAAAGAGAAAAACCGCCAGCCAAGAATTCTTTATCTGGCAAAACTGTCCTTCAGATATGACAGTGAGCTTAAAATATTCACGCCTAAACAGAAACTAAGACAGTTTAGTGGAAACACTATAGGGAGTTTTGAAACCAGAAAAGAAAAGACAAGAGAGAGAGGGTTGGAGGAAAGTGTAGAAATAAAGACTATCAGAAAGGGTAACCAAAGAGATAAAAAGATGGACAAAAATAAGACATAATGTATGAAGCCAAAGGATAAAATGACTGAAGTAAGTAATGCCTTTACAGTAATAACATTGAATGTTAATGGATTAAACCCCTCAATCAAAGGACATAGACTGACAAAATGGATAAGAAAACATGAGCCATCCATATGGAGAAGACTCACCTTATACCCAAAGATGCAAATAGACTCAAAGAGAAAGGTTGGACAAAGATATTTACATAAATAGTAACCAAAAGAGAGCAGGAATAGCTATACTGTTCTCAGATAAAACAAACTTTAAATGCAAAAAATTAATGAGATGCAGACCATTATATATTAATAAAAGGCACAATCCACCAAGAAGGAGTAACAGTCATAAATATCTATGTACCTAACCAGGGTGCCACAAAATACCTGAGGCAAAGTCTGGCAAAATTGAAATGAGAAATAGACATCTCTGTAATAATAGTTGGAGACTCCGGCACCACTCACATCAATAGATAGAACAACCAGACTGAAGATCAATAAAGAAACAGAGAACTTGAACAATATGATAAATGAGCTGGATCTGACAGACATATACAGAACATTACAACCCAAATCAGCAGGTTATACATTCTTCTCAAATGCTCATGGATCTTTCTCCAAGATAGATCACATGTTGAGCCACAACACAGCCCTCAATAAATTCAAGAAGATTGAAATTATACAAAGCATCTTCTCTGATCATAATGGAATGAAACTGGAAATCAAAACTGGGTGGGAAAGGAGGACATTTACAAATATATGGAGGCTAAACAATACACTCTTAAACAATGAGTGGGTCAAAGAAGAAATTGCAAGAGAAATTAGTAGATATTTCAAGATGAATGAAAATGAAAATACGGCATATCAAAACTAATGGGATACAATGAAGGCAGTGCTGAGAGGGAAATTTATAGCCCTAAATGCCTATATTAAAAAAGAAGACAGAGCTAAAACCAAAGAAGTACCTGAACAACTGCAGAAACTAGAAAAATAACAGCAAACCAATCTCAAAGCAAGAAGGAAAGAAATAACAAAGATTAGGGAAGAAATAAATGAAATCAAGAACAACAACAACAAAAAAAACAATAGAGATAATGAACAAAACCAATGCTGCTGCTTTGAGAAAATCAATATGGGCAATCCCTCAGCAAGACTTAAAAAGAAAAAAAAAAAAGAGAGAGAGAGAGAGAGAAGATGCAATTAAATAAAATCAGGAAGGAAAGGGGGATATTAGGACTGACTCCACAGAAATAAAAAGGATCATAAGAGGATATTATGCATGTCATATAATTATACAATCTAGATAAAATGGACAAATTCCTAGAAATGAACAAACAACGTACACTGACTCTACAAGAAATAGAGGAACTCAACAAACCAATCACAATCGAAGAGATTTAATCAGTCTTCAAAAACCTTCCAACAGGGAAGCGGCTGTGGCTCAATCAGTAGGGCTCCCGTTTACCATATGGGAGGCCCCGGGTTCGGTTCCCGGGGCCTCCTGGTGAAGGCAAGCCCGCCCGCGCGGCGTGGTTAGCTGACCCAGCGAGCACAAGCAGCAAGGGGGGGATAAATGAATAAATTAATAAATAAAAAAAATCTTAAAAAAAAAAAAAAAAAAAAAACTTCCAACAAAGAAAAGTCCAGGACCAGATGGCTTCACAGGTGAATTTCACAAAACATTTTGAGAAGAATTAGTGCAAATCCTGCTTAAACTCTTACAAAAATTGAAAAGGAGGGAAAATTACCCAATACATTTTATGAAGCCAACATCACCCTAATAATGAAGTCAGATCAAGGTACTACAAGATGGGAAGCGGCTGTGGCTCAGTCAGTAGGGCTCCCGTTTGCCATATGGGAGGCCCCGGGTTCAGTTCCCGGGGCCTCCTGGTGAGGGCAGGCCCGCCCGCACGGCGTGGTTGGCTGACCCAGCGAGCGCAAGCAGCAAGGGGGGAATAGATGAATAAATAAATAAAATCTTTAAAAAAAAAAAAGGTACTACAAGAAAAGAAAATTTCAGACCAATCTCCCTAATGAACATAGTTGCAAAAATTCTCAATAAAATACATGCAAATCAAATCCAACAGCACATAAAGACAACTATACATCACGATCAAGTGGATTTTTTCCTTGGTATGCAAGGGTGGTTCAACATAAGAAAATCAATTAATGTAATACACCACATTAACAAATCGAAGGGGAAAAAAACCACACGATTGTCTTGATTGATGCAGAAAAGGCATTTGACAAAATCCAGCATCCTTTCTTGATAAAAACACTTCAAAAGATAGATATAGAAGGAAAGCTCCTCAACATAATAAAGGGCGTATATGAAAATCTCAGAGCCAACATCATACTCAATGGGAAAGGTTGAAAGCTTTCGCTCTAAGATCAGGAAAAAGACTAGGATGCCCACTGTAAACCTTGTTATTCAACACTGTGCTAGAAGTTCTAGCTAGAACAATTAGGCAGGAAAAAGAAATAAAAGGCATCCAAATTGGAAAAGAGGAAGGAAAACTTTCACTATTCGCAGATGACATGATCCTATATTTAGAAAATCCTGAAATAGCTACAACAAAGCTATTAGAGCTAATAAGTGAGTTCAGGAAAGTGGCCGTATACAGGATCGACATGCAAAAAGCAGTAGCATTTCTATACACTAGTAATGAGCAAGCCGAGGAGGAAATCAAGAAAAAAATTCCATTTACAATATCAATCAAAAGACTCAAATACCTTGGAATTAATTTAACCAAGAATGTAAAGGATCTGTATTCAGAAAACTACAAAACACTGCCAAAAGAAATATAAGAAGACCTAAACAAATGGAAGAACATTCTGCGTTCATGGACTGGAAGTCTAAACATTGTGAAGATGTTAATTCTACCCAACTTGATTTATAGGTTTAATGCGATACCAATCAAAATTACAACAGCCTACTTTACAGAAATAGAAAAGTCAATTACCATATATATTTGGAAGGGAAAGGGGTCCCGAATAGCCAAAAACATCCTAAAAAAGAAAAGTAAAGTCAGAGGACTCACACTCCCTGGCTCTGAAGTGTATTATAAAGCTATAATGGTCAAAACATCATGTTATTGGCATAAAGATAGACTCACTGATAAATGGAATTGAATTGAGAGTTCAGAAAATCAAGTGATTTTCGATAAACCTACCAAGTCCACTTTTGTGGGACAGAACAGTCTCTCTAATGAAGGGTGCTGGGAGGACCCCTTTCTCACTCCCTACACAAAAATTAACTCAAAATGGATCAAAGACTTAAACATAAAAGCCAAGACCAAAGAATTCCTAGAAGATAATGTAGGGAAATATCTACAAGACTTTGTAGTAGGTGGGGGTATCTTAAACCAAACATCAAACGAAAAAATAGATAAATGGGGCCTCCTCAAAATTAAACACTTCTGTAACCTCAAAGGACTGAGGGTAAAAAGGCAGACTACTCAATGGAAAAAAATATTTGGAAATCACATATCTGACAAGGGTCTAATATCCATGATATATAAAAAGATCCTACAACTCAACAATAAAAAGACAAATGACCCAATTTAAAAAATGGGCAAAAGAGCTGAATAGACATTTTTATAAAGAAGAAGTACAAATGGCAAAAAAAAAAACAAATGAAAAAATTCTCAGCACCACTGGCTATTAGGGAAATACAAATCAAAGCTACAATGAGATATCATTTCACACATACTAAAATGGCCACAATTGAAAAAAAAAAAAAAAAACAGAAAACTAAAAGTGTTAGAGAGGATGTGGAGAGATAGGAATACTTATTCACTGTTGGTAAGAATGTAGAATGGTACAGCCACTGTGGAAGTCTGTTTGGCTGTTCCTAAGGAAGTTAGATATGGATCTACCATGTGACCCGGTAATACTGCTACTAGGTATATACCCAGAAGAACTGAGAGCAGTGACATGAACAAACATCTGCACACTGATGTTCATAGTGACATTACTCACAATTGCAAAAGATGGAAACAACCCAGGTATGAATAGATAAACAAACTATGGTATATATAAACGATGGAATAATATTCGGCTGTAAGAAGAAATGATGTTGTGAAGCATATGACAACAGGGATGAACCTAGAGGACATTATGTTGAGTGAAGCAAGTCAGGCACAAAAGGACAAATATTGTATAACTTTGCTATTATGAACTAAATATAATGAGCTAACTCATGGAGTTAATACCAAGAATATAAGTCACCAGAGAACAGAATGTGGTTAGAGAACAGAAAGCTGAGGCTGCATCTGTGCAGAATTGGTAAAAAGTTGTTTATAAATGTTTGAAAATGAATAGAAATGGTGAGAACACACCATAGGATTTGTAATTAGTAGCACTAACATATGGGTATGATAGTGGTTTGGTTTTTGTTGTTGTTTTGAGTAATGGAAATGCTCTAATATTGATTGAAGTGATGAATGTACAACTTGGTGATTATACCAAATGCCATTAGATAAACAGTATGGTTTATGAATAAAAATAATAGGGCAGGTGGGGAGGAAAATACACCAAATGTAGGATACAGACTATAGTTAGTAGTAATACTTTAACAATGCTCTTTCATAATTTGTTACCAGAGTTTTAAGACAATGCAAGTTATTTGTCATGGGGTGATATATGGGAGTCTTGTATGATATTATGTATGTTTGTTTGTAAGTTCACAACTTTTACTATACAGTTATTGTTTATGTATGCTCATATACAAATGATATATTTCAATAAATTGTTTTTATTTTTTTTTATATATTTTTTTATTTTTTTGCTTGACAGTTTATTAAATACACTACATTTGTACTTTATTCTGTAGTTTTTAAAATAATTCACACATGGACTTAGTAAAAACGTTATTTTATAGAAAATCATCTGCAAAACTAAAATGAAAATAATGCACATATTGTGCACATATTAGATGACTGCTGTAACGTTAGGAACTATTTTCATTTAATCTGTACAGGTATTTAATGAAGATAATCATGAACCATTAGGTGGCTTGTTTTTCTTAAATCTGACCTCAAACTATGACTTTAAAAGTGTTCATGTTGAGTTGCAGATGCGAAAATGCCCATTAACAAAATGTTTAATCTAACAGTGTTTGAGAAACAAGACAAAATATTGTTTTTCTTTTACAGGTATTTTCTAAATTTATTCTCTATGCATTCTCTCCCCCACTCAGAGAATTAGTTGTGTAAACTAAGAATCAATTCCTTTCAAAAACAAATGGCACCTATTTACAAAACATGCAAAGGTGTTACTGTAGAACTGGTTAAAAGTGAGTACAGCTGAGTGGCAGAACATATCTTCACTTCTGCAAATCTAAGTCCTTCCCCTTCCTTTCTGGAAGAAATACATTTTTAGAATCTGGACTATAAAACGGCATACAATGCAAAGACAGAAACAAAGAAGTTTGCAAATTCTTTATGTTTCCAGCTGTTGAGACAAATATTTTTGAAAGCTGAGGTTACCTCTAGCGGCGAAACCAGAGCCAGCTATTAAGCAGCCAGAATGCTACAGTAATTGAATACATGACCATTTCTCTTTTAGCACGTTCTTTGTTCTAGAAGTTGTAGACGTCTATTTAGTTTGATTATCTGTCGTCTTAATGAAGCTGCATCTACAACAGTCATGTCATCTGAAGTTCCTTCAATTGATGTATCTATATTTGAAATGCCATACCTGATGTTGTCATGATGAGGATTACAAGTGGCGGCAGCAGACCCACCACGCAACACAGGTCTGCGATTTTCATCCAGCACATCCAAGATCTGCTGGTAAGCCCCCCTGGGCCCGCTGGAGGGTCCCCAGCAAGGGCCGTCGCCCGCCGGCTCCCGGGGCACTCTCAAAGGCCGTTGTCCGAGCGCACGAAGGCGCCCGGGCAAAGCACCAGCCGCAGCAGCCCGCAGCAGGCCCAATAAATTGTTTTTAAATGAAAAAGAAATTTTATTTGGAAGCAAAAGGGGCCCCGAGTAACCAGAAACATCTTAAAAAGCAAGAATGAAGTTGGAGGACTCTCACATCCACACTTAAAATATTACCTAGTGTAGTAGTTTGATATTGTTTATGAATACCAAAAATAAATATTGGATTATGTTCGTAAACTGGTCTGTTCCTCTGGGCCTATTATATTGTATTAACTTCAGAGGTTTCACTTCTACTTGAATAAATTATGATTAGGGCTCTGATAGGGCCACATCAATAGCACATTGAGCCCTGCCCCCTTGGCACACAACATGGCAGAGGAGACAGTTGGAGTTTTGATGCTAGAGCCCCGGGAAGTAAACACACAGGAGAAGAACACAGAGGAATAGAGTTGTCTCCATTGACATAGCAGATGCCCCAGGAAGAGAGAGTGCCTGATAGTCTACAACTGACCTTGTGGAAAGAACAGAGCAGCTGAGCCCAGAGAGGAATGGGCCCCAGGAGAGAGATAAGACTTATCCCAGCCCACAGCTGATATTGGAAGAAGCTGGGACCACGGAGCCTTAAGAGGAAGAGGAAGGCTGAACCCTTGCAGACATTGGCAGACATCTTGCTCCAACACGTGGCAACAGACTTTGGTGAGGGAAGTAACTTACGCTTTATGGCTTGGTAACTATAAGCTTCTACCCCAAATAAATACCCTTTATAAAACCCATCAGATTTCTGGTACTTTGCATCAGCATCCCTTTGGCTAATACACCTAGCTATAGTGGTAAAAGCAGCATGGTCCTGGCATAAAGATAGACACATAGACCAATGGAACAGAATTGATGGTTCAGAAACAGACCCTCACATCTATGGTCAAGTGATTTTTGACAAGGCTGTCAAAGCCACCCAGCTGGGGCAGAGCAGTCTATTCAACAAATGGTTCTAGGAGAACTGGATATCCATATTCAAAAGAAAGAGGACCCCTACCTCACACTTTATGCAAAAATTAACTCAAAATGGATCAAAGACCTACATATAAAACTGAGAACCATAAAACTCCAAGAAGAAAATGTAGGGAAACATCTTCAAGACCTAGTGGTAGAGGGAGTTTCTTAAACCTTGCACTGAAAGTACAAGCAATAACAACAAATGGATAAATGGGACCTCCTCAAACTTAAACACTTTTGTGCTTCACAGGACTTTGTCAAGAAGGTGAAAAGGCAACCCACTTAATGGGAGAAAATGTTTGGAAACCACATATCCAATAAGGGTTTGATTTCCATGCTATATAAAGAAATCATATAACTCAACAATAAAAGAGCAAGCAATCCAATTAAAAAATGGGCAAAAGACATAGACATTTCTCCTAAGAGGAAATACAAAGGGCATAAAAGCACATGAAACAATGTTCAATATCACCAGTGATTAGGGAAATGCAAATCAAAATTAAAATGAGATATCATCTCACACCTCATATAATGGCTATTATAAAAAAACAAACAGAAAACAACAAGTGCTGGAGAGGATGTGGAGAAAAAGAAAGACTCCTTCACTGTTGGTGGGAATGTAGAATGGTGCAGCCTCTGAGGAAGAAAGTTTGGTGGTTCTTCAGGAAGCTAAATAGAGAACTATTGTATGATCCTGTAATCTCTTTACCAAGAAGAACTTAAAACAGTGACACAAACAGACATTTGTACATGGATGTTCAAAGCAGCATTACTCACAATTGCCAAAAGATGGAAACAACCTAAGTGTCCATCAAGCAATGAATGGACAAACAAAATATGGTATATACATATGATGGAATACTATGCTGCTGTAAGAAGAAATGAAATTGGGATACATAATGATAACATGGATGAACCTTGAGAACATTATGCTAAGTGAAATAAGCCAGACACCAAAGGACAAATATTATATGTCTCACTGATGTGAACTAAATACAAAGAATGAAAACATGGAGTTAAAACCTAGACTATAGATTACTAGGAGATGGGATGAGTACTGAGAAGGGGTACTGATGTTTAATGTGTGTAGACTTTTTAATTTGACTGTAAAAGTGTAAAAATGAATAGAGTTGGTGGTAATACATTATAGTGAGTATAAATAACACAGCCATATAAATAAATGGAATTGTGCTGAAAGGGGTAGTCTAGGGATATAAATATCAATTGAAAGAAAGTTAGAGAATAAGCTAGGGGCTGAATAACATAGTGAACCCCAAAGTGGATGAAGATTGTGGCTAATAATATAAATACAAGAATGTTCTTCTATGAACCAGAACAAATGTACATCACTATTACAAAGTGGTAAGAATACAGAGATACATGTGCAAAATACAATTAACGTATGGACTATTGTTAACAGCAATATTGTAATATTCTTGCATCAATGTCAAAGAAGGTACTATATCAACGCTAAGGGTCAGTAATAGGAGGGTATTGGGTTTTTTTCTTTAGGACTAAGGAAAATTTCCAAAGATTTACTGGGGTGATGACTGTAGAACTCTGATGAAAGTGAGAGCCACTGACTGTACACTTTGGATAGAATGTACAATGCATGGGATTGTATAACACAGTGAACCATGTGGTGGAAGATGGACTGTAGTTAACAGTACCAGTATGAGGATGTTCTCTCATGAACTATAACAAATGTACAATACTAATATACAGTGTTAACAATAGGGGGTGTATGGAAAAATATACCAAGTATACGCTATGGATCATAGTTAGTGGTAATTGTCTGATGATGTTCTTTCATAATCTGTAACAAATGTTCCACACAACATAAGGTGTTGGTGGAGGGGTGATGTATGGGAATTCTGCACATCATGCATCATTGTTTTGTAAGCTCACAACTTCTCTAATAATAAAAAAAAAAATGAGGGAGAAATTAAGACATTTCCAGATAAACAAAAGCTGAGGGAGCTTGTCACCACTAGACCAGCCCTTCAAGAGATGCTAAAGAGAGTTCTTCATGACAAGAGACAATAGATCAAAGCTGCATGAAGAAATAAAGGTCTCTAGTAAGGGTAACAACATGGGTAAATATAAATGCCAGTATTAGGTATTTTGGGTTTACAACTCCACTTTTAACTTACTAAAGGATCTAAAAGGTAAATGTAAAAAATGTAATAAGAAATCAGTGGTTTTAGACTTATAATGCATAAACATGTAATTTGTTACAAGAACTATATAAAGGTGGGGGAACAGAGTGGTATAGGAACATAGTGTGCATATACTATTGAGGTTAAGTTGGTATCATGCAAACAAGATTGCTATAGATTTAGAGTGTTAAATTTAAGCCCCATGGCAACTATGAAGAAAATATCAGAGAATATGCAAGCTCATAGGGACATAAATTAGAGATTGTGAGGGTCAGGAAGCATAGGCAATGGGGAGTTCATGCATAATTGGTGTAGGGTTTCTGTTTAGGTAGATAGTAAGGGTTCTGCTACACTGTAAATGTGATTAACCCACTGAATGGTATGCTTGGGAGTGAATGAGATAGGAAAGAGTATGATGTATGCATGATCCCACAATTTTAAAAAAAAGAAAGAGCAAGCAAAGAGACAATGACATTTAAATGCAGACATGATCCTGGATGGGATCTAAAAATGGAGGAGAAAAGGCTCAAAAGGACACTATTGGGACATACGAAAAAATTGGAATACAGACTATAAGGTTTATATCAATGTTAAATTTCTTGAATTTGATAACTGCACTTAAGGTGGTTACATAAGTGAATATCCTTGGTATTAGGAAATGTACCTGCCATTTTTAAGTGTTCAAGAAGCATGATGTATACTACCTACAATCATGTGTTCAGAAAACGGGCTGATAGACAGATGGACTGACAGATAGATAGATGGATGGATTCTCAGATAAATGGAAAGATAGTTAGAATGACATGGCAAATGTGGCAAAATGTTAAAATTGGTAGATCTGGGTATCTGGGTGGCAGTAGGGGTGTTCTGGAGTTCTCTGTATGGTTTGTATTATTTTTGTAACAGTCCTGTAAGTTTGAAAATATTGTAAAATTAAGTAGTTAAAAAAAACAACAGAAATGGCAGAGATATGAAGTAGTCCTAAAACCCTCCTACAGATAACAATGACAAAAACTGAATTTTTGAAAAACTATTTAAGGACCCTGGAGAGAGTCCAAAAGCAGACAGAAGCCAGTGGAGAGTTTAATCTCAAAAAAACTACAACAGGAAGGGGTAAGAATTGTGAATTTATGTCTTCCTGCCCTGAAGGTGATGCCCAACCTCCACAGCTCTGTGAAAAAAGAGTGGAAAACCACAACCTTACCAGCTGAAAGTGCCAGAGATCAGAGTTCAAGGCTGAAAAAGAAGCTAGAAATCTAAAGGAAAAGTATTGACAGCAGAAAAACAACGGAAAGAATATAAATTCTGCCCAAATCCCTGGCCAAGAGCTAAACTACGCATGTGTGGGAGGTCCTAAGGAGACTGGCGAAAAAAAACAGGCAGAAACCAGCAAGAAACCTACTCTTAAATCATTGAGCTATATGAGGCCCTATTTGTGAACTAGCTGTGTTATTTTTTTTTAACTGAGTTAACTCCCAACCATGTACAATTCAGATAGCAGAAAGTCAAATCTTATAGGCTTGACAGGTCAGAAGACAGAACCCACAAACAGCTGGAAATTAGACAGGGAATCCCTAGAAGCAAGAAAACCACAAATAAAGTGACCCCACTTCTGCCCAAATCCTTAGCTAATAATCAAATTCCACTGAAACAGGGGAACTCCTAAAAAGCTAGCCTTAGATAGCAGCAGTGGGAAGTCATAAGAACAGAAACATCAGTTTCTGCATACCGTAAAGGTAACAGTTGGCAGTTATAGTTAAACTGCCTACTAGAACAAAACCCAATAATCCTCAGAAGAATACAACAGAATCCAGAGTTTCCATAATGTGTTATCTACAAGGCCGAATTTTCAACCAGAAACTATTAGACATGCAAAGAAACAGTAAGGTGTAATCCATACTTAGGAGGAAAAAAAGCAGCCAACAGAAACTCTCTGAGTGGTTCATGATGTTAAATTAAGCTGCCAAAGACTTTAAAGCAGCTCATATATATATGTTCAAAAAATTAATTGAAAATATGACATTACTGAATGGATCATTAGGAATTCTCAACAAAGAATTACAAACAAAAAATCCAAATGGAAATTCTAGAGCTGAAAAGTAGAAAAGCTGAAATTTTAAAAATTCACCAGAAGGGCTCAATAACATATTGGAAACAGAGAAGAATGAATCGGTAAACTTGAAGACAGATCACAGAAGTGCCCAATCTAATGAAAAGAAAGGATAAAGAATGAAAAACAAAACAAAACAAAACAAACAAACAAACAAAAAAAACCACACAAAGAGAACCTCAGAGATCTGGGAAACAATATCCAAATGTTCAACATACATATCATTGGAATTCCAGAGGAAGAGGAGCGAGAGAAGAGAACATAAAGTATATTTGAAGAAACAGTTGCTGAAAACTTCCCAAAGGGGCACATGTAAACTTTTAGGGGTTATAGAGATGTTCTGTACTCTGACTGTTGTAGTGGTTTCATGGGTGTAGATATGTATATTCATCAAAATTCATTGAGGTGTACAGTTTAAATGGGTATGTTTTATTGTACATAAATTACACCCCAATAAAGTTTTTTTTAAAAAAAGTAAATGATACACACATTCCCCTCCATCAAAAGAAAACCATAATGTATGCCTTAAATATTGCATTGAACGCATATGAAGAGAATATCATTAAACAGAGAAATAGATCTGAAGAAAATAACCAGAAAGTAACACAGTGAAATATACAAGAGGTTAGGAGACATAGAGAGTAGAAGGAGAGGAGAAGTTACAGTAGGAGAGGAGAGTAGAAATGTGGGAGAGATGGTATTTGACGAGATTATCACTGATAATTTTCCAGTTTTGATGAAAGACATGAATCCTAAGTTTCAGGAAGCACATTGATTCCCACAAAATATAAATAAAATGAAATCTACATCTGGACACACAGTTGTGAGGATAGAGAAACCACAGAGAATATCTTAAGAAGAGCTAGAGAAGAGAACAATGCCTACAATGTAGCATTTTCACTGACAGCAGGCTTTTCAACTCAACAATGTCACCGGGATATAGTAGACTCTTGTCTTGGAAGTCAGAGAGAAGGAAGATGGCATTGGAGTAAGGCAGCAAGGCTAAACTCTCCTATAAAAACAATGCAGGAAGGGCAAAAGCTGTCTGAGGGAGCTGCTTTGGGGTACTGCAGACCAGGAGAGTGCAATACATTGTCCAGGAGGGAGACGGACAGAGAAACAAAGAGGCCAAAGTGAAAACTCCGAGTTACTGGCTCCCATGGCTGGGAACAGCACCCATCTTCCACCCCAAGGTGAATAGCCTGAGTAAAACCCATGGTTCACTGCAGCCAACAGGGAGGAGAATGGATATCTTCCTCCCTGGGAGGAGGGAGGATGTAACAGAGGGTAGAGGGTGGTTTCTCTTCAGTGAGTCTGGCCAATGGAGTCCATTTTGAATCTCACTCTGGCCAGACAAGAATCACCAGTGGGTGAAGGTTGAAAGAGATACTTCTATGGAAAGTTTCCTCAAAGTGCACCATTTGCTGGCAAGCCAGGAAGATGCAATAAGTAAAAAAGCTTTTTGGAGTCTTTATGTCCAGGCACTCTTGAATCTGGTCTGTGCTCCATCAGTGGATCCCTAGCTCTGTTTTGATATTTTAAGCAGGGCAATCTTAAATATTTAGAATAAGTTGAACCAAAAACCATAGAGCCATGAAATAAAAACACTAGGCAAGAGTGAGAAATTAACTGTCAGCGTATATTCACCAACATATTCAGATGCCTAAACATCAGCAAAAAATTACAAGCCATACTAAGAAATAGGAAAAGATGGCCCAGCCAAAGGAGCAAATCAAAAATCCCAATGAGGCACAGGATTTAAGAAAAATAATCAACGATGTTTATACAAATCTCCTAAATCAATTCAAGGAGTTGGAGGAAAATATGGCTGAAGAGATAAAGGACATTAAGAAGATACTGGGTGAGCATAAAGAACAATTTGAAAGCCTGTAAAGAAAAGTAACAGAGCTTATGGGAATGAAAGACAATGGGTGAGATTAAAAATACATTAGAGACATACATCAGCAGATTTGAATTGGTGGAGGACAGAATTAGTGAATTAGAGAACAGAGCATTTGAACTTGAAAAGACAGGAGAAAAGAAAGAGAAAAGAATAGAAAAATGGAACAGGGTCTCAGGGAATGAATGACAACATGAAAAACACAAACATACATGTTATAGGTGTCCCATAGTAAGAAGAGAATGGAAATAGGGCAGAAAAAAAATATTTGAGGACATAATGACTGAAACTTCTCAAGCCTTATGAAAGACATAAATATCAATATCCAAGAAGGACAATACAGCCCAAACAGAGTAAATCTGAATAGACCTACTTTGAGACATCTACTATTCAGAATGTCAAATGCTAGAGACAAAGTACCGAGAGAAAATACCTGTCACTCCCGCTCTGCTGGTACCTTGTGAGCAGCTGCAGAGCCATTTTTCAACAGTACCTTCTGTTTTGAGCCTTCCCATTACATCTTCACTCCTGGTCCATCAAAATATGTCCAGTATCTTAGGTTGTTAAGTGATTTTTAACAACTAAGGCTGTTAAGTAAACAGCCTTAACATGTTGAGGTGTTAATGACTTAATCCTAATGGCCTGCTAGTGTTGACCTAAGCCATTTTTATTATAATATTACTTAAATAAGCACAAGTATAAAACTCTTGTGCTTATAGTTCTCATGCAACTAATAAACCGAAACAGATCTGTAAATAAATAGATGTGTAATTTATTTACAATTTTTAAAAATTAATGCCAATGAAATTCAAAATATCGAAATAAATATGACAGATTGCTGAGATTAAATCATTGAATTTGTATTTAATAGTGGAAAGACAGAGTTGGTTGTTTTCTGTTTTACTCTGTTTCTGAGAGAGGCTGGCACAGAGGCTCATAAGGAGGGCTCTGGAGTCAGACCACCTGGGTGAAATCCCACTGTTTGATGTGAGTGGGTGACTTAACCTCTTTAACTCTTCACCTCCTCTCCTGTAAAATGGTAATAGTACGAATAGTACAAATAGTACGTCACAGAGGTGTTGAGAGGATTAAAAGCATCAATCCAAGGAAAGCATTTAGCCCAGTGCCTGGCACTTAAAATGGGCTTCATAAGTTATTATCATAGTTATGATTTTTCCTTTTTGATGCTTTACCCATTTCAACCTCTGTTCCATTGTTTTGAAAGGCTAATCAATTTAATGGTGTATCCCAAAATATAATATCAAAAAAATTCCATTCAAGGAAAAAATCCTAATGAGCTTGGGAACTATGAAGTTGGCACTGTACCCACCTTTGCCTGCAATGAAAATGGTACCCACCAACAGGCACAAGTGTGTTGAGTGTGTAATGCCTCTGTCAGTGTGAGCCTCTGAAGGCTCAGTCCTCACACCATGTTTTTCTCTTCAGCCAACTCCGTGACAGAATGTCACTGGACTTCTCTTAGTGCCAGTGTGAGCACAAAGTCCCATGCAAACCTGGGAACTCAAAGGCTGTGGCCAGACTAAGTCACAGGGTGATAGGCCAGGTGATCCCAAATATATTTACAGCTCTTTTTAAATATCTCCACGAAAACAGAAACACACACACATCTGGTAGAACTCTCTGACACTTAACAATAGATCTGTGGACCCTGGTTAGAGAAATGCTGATTATTTTACACACACACACACACACACCCCACTCTTAGATTTTAACAGCTTCCTGGAAATGAAGGGTTTTAAGCGAAAGGAGTCACTCCACTGGTGAGATTCTTAGACTTTGTGGCAGGCTATGGCAAGGCAATGGTAAAGGTGAGGGGTTGTTACACTTTAGGAGCAAAAGAATGCTTACAAACCTACAAGCCACACTGTTTTCAGGCTACCTAGGAGGCAAGCACAGCTGTACAGAATAAAACCTTATTTCTGTACAGCTATGTTTCTATGGGATGGCAATTTATAAGACTGGGCTGAAATTCTATCTTTACAATGTTTATCAAGGGAAATTTAATAATAAACTAACAAGATCAGAGGAGAAACTTTTCACTACTAAAAAATGCAACTATTTTTTCATGAGTTTTACCCCTACTATATACAAATACAACTACTTAAAAATAAATTATTGGAAAAGCTCAACTACTATCAACAAGTAAACCTGTAAACTTGTAATTGGTATATGTTAGTCTTGTCATTAATGTAAATAAAATTAGCAATTGGTGATATGACTTGCAGGATAATCTATATGTTAGTTTGTAGCTCAAAATGATTAAGTGAGAGATTTTTCTCTGAAACATTTTAATTACATTACATAAGCAACTTGGTTTCTTATACTTGTATAAATGACTACTTCATTTTTCTTAATTATGGCAGTATTTAAACTAATTTTGTGCTCTCTTAAAGTAGAGAGGTTATACTTTGCCTTTTAAAGTATAAAATGGAGTAGATGTATAAGAAATAAAGTTTTGAAAATTGCATGAATTTTATTTTTATGTTTGATAGGATGAGTGGAGTGAGCTATGCCTATATCCTGTTATTCCTCCTAAGATAAGGTTTTTACAAGAAATTTCTAGCATTTAAAAGGAAGAGATAAGCCCTGCAAATCTTATGTCTTGAATTATATTAATGTTTATTAGCTTTACAAAAATTTCTAGAAATTAATTTGTTTCAGTGACATCCTAATACTTTATTTCTGTTTGGGGCAGAGTAATTTGGCTTATTGTCTGCAGATGTGTACAATGTGTTTGTTTGAACTAAGAGTAATGACTAAAGCAGAATGATATCTAATGGATGCTCATATATTATGATGATGCAAAAGTAATTGATGACTTTTAAAACATACTGTGTGTTTAAAGTTAATTTGCATAAATACATTTGTTATCTGTTTTGTTTAATGTAAAATTTAAAATTATTTAAGGAGGAATAATTAAACTTGAAAAGCTAATCAAGGTGATTTTTTTTACATGCAGATGCTTGGTTTTAGAATTTAGAATAGTTGATACAACTCTGTACCTTTAACCCAGGATAAAAGCCTATGGTGGTTTTGTCTTGTGTGTCATGTTATTTATTTAGTATAAATATTAAAGATAACTTTCTAGAAAAAAAAATAAAATAAAATAAAATAAATTAAAGAAAGTTTCTTCAGCTACTAGTCCCAAAGGTACATCTTTGAAGACTAAAAATCAGAATGCATCTCCCGAACTTTTTATGGTTGCGACTGGCCCTACTATCGGTTATTCTAAATGGGTGAAGACTTAACTGAGATGCCTGAGTCTGGGTAATTTCAGACATATCCTACAGATAAAAGCAAATCACACAGAGTGAGAAAGTTACTTTCCACTCAGTACTTTTTGCCCCATCCTGAAGTCTTCTAATGGCACAGTAAATTCTGTGGTGATATGATGCAAAGGACGTATAAAGTAAATCATGTGAAATACTCATCAAAGACCACTTCCACACCCAAGCAAGTCACAACACCACAGGATGTGCACACAAACAGAGGCTGGTTCCATCCGTGGGCTCTAGGCCATTTCCAAAGGCCACTCTCCCCATAACCCAATGTGATTGCCTTTCTCCTCTTAGGATACTAAGGAGAATGGCAAAAAAATTGGTGGAATTCCTCAGACACTTTTAAGTACACTATCTACAATGAGCAGTTACTAGATTCCAACAAAACACCAGATTCTTAGGAACTGGAATTCCTGCAAACAAATCTAAATTTAAAAGTGGGGAAGGGGGTGGAAGGAGAAATAGCAGTAATCACTATCACTGCTCTTGTAACTGCTGATAATGACTTCCTCTCTCAAGCCTCCAGTGTTTCCCATGGATTTCTCTATTTCTTAAAATTTCCAAAGATCACTTTCTAGAAAACTTGTTTGGTAATATTATAATGAAGGATTTATATTTCTACTACTAGAAGGTATTCCTTCTTTTACACTTCACCTCATCCATTCACATATAATCACACTGTTTGTCGTTCTAGCCTAGATGCTTTTCCTGGAAAAAACTTTATTCACTTGGGAAAAAGAAATGTGATAACATCCACAGAGTCCTGGGAAATATTAGAACACACATTTATCACAACACAGTGAACGGAACATTCAGAGTCCTTCCTCTGAGGGAAAAAAAAATGCCAATCCCTGCAAAATTTGTGTTCTCACAGCATAAGTCTTCCAGGTTATTGAACAATGTGAGTCTCTGAAAATTTCTGGTCTCACGACTACAAGTACCTGGAAATAGCCTTACAAGAGCCCAAATTTAGGCTCTACCTAATAAGCAAACAGAAAAATTGTGAGAAACTCTGGATCCAAACCAATGGTCTGTAGCAGAAAAATGGTAAGAGGAGATCCCTGCTATCTCATGTTTCTGTGGTAATTCATGCTACGCTGGCAGCTCTGGCCTCTGGAAGCCATTGGTACATTATTTATAGCAGCTACAGGCAGCTACCGGCCCTGGATGTGAGCTGGACACGCTTGGGAGAATACAGACAGCAATTGACTGCCCTGCTTTATCTCACCACGTACTTCCTCACCTCTCCTTGCTGGGTGAGGTGTCACCCAGTGAAGAATATTTTATAAGCGAGACATTCATCAGAACTAATTAAAAAGTTGGAAGGGGTAACACTGGAGCTGGTTTTGCTATCTTCCAACACCTCATTAACCTCATCACCAGTCTTCTGTTGAGGAATGAGTCTCGGGAATTCCTCCCTAGGACCTATCCTTAATGCTCAAGCAGAAAAAGAAACAGTAACACTTTATCTAAAAATAAAAACCCCATATGACCACAAGAGTTGTGCCAGATCACGAACAAAACAGGAAGGACATGACAAGGAGAGGAATATCTACTTAGACTTTGCTAAATTTAGGAATATTTGCCTTTACCCAGAGGAAAATAAGAGGAGGAATAATAAGTTATCCATTTTTCATAGACCTTTCTAGTAAAAGGAAAGATGTTTCCCCAACTTCTCTCTGAATAAAACGGCTAAGAATAAATAGCTATGGATTTGAACCATACTGTAAAACAAAAGCTGCACATTTTATGAATTTTGAACTGAAACCAAATATTCCTTTTTTACTCAACTGCAACACTAAACTTATGTTTTAAATACATAAATAAACCCTAGGGAGCCAGTTCAAACTGAAACCACGTCAATTTATTTCCCATGACTGATGAACTGAAGCATAAAAATGTTCTGTGTTTAGATGCCTTTCTGGCATCATGGAAATAGGAGGAAGATACGAGATTCTATCAAAGCAGGGAATCCAACTCTATCTCTCTGTTAGTGAGAATTTGGTAAGGCTTAAAGAAAGAGCTGGTCTCAATTGGTCCACCAAAGCCTGGGGACAGGATGTAAAACTCTAGGTAGTAGCTAAATCTGTGGCAATCTCACTTGCCCCTACAAAAGGAAGTTATAGAGTCCCCCCCCCCCGGCCTTTTTTTTTCAATTAAAATAAGAAATCAAGAAATCAAAAGAAGGATTCTAAGTCTTACTATTTTCTCTGGCCTAGAAGACATGACCAAAGCTGTGATATTGTAGTCCAGTGACTTGGACCCAGTCCAGAGGTCTGACCAGTACCTTTGTCAATGTGAACAAAATGGAAGGAGTGACAAACATGGTAGACACAGCAAGGCCAAGCTTTTATCTCATCTAGTTAGAAATTAATGGTGCATGTGGACAGATCACTAGACAAGCAGGCACAGGAATGTATCCTGGAACCTTGACATCCTAGACAAAACGTACTGAACACCAGTGATTTGTTGAACAGATAGAGAACATGTGTGAGAGCCAGAAGCTGTCTCCTCAGAGAGTAAAGGACAGTGACACAGGCCTGGCTCACAGCCCTGGCCATCTTTTGCAATCTCTTTTGGTTGGCCTTTCCTCTTCTTTTGCATAAGTATCTGTTCTTGGCCTCTCCCACTCTCCTTGGGTAACTGCAGCGGCTCCCAACCTGCGTCTGCAGCTTCTTTTGGGAGCTGTGGGTCAGGATGTTCAAGTGCCTGCTGGACATTGCTGAGGGCATGATTTGAGAGCACTCTGAAATCCATCAGCTTTCCCTATTTCAGTCCTAAATCTGTTCCTCTCGTGTAAATTCAGAGCCCCGAAGCAAAAATTACTCCAAAACGATTCCTGTGACGCTTTCTCCTTCTCAAAATGAACAGATTTTCCAGCAGGGAGAAAGAGACTAAGGGGTGACGAGTTTATGCAAATATGCCTGCTCCCCCTGCGGCTGTGCGAGGATAGGGATCAGTTCCCAGAAGACAGGAAGTGGTCCTTGAAAGCTGGAGAGGCTGGTCAAACAATCCACTACAGACTCCAAGAGGTTTCAATACTTATGCAATATTATTGTGTATACGATTTACCTTATTATTTACAAGGTAGGGAAACTCCATAAAACTCATGTGGAGTTTGCTTAAGTCTTTTGGATATCAGGACTTTTATAGCTTCCTTTAACAATGTTACCACGTACTTAAACAAAATGCATGATCTTCTAAAGAATGAGAAAGAAATCTTCCGGAAGGAACAAATGTTCAACAATCCCTGACTCTTGCTCTGCAAATTTCTCCTCCTCCCTTTGAGGTTCCTTCTGAAAGGCCCAATCCCTTGTCACTAGCTGAAGCATGGATAGCATTCCCTTTCTTTGTTTCCACTTAAAATATCTAAAACTAGCTGGGAATTTTATAAGAATTTTAAAAAACAAACAAACAAAATAAGGAGCACTTATTTCCTCACTTACAGTTAGACATAATTTGATCACCAACGTCTTTAACTTTCTTTTTATCAATGAGGAAATTGAAGCCCGGAGTAAGAGAAGGGCCTGAGGCCACAAAACTGTTTTGGGACAGAGGCAGAACCCATATGGTGACTTAACTCCCATCATACGCTCTTTTCATTCTGTTGAGCTACCTCTTTTAGAAGCCATCCCTCCCCTCCATCCTAAGGTCCATTCCTCCTTGGCTCACAGCCACATGGCTGCCGAGGACCAGCTCCATTCCCTGGCTCCTGGGAACTGGTTTATCTGAACATCTTTCTGCCTTCAAGGTCAAACTCCCAACTTCACTCACAAGCCAAACTCTTTTTTTCTTGTAAACCTTCCATTCAGTTCTGGACCTTCCAACTCAATTCTGGATTCCCATCTGAGTAACATAACTGGTTTACAATAGCATTACCTGGTAATGGGAACTGACATCTTTGAGTCTCGGTGAAAGACTCAGGTAAATTTTCTCAGCCCCTTTGGTAGTCTATGGTAATTCTCTTGGGGAAAAAACTCAGGGAAATGAGTTCCCAAAATTTTGTATATTATACTCTCAATATACTAATGCCTTAATCATATAATAACCATTATAATCATATATGTATATGTATATATAGTGTACATACACACACTATAAGAATTAAAACATATATATTGAGGATGGTTATTCTAACACTACTAGTTAATCAAAAACAAACAAACAAAAGCACAGGAAGACCATGGGATTTTATATAGCATGGTGCAGTTGATTCAGTTCTGGGCTGGAAGTCATCATCATAAAGTGTTCCTTGTCCAGATATTGCTAGCCAGAAGTCTGGGAACCTAATCTACATGTCAACTCAGGATATCTGGGGAATCAGCCTAGGTCAGCAGGAATTTTATTTGCCTGACGCCCCCAAAACCTCATAAATAGTGATTTTCAAACATTTTGGCTATGTCTGAGGGATGAGGATGAGGGATCATCTCCACATTTGTGAAAGATAAATGGCTGAGGTGGGACATTATATAATGTATAAGATTACATTTCTTGAAGTTTACGTATGGATCTAAATTTTCCTTGGTTTGCCTTATAGGGTGTGTTAAGGGAAAAACTAACTTTTGTCCTGAATTTTTGCTGCTCAGTACTTGCAAGGGAAGATTAAAGTGTCTCCTTTCCCCTTTCCACTCTCAGCAAGGCCTGAATTTGTTTTTTAAAGAGCTGAGCATCCAGCACTCTCACCATTCACCCTCAAGTCCTCCACTCTCTGCTCCCCCTACTCTTATTTTTGATTTAGAGGGATAGTGCTGGGTCATCCCAGAGGGAAGGATGGAGGCCACTGCTTTGTTCCAAAGAAGCAGAAGCAGCCAGACTCATGAGGATGGCTGAAATTCCTTGGAAGGGTCAGGGTTTGTAGTTTCTGTGTATAGTGTTTGAACATCTGTGCCCTACTGGCATGCCATAGCCTGAACAGGAATGGGGAATAGCTGCTAAGCCACAAAACCTTGAGAGCAGTGCCAGGGGTTTCTGCAGCCTGAGAGTCTGAGAAAAAGCTCCTTGAAGGACATCTCTGGGCCTTGTGGGGCAGTAGTGCTCAACTCACAGCCAAGGAAAACCACTTGAAAATAGCAATAAACACCCAAAATATTTCCCAGATCATTTTATAAGGTATTACTCTGATACCCAAACCAGATAAAGGCATTATAAGAAAATAAAGCTACAGACCATCATTTCTTATAAACATAAATGCATCACTACACCTGGAGTGGTGTAGTAAGCTGCTCCAGGGCTCTGTCCCCCCCCAGAAGCTTTAAGCAACAAACAAGAGCTTGTACAACTATCTTTCTCAAAGCTCCAGAAAATAATTAAGGATTTGCAGTAACAGGGAAAATGCCAAATCAAGAAGAAGTCAGCTTAAAACTGGTAGGATCTCCAGGCAGGACCCTGCCCTATCTCCTCATTGGCTTGGCACAGGGCAGGCCCATACACCCAGTGTAAGTTCTTGGTCCTGGGAGCATGTATATCTTTGCCAGTTTGGCTGGGGGCAGCCTGAAGGACTGAAACAGTATACTTGTCCCAAAACTTGCCCTGAGTATAGAAGGCAGCTCACAGAGTTCTCCTCCAGAATGCTGTAGAACAGTCAAATCACAGCTGCCTGAGGCAAGAGTTTGCTGGATGTGGGAGATACAGTGCAGTAACCAGGCCTGTCAGGAAATACTGTTTCCTAGGTGTATTAGTCAGCCAAAGGGGTGCTGATGCAAAATATCAGAAATCTGTTGGCTTTTATGAAGGGTATTTATTTGGAGTAGAAGCTTACAGTTACCAGGCCATAAAGCATAAGTTACTTCTCTCACCAAAGTCTGTTGCCACACATGTTAGAGCAAGATGGCTGCCGACATCTGCCAAGAGTTCAGGTTTTCTGGGTTCCTCTCTTTCCGAGGCTTGTTTCTCTCTGGGCTCAGCTGCCCTGCTCTCTCCACAAGGCCAGCTGTGGTGACCAGCTCTGTCTCTCTCCCTGGGGCTCAATTCTCTCCAGGCTCAGCTGCTCTGCTCCTCTGTGTGCTTACTTCCCAGGCTCCAGCTCAAAACTCCCACTCTCTTTTCTGCCATGTGGTTTTCTCTGTAGTCTCCACCCAGTTGACGTTGGCCCAATCAAAGCCATAATCATTATTTAATCAAGTAAAAGTGAAACTTCTGAATCCAATATAACCTAATATGCCCAGAGGAAAAGACCGGTTCACAAACATAATCCAATATCTATTTTTGGAATTCACAAATAATGCCAAACTGCTACACTAGGGAAAAGGGACATTCAGATCCAGGTAAATGGGGGACTTCCTGGAGCCACTTTTGAAATTCTTTCTATTCCTCTGTTGTTTTTTGAGTAGAATTGTTTCTTAAAGGAAACCACTCTTTGATCTTGGCTCTGCCTGTCAGAATTGAAAGTACTCTGCAACATCTTTTGTTGTGGTAGTCCAGTTTTTCTACTACTTTTGGTATGTACTGTGAAAGACTGGAAATTTGAGTGGGTTGTATGTATGATATAAAATTGTGAATTAGTGGTACTTACAATGTAACAGCTTGTCAACATTTGAAAATATTGGTACTTGATATCCTCTTGAGGAAAACTGGTCTCCAAATTTTAAGCTTGAAAGTCACTGAAATGACATTAGAAAAGAATTACAACTACATGGCTTTTTAAAGTTGTGGTATATACATTAAGAATTGTGTACAAATTGTTCATAATATCTGTGTGCTGATCTTCAAAACCACCAATAAAATTTCATCATGAAAGGAAAAATAAAAGTCCATAGAGAAGACATAATGTTGAGTAAAATAAGCCAAGCACAAAGAGACAAATATCATATGACCTTGATTATATGAAATACCTAGAATAAGCAAATTATACAGAGACAGGTTGATTAGAAGTTACTAGGGGCTGTTTGTGTGTGTGTGTGTGTGTGTGAGGGGAATGGGGGAATTCTTGCTTAATGGGTGCAGAACTTATGTTCGAGGTGATGAAAAAGTTGGAGTAATGGATGTTGTTGACGATAGCACAACATGTGAATATAATTAATAACATTGAATCGTACACTTAAAAGTGGTTAAAATGGGAAATGTTGAGTTGTGTATATGTTACTATAATAAAATGTGTGTGTGGTTGTTTTGTTTTTTGTTTTGTTTTTTTTAAAGGCTCTGGGCTTAAAATAACTTACTGGTCCCTGAGATCTCAGGATTTAAAGATTCTGAGGGTTAAGTCCTTCCTTCAAATTCTAAAAAATTCTTTTTTTTTTTTTTTTTGCAAATCTTTCTCATGCTTAAATATTTTAAATTATTTTTCTATTTATATTTGTCTTCACTGTAATTGTAGCTTTTTAATAGAAAATTATGAATAACCTAGTCTTCTTTAAAATGAGGAAAATGAGGCTCCAAAATGCTTATTATTTGCCTAGAGATGTCTATATAGATCACGTCCACTTCCCTGTTTTCCTTTCACTGCCATTTGCTTTCAGTCAACAAAACATCCAATGGGCATCTCTGCAGACCCCAATGTATGTGAAACTTCTGTAGCAGTTGGCTGCCATTTACTAACTTTTCATTTTAAAAGCCTTTTTTTTTTTTTTGCTTAGAGACCTGGAATTAATTTATTAGTTTATTTCTATTAAACCCATGTTCAAAAATTAATGTAGTAATGCTTTAACCATAACTAGTGAAAGAATACAAAGATATAGTCACTCTACCTCATCCCTGATGCCAAGGGCCTGAAATTTTAGGTATTTATCAAGAACCTACTAAGGCAATGTGATAGAATGGAAATAGCTAGATCTAGGTTTGAATCTTGGCTCTGTCATCACACCTGGGGTGACATAATGAAAATCTCTGGATCACAGTTTTCATTTCTTAAAAAAAAAAAAGAAGTCAGGTTTGAACTATTTCTAAGACCCCTTCAGATCTTAAATTATAAATAAATAACAATATTAGATAATACATAAATAACCCCAGGAATAAGTCATAGAATCAACAAGGAGGCTGCTTAGAAGTGGAGCATTTAACAAGGTGTTTCTGGTTCTGAGATGCAGGGGGCCACGTGAAAGGCCTGGAGAGAGACCTCCAGGAGCTCAGGGCAGCCCCCAGATGACAACCAGCCGGTAAGTGGGGACCTCAGTCCTACAACTGAAAGGAATGGAATCCTACCAACATCTGGAAGGAGCATGGAAGCAGGTTCTTCCCCAGAGACTCTGCAAAGGAGCTCAGCCTTGCCAACACCATGACTTTGGTCTGTGAGACCCAGAGCTGAGCAACCAGCTGAGCCCACCTAGACTTCTGACTTACAAAAACTGTGAGATAATATTCCTAACATTAACTCTCCAATTTTCCCTTTGATCTTAGCTGAATAATTCTAAGAAATGAAATTTTCATATGGAAGAGGTTTGACAGCTTTAGAGTTGACTCCCTGAGTTAAAATGTTTGAGGTTTTCTTGATTAAAGGATGGAACTGTACTTTTCTAAGAGATTTGAGCTGATTTCTGAGGGAAAGTATGTTTAACATGTTCTACTACATACAGAATTAACATTGGTTTTAAAATTATGCTTTATTTAAAATCCATAAGAACTAATGATTTTATCATACATTAGTCCAAATGGTTTTGATTTTTCAATTTTATATCCAAGTTTGAGAAATGATGGATGTTGTACCTAGATGTCCCATTGATCACTGGGACACAGGCTTGCTTGAGCCAGTTATATTTTCAGTCTTCACTAGGAGAAACATCATTTTCAAAGGGTGAATGGATGGGAAGATTCTATTCTTCCCTACTGCCAAAAGACAATTCCATAATATGAAAGTAAAGTCCTTTTCCATATTCTCCAGCTCTTTACCCATTCCTCTGCAACTAAGATTATTTCAAAAGGTCCCAAAGATTTATAGTTTCTTTAAGAATTGCGGTCCTAGATTTTTCATAAGTTAATTATCTGTAGAATTCCAGGTCTACAATTTTGTTTTCTCCCTCTCTCTAATTGCCATGTCTAACTGCCATTGTCAACCACTGTCAATTTTGGTTTATTAAAAAGATAAGCTGCCCTTCGGAGAGGTGTCCTTAGGCTACTACTAAGAACACCAGTCTTACCTATTACAGTGTGAACTGCCTCATGGAGGAAAACAGGAATGCCCAAGCCAACATCCCTCAGTGCTGTGCAGATGAGGCTTGCATCTTCCAGCCTAGATGGGAGCAGCCGCACTAGTGAATCTGTGTTAAACCAGCAGAGGAAATACTCGGCCAATCCACAAAGTGCAGAGAAACAATAAGTCATTACTGTTTTAAGCCACTGTTTTGGGAGGGTGGCTTGTTCCAGAAAAGGCTAAGTGAAATATTGGTAAAATATTGAAAGGTTTTTCCCTGAAATCTGGAATAAGATTAAAAATACCTGATATCAATATTGTATTAGAGTTCCTAATCAGTGCAATAAAGCAACAAATATAAATAAAAGGACTAAGGATTGGAAATGCAAAACTAAAGCTGTCAATATTTGGAAATGGCATGTTTGTGTATGTGGAAAATATAGAAGACTCTATTAGGTTTATTAAGCTAATTCAGCTATATACAAGCAACAAACACATAGAAAATGAAAAAAGATGCCATTTGCATTAGAATCAAAAAGAGTAAAATATCTAGCAATATATTAAATGAAAGATACATAAGACCTCTATACTGAAAATATTACTGAGAAAAACAAGACCTGAATAAATGAAGAGATAAGTTTATGGACAGGAAATGTCAACATTGCAAACGTGTACAATCTCCCCAAACTGATCTAGGCATTCAATTTGAGTACAAATAAAATCTCAATATGGTTGTTTCTTCTTTTTCCTAGTATTTTCCTAAGGCAAGTACCTCACTTGCCGCACCCTAGTCGTATATCCCTGTGAAGGATATTTTTGCTGGACATAAAACTCTAGGTTGACAATTGCTCTCAGTAATCACTTTTTTTTTTTTAGGTACCAAGGGCCGGGGATTGAACCCAGGACCTCATATGTGGGAAGTCGTGCTCAACCATTGAGCCACATCAGCTCCTCTGAGTTGGTTTTTTCGTTTGTTTTGCTTGTTTGTTTTTGTTTTTGTTTTTAGGAGGCACTGGGAACCGAACCCATGACCTCCCATGTGGGAAGCAGGCACTCAACTGCTTGAGCCACATCCACTCGTCCCTGTAAGCACGTTTAATGTGTCATTCTACTCTCTTTCCGGTTTCAATCATTCCATTGAGAAGTCATCTGTCAGTCTTATTTTTGCTCCTTTAAACGTAATGTCCCATCCCCCACCCAACCCCCTCACCTCCAGCCCAGCTGCCTTTAAGATGTTTTCTCTGTCATCTTTGGGTTTTAGCAGTTTTATTGTAATGCCTAAGAGTGGTTTTCTTTGTATTTATCTCGCTTGGGACTCACAGAAATTCTTTAATCTGTTGGTTGCTATCTTCATTAGATTCAGAAGATCATTACCTCTTCAAATTTTGTTTCTGCTCCATTCTCCTCCTCTCCTTCTGGGATTTCAGTTACATGTTTGTTGTTAGCCGTTCTCACTCGCTTGCATTGCTTGCATTCTTTTTTTTTTTTTTTTTTTTTCCATTAATTACTCTCTATGCTTTGGTTCATGTACTTTTATTGAACTTGTTTTCCAGTTAACTAATTCTGTTTTCTGATGTATCTATTTGTCTGTTAATTCCATTTAATTTGTTAAGTTAAATATTGTATTTTCAGTTCTCAAATGTCTTTTTGAGTCTTTAAAAATATATGCAGTCCAATTTTCTAAGAAATGTTTCCATCTTGTTAATCTGGTTTCTCCATTATTTTTTCTATTTTCTTAAATATATCAAGCATAGTTATTTTAAAGTCTTTATCAGCTAGCTCTTACATATGAATAATCTCTTGGTCTGTTTCTCTTGTTTGCCTTTTACCTTGGCTTTTGGTCATATAAGCCCATTTTTTTTTGGCATGACAAGTAATTTTTGTCTGAATGCCAGATATTATGTGTAAAAATTATAGAGGGTCCTGATGATATTATTGTTCTCTAGAGTTTACTCTTCCCTCTGGTAGGCCAACAGAGGTGAGTAACCACATTAATTCCACAAGGGACTCTGTTGAATTAAGAATAGGTTTCAATCCTGCTAAGCTTTAACTCTGATTGACAGTGGCCCTTCAGGGTGTTCTACTGAGAGCCTCGTGTATTCTCCAGAATTCCTTCCCCTGGAGGGTCATAAATTCAAAACCTTGTCTCAAGATACCTAAGAAGCCTTTGTTTTGCTTTTCAGAGACTTTCCACTTAGATTTTTAGTCCTGCACGGCCCCATAAAGTAGTAAATAACCTGAGGACAAAAACTAATTATGTGCTTGAGGCCTCTCTAAATCTTTGCTAACACGTTCTCCCCTTCTTCTAACTTTTGACTACAAACTTCACCATTCACAATGAGGACATTTTCCAGATTTCTTTCAGTTTCGGGTGTCCATTTGACTGAGTTCTGGCATAAAATTAAGCAAATGTGTCATCTGACAGCTTATGAGAGCGTTCCTCAAAATAAAGCTGATACTGGTCTTTTATCCTTTCCTTTTTGTCCGTTTCTCTTGGGCTAGAATGTGGTTATGAGCTGAAGCAGCCATCGCAGACCATGGGCAACCTTGGGAAGGGAAGCCATACATGGTGAAGCAGAAAGATATGAAACAGGCCCTGACCATTCTTAGAGCAGAGCTGCTGTACCAGCCCTGGACTGCACACCACAAGACTTTTACATGGAAGAGAAATAAACTTCTCTCATGTTTAACAATCATTAACATGAGGGATAGATATGACTCATTCATTATGGACTCAGTCATAATATACTAAATATAATCCAAGTCCACATGTTATAGTTTGAAAAGGAGACAGGGAGGATGTCAAGTGATTTCTTTTTTTTTTTATTATTATTATTTTTTAAGATTTTATTTATTTATTCATTTATCCCCCCCTTGCTGCTTGCGCTCGCTGGGTCAGCTAACCACGCTGTGCGGGCGGGCTTGCCTTCACCAGGAGGCCCGGGGAACCGAACCCGGGGCCTCCCATATGGTAAACGGGAGCCCTACTGATTGAGCCACAGCCGCTTCCCTCAAGTGATTTCTAAGACCTAGAGTTTTGGCAAGCTATCTACCAGGGTGACACTTCACTGATAAACTGAAAAAAAGGCTCCACCTTGCCAAGGTCTTTGAACAGGTCAGAACTGGGGATGCCAGCTTGAGGCAATCAAATGCCTAAGAGGCTATGCTCTGTGTGGAGAGAGGGACTATGCTTCTATTCCGCTGTGTGCCTGGGTTGGTTTGAAAGGTTGTGATAACATTAGAGCAGTCTCCAGATCTGCCTTGGTTCCTGTCCTCCTCCAAACCTGGCCCTCTAGTTTTTCCTTTGGGCTTCTCCTTAACTCTTTCATAAATCCCTTTAGGACAATGTGGCACTTAATCCTCATGATGAAGATGGTATTATTGTTATCACCCTATTTTAGATGGGAAAACTGAGTCTTAGAATGGTTCAGTGATATGTCCCATGGTCACAGACCTGGAATTTAGACTCAAGACTTACAGCTGACTCCAAAGTCTTTGTCCTTGATCACCTTGCCACATGAGCTCTAATTTTGTATTCCAGAACTTGGGTGACTGTTGCCACTATACAAGGGCTCCATATGTGTGATCTTGCTTAATTCTCACAGCAGTTCACTTTACAGTTAATCAAATGCAGGCACAGAGATTTTAGATAATTTGCTCAAGGCCACCCAGGCTGTGAAAAGCAGAGCTGGGACATGAACTAAGGTCTAGGACAAAACCTAGACTCTTATCCATTGTTCTGTGTGGCCTCTCTTGATTAGTCAGCTAAAGATAAGCAGATTCTTCATCTGAAAAGTAGAGATAAAACCGGGTAGGAGAATTTGGAGCTTGTGTAGGCACAATAGCACTTTCAAGGTTTCAGCTTTGGGGCCCTCAGTTTCTACCAGAACTCCACGTTTGTTGAAGTACAGAAAATTATCAACATGGGTATAGCCATTGGGCAATTTTATGTAACTAAAATTCCAAAAATATAATTGAATTATGCTTGTAAACTGATGTGTTAATCTAGGCATGATTAAGTTATGATTAGGGTGTTGACTGAGCTACATCAGTAGGGCGTTGAGCCCCACCCCTTGGTGGGTGGGGGAAGAAAATATAAAAGGCATCACAAAGAACAGAGTTGCAGCAGTTCTGAAGTTGGAGTTTTGATGTTGGAGAAAAGGCCCCAGGAGAAGAAAAGTGAGCCATTTGCCTGATAGTCTACAGCTGACCTTGTGGAGAAACCAGAGGAGCTAAGCCTGGAGAGAAATGCAGCCCCAGAAAGAGAGGAACCCAAGAAGCCTGAACCCTGGCAAATGTAGGCAACTGCCTTGCTCCAACACGTGGCAATGTTCTTTGGTGAGGAAAGAAACTTAACGCTTTATTTGTGGACTTCTACCCCAAATAAATATCCTTTATAAAGACTGGCCCATTTTTGGTATTTCACATTAGCACCCCTTTGGCTGACTAATACAGAATTTGGTACCAGAAGTGGGGTAGTGCTTTTGCATATACCAAAATGTTGGAATGGGTTTATAAATGAGTAAGGGGTATTTTTTGGAGGAATTGTGAAATGCTTGGTGGAAAAGGCCTAGATCGCTTTGAAGAAACTGTTGATAGCAATACGGATGCTAAAGAGACTTTCTATGATGCCTTAGAAGTAAATGATGAAACTCTTATTGGAAACTGGAGGAAAGGAGATCCATGTTTTAAAGTTGCAGAGAACTTAGCAAGATTAACTCCTGGTGTGATATGGAAGACAGAATTTGAAAATGGCGAACTGGTGCATTTAGCTGAAGAACTTTCCAAAGTAAACCCGGAGAATGTGGCTTGGCTTCTCCTTGCAGCTTATAGCAAGATACTAGATGAGCGAAATACACCAAGGACTGAGCTTTTGGGCACAAAGAAAACAGAAACTGATTCCAGAACTTCCAAGTTTCTGGAAATCAAGTTTTCAGATGAGCGTGCCCCATTTAAAGACTTAGCTAAACCTGGAACTTGTAAGTCAGAATTGAAGATGCAGTTATCTAGGAAAGACTTGTGGAAAGTCTTACTGTCTGATGGCTTGGACCCCTGCTTCCTGCATGCTAAACCAACAAAGTTTCTGAGAGAGCTGTATGAATAAAACCACTGTCAGCTTGGACAAAAGAGGACATGGAAAGGAGAGATTGAAGGAGAATCAGCTTTAAGAAGAAAACCGTGGAAGCAGAGATCTGGAATTAAGACAACTCCTTGGGCCAAGAGAGGAGCCCCACCCATGTGTACAGAGAGGGTGATTTTGCCCCTGCAGTTGAAGAAGGTGGATGTTCCTACCCAATGTTCTGGGAAAGTTTTGATGCCCCATGGTGCAGAGAGGGTGAGTTTTCCCCAGCAGTCGAAGAGCGTGGATGTCCCCACCCGATGTTCTGGGAGAGTTTTGGCATCCCAGGGTGCAGAGACGGTAGAGCACATTCCTCAAAGATTAGGGCGGTTAAGGTCAACACTCCATAGGTCTGAGAGGGGTGTACCTTTCCCCCATGGATTAGAGAAGGCCAGGTGGTCAACCCATTGCTCTGATAGAGTTGAACCTATATGCCAAAGGTTAGGGAAGGCCAGGTGGTCAACTCGTTGCTCTGAGAGGGTTGAACTTGTATGCCAAAGGTTAGGGGGAATGTTGTCTTTACCTCACTGTACTAGGGGGGCTAAGACTCTAGCCCAAAGATTGGGTAAGGTGTAGCAATCACCCCAACACTCTTGGAGGTGAGGTTTGGAGCTTGGTTGACACCCAGATGCTTGATGAGGGTGGAACCAAGAAAATGGCCGTTGGGCAAGCCTGTGGAAAGGGTGGGTTCCCATGGGGCCCCAAGGAGAAGAAACCATCATCTTAAGAATGACTCTCAGACTTTGAAATTGAATGGAGGATTCCCTGAAGGTTTACTGAACTGTAGAGGATCCATAACTCATGTTTAACATACCAATTTCTCCTTATGATAATGAAAATGTTTATCCTTTGTCTGTCCATTTGTGTATTGGAAGCAGTTAAATGGTTTTGTAAGTTTCAGAGGTCTACAGCAGACAGGATTTTGCCTGATGACAAACTGTATTTCTTTAAACTGCCTATGATATGATTTTGTACTTGAATTGTTACTGATTTAAGGTTTTTAGAATATTGTAATGTATTTTTGGAATTCAGAGGGTGGAGTATAGCCGTTGGGCAATTTTGATGTAATTATGAATTCCAAAAATATAATTGGATCATGCTTGTAAACTGATGTGTTAATCTGGGCATGATTAAGTTATGATTAGGGTGTTGACTGAGCTACATCAGTAGGGCGTTGAGCCCCACCCCTTGGTGGGTGGGGGAAGAAAATATAAAAGGCGTCACAAAGAACAGAGTTGCAGCAGTTCTGAAGTTGGAGTTTTGATGCTGGAGAGAAGGTCCCAGGAGAAGAGAAGTGAGCCGTTCACCTGATAGTCTACAGCTGACCTTATGGAGGAACCAGAGGAGCTAAGCCCGGAGAGAAATGCAGCCCCAGGAAGAGAGGAACCGAAGAAGCCTGAACCCTGGCAAATGTAGGCAGCTGTCTTGCTCCAACACCGTGGCAATGGACTTTGGTGAGAAAAGAAACTTAATGCTTTATGGCCTGGTATCTGTGGACTTCTACCCCAAATAAATACCCTTTATAAAGACCAACCCATTTTTGGTATTTCACATTAGCACCCCTTTGGCTGACTAATACAATGGGTCATTTGATGTTGTTGGATTTTTCTTTACGCCTTCAAACTCCCTGGATGTGGACTTGTCATTTAAGGAGATATAAGAGCATTAATATGAGGTCTGGTCAATATATTACATTTGAAAATAATAATAATGGTTATTATTCCTGCTGTTAAATTGCATTCAGTGTTGAGATTGGTAAATCAATGGTTCCAAGGAGTTAATGTGCATCCTTAAATGTTCAGCTTCCTACAGGCAGTGCCTTAGGCACTGAGGAGAGGGGAGTGTAAAGTACTGTAAATTTTGAGCTGGGAATTATCACTGCAAGAAAACATTTACAGCCCTTTCAGGGTAAGTTTGTTCTAATATGCTACAACATGAGAAGAGGCAGCCCAGGCAGCATGATTAAAGAAAGAGACTTCCCATCAAAACAGTGCAAAGTAGACGAGTTTTCATTTATTTTCTTTGGAACATTTCTGTTGGCAGCTGCACCTATTTGGTTAATGGAATATTCCTGACTCACTAACCAGGCTCCATTAGGGAGAGGAGCCACTGGGAGTGGGGTGGGATGGGGAGCCACCCTCCCTCCCCTTGGCACATTCTCCAAAAGTGGTGCCTTTTCAACGACTCTCAAAGATAATATGTTGGCATGATGGGCGTTAGAATCAAGATGAAGACATTAGGGAAAGCATGATGAAAGCAAGACTGTGAGCCTCAAGAGAGGGAAATTAAAGGGTGGGGTCTCTTCTAGTGCTTGTCTGGCACCTTGTGGTCTGTGGTTGGAGAGAGGTAACAGTCAACATCAGGTTCCACTTCCAGGCTGACCACTCTTGCACCAGGATCTGACATTACTTCTGTACACCCCTCCTGCCCCAAAATGGTTTATTCCAAGAGCAAGCAGGGCTCATCCTCCAGGATTCCTGGATTCTCAGTCCCATGGCATCCACTTCAGATCCTAGTGCAATTTATGAACTGTCATCAGGCTCTTGATATAGGAAGGGAATTCAGAGCCCATAAGAAGTCTGCATCCAAGAATTGTGCCTGTCACCAATTTGCTAGATGACTTCGTGACAAGTCTCTCGATCTGTGTCCTTCACCTCTGAAATGAGTACTAGCCAATTTTTCATATTATTCTGAAGAATGACTTCAAGGGATAGCTAAAACCTTCAATAGATGTGTGAATTTTAACTCAAAGCTGTTGGCAGGGACTTTTGGTTCCAGGCAACCAGATCCCCTTACAGTGAATATAATTGCAACACAAAAATAATCTAAAACTTCCACCAGGGTCCACTTATTTCTAACAATACCACATAACTCCAGTACCACTAAAGACTGACAATCCTTGGAGTTTTTTTCATATTGAATTTGACCTATTAATACACTGAGGAAAAAAAACTTTAGCCAAGCATTGACTTAAAAAAAAAAAAAAAAACTATTCTTATCAATGACTGACAATTTTATAGCACTTTATATATATATATATATATTTAAAGATACATAGATTACATAAATTGTTACATTAAAAAAATAAGGGATTTCCATTTGCCCCACTCCCCAGACCTCCCACTTTTCCCCACATTAACAACTTCCCTCATTAGTGTGGTACAGTCAGTGCAATTGATGAACACATTTTGGAGCATTGTCACTAAGCATGCACTATAGTTTGCATTGTAGTTTATACTCCCTCCCACTCAATTCTGTAGGCTATGGCAGGATATATAATGGCCTGTTATCTGTCACCACAATGTCATCCAGGTCAATTCAAGTCCTGAAAATGCCTCATATTACACTTCTTTCCCTCTCCCTGACTTCAGCACCTCCAGTGGCCTCTATCTCCACATCAATGATATCATTTCTTCCATTGCTAGAATCACAATAAGTCTATAGTAGAACACCAGTAAGTCCACTCTAGTCCATATTTTATTCGCCAATCCTGAGGATTCTGGGATGGTGATGCCCACTCCACCTCTAATTGAGAGTGGACTTCAATCCCATATGGCTGATGCATGGGACTCTCTTGCTTCAGCTTGCATCAGCTCCCTGGGTGAGTCCAATGAACTGGAGAGTATGTACTGCAACTCCGCTGAGGCTCAGGGACCAGCCAGCACATGGACAGCCCAGAGATTCAAGTCTCCTCTATGTACACCTACCAACTCCAGCACCAACTATAGGTTCAAACAAAAGGGACAGAAGAGGCAGGTGTAGAGAAGTCACGTCTGAGTCCAACTCTGTCACACTCAGGAGCACATTCTCCAAAGTAGGGCCCACTGGCAAGTCACCAAACTCTGGAGCTATCTGCCATGACCGCAGGATCTGGGTGTCTCCAGACCCCTCAGGAGCCCTGCTGTTTGGGGTAGTGTCCACTTTGGCTGTCTATGAGATCCTGCTGAGACGTGCATAAGCGTTACCTCTCTGATGACCTCCCAATTCACTTTGAAGTCTCTTAGCCATAAACATTCATTTGTGTCTACCTTTTCCCCCTTTTATTCAAGGTCTTTTTCCAGTTGTGTCACCAGCCAGTGCTTGGTAGCAATCCCTCAGTGCCAGGGAGGCTCACCCCGGGAGTCATGACCCTCACTGGGGGGAAGGTAATGCATCCACATGCTGAGTTCGGCTTAGAGAGAGGCCACATTTGAGCAACAAGGAATTTTGTAGCTCTTTCCAAGTTTAATATCAAGACCTGCTTCTCTTTTAAGTAACATAATCATAATTTTTTATCTCCTTGTCATCTCTCTGCTCTTCTGACTCTAATCTCTCCCACCTCTCACTGTCCTGTGCCCTCTATCTTGACACCTGCTCTACCCTGCAGTGGCATCTTTTGGCTTAAAAACTCTTTAAAAGATATCTGAAACTTACTTTGGGAAGGACTGCCAGACTCAGAGGATATCTCTTTGCTGTAGGTTCTGGGATTGGTCAGCTGGGACTGATCAGCCTTTCAGGCCATGACAGAGTCCTATGGAGGAGAACAATTCAGGTACCACCCACCCCACTGCAGCCACCACCACCACCACCACACACACACATTTGCCCAAGAACAGTTTTAGGTTCTTCAATTCTACCAAGTCTAAGATCCCTCCCAATATGTCACATGTGGAGATAGTGAATTTGAGTAGAAAGAAGTTAACTAAAAAGTGAAAAGGAGGAAGTCAGATTTTCCAAAACTAATCAATTTCCAGAAGTATGAACACAAACAACTCTGCTCGAGAGAAAACAATCCTTTTTTTCCCTTTCTACACAGGAGTTTCACCCCACAATATTATTTAAAAAAAAGGAGGGGGGCATGCATTTACGAGAAGGAAGGAAAAACCTTATAGGCTTTGCTATTTCCCTGTTTTATTTATTCTACCCCAGAAAGAGGGGCATACAGTCACATAAACTCCTGTACTTTCAGGGCCAAAACCTTTTTAAAATAGCACTTTATGTTAAATAAACAAAGTTTCTGAAGCCCTGCCATTTGTTGGAGAAGAATGTAAATCTGGACTTAATGGGCCTCAGATGTCCTTCGGGGATGTCTGAACATGACCATGAATGGAAAAGTGCTCAGCCCCAAAAGGCATTTGTGTTCAGGCTGTGGATCTGCTAAACGGGAAACTTTCTTCTTCTTTCAGAGATGAATTCTTTTCCCTAGTCACCTATAACTTGAAAGGGTGACTGTAGGGTGATACAACAGGGACCAAGGGGGTGGATTCAAGGTGAGGATGGACAGAGAGAGCTGATGTCTTCTATATGTAACAGAAATGATAAGCAAGAGTCCTCAGCTCATCATGAATATGCCAAAGTCCTCCCCGGGGACACTCCACTCTGCCCACATATCTCCATTTTGTCCTCCATCAATATATAGAATCCAAGCAGAATCTTCTAAAAGGATCTCTTCCAAAGGCCAATGTATACCTTCAGAGGGGAAGACTGTGATTCACCTCCTTTGACCAATGCTCTCTGTTCTTGTCTGTAGGCTCAGAAGACTGGAAAATTAAAGGTATGGACTTGGAGAAGTGTCATGGATTTTCCTACTTCCACTCAAAAGTCCACAAGTCACTCCTCAGGACTGTCAAGGTTATGAAAAACAAGGATAGACTGAGAAACTCTCACAGACCAAAGGAGACTGGGGAGACGTGACAAGTAAATGTAATATGGTACCTTGGATTAGATTTTGGAACAGAAAGAGGACATTAATAGGAAAACTGGTGGAATCCAAATAAAGTCTAGAGTTTAGTTATTAGTAATATACCAATGTCTGCTTCTTAGTTTTGACAAACATATGGTAATGCAAGATGCTGACAATTGTGGAAACTGAGTGAGGGGTATAAGAAAACTCTGTACAATCTTTACAACTTTTTTTTTTTTTTTAGGAGCTTTTGGGTATTCAAGCCAGGACCTCATACATGGGAAGCAGATGCTCAACCACTGAGCTACATCCGCTCCCGTCCAACTTTTCTTTAATCCTAAAATTATACCAAAACTAAAAGTTAAAAACATGCAAATCTGTGAAAAACCAAAGTCCATGACTCTATGGAACACCATAAAAACCTATGTTGTTCTTTCATTCATAATCTGTAACAAATGTTCCACAACAATGTAAGGTGTTGATAGAGGGGTGATGTATGGGAATTCTGCACATTATGCATGATTGTTTTATAAGTTCAGACCTTGACCAGCATTAGATATTGAATCCACTCAGCAACTCTATCACTCTGACATTATTTTTATTCCCATTTCTTAAAAGAGGGAACTGAAGCTTAGAAAGTCTAGTTAACTGGCTCAAGGTCACAGAGTTGGTAGGGGGCAGAGGTAGGATTAAGACCTAGAGGGAATAACAAAGACCTCTTCTTTTTCACCATACATACCACAGCACCTACCATTCCACCGTTTTTACCTTCACAAGATGGGGCAAACTCTTCCTTGAAAGGTAACTGTTAAGTTTCCTAGCTGCTAAAACAAGTACCACATAATGGGTTGGCTTAACAACAGGAATTTATTGGCTCACGGTTTCAGAGGCTAGGCAGCTTCTTTCCTACTGGGATGGGTATTCTCTGAGTGGACAACAAATCTTGGGGTTCCTTGGCTTTTCTGTCACATGGCAATGCACATGGCAGCATCTTCTCCCTTCTCTCATCGGTTCCATTGACTTGGACACTCCCCCTGGCCTTCTCTCTTCTGTGGTCTTCTCTGTATGGCCTCCAGTAATAGAATCAAGACCCATCCTGAAGTTCACACCCACAGGAATGGATTAGGATTAAGAACATGTTTTTCTGGGGTACATAACTCCAACCCACCAGAGTAACTTAAATGAATAAAACAGCATTTAATGAAGGAGTAATGTTATCCCCTGAAGTCAGTATAGTTCAATGAAGAAATAATAACTTTCTGTATTAGTTAGGAATGTCTTCAGCTGTAAATAACAGAAAATCTATCAAACAAATGGCAGACTATCATAAGGACATTTTTTTCTTTACTTAACAAGAAGTCTGGAGATGGATGATCTCAGGATTCATTCAGTGACAACAATTTTGTGAAGGTCATGTGTCTGTCCCTCCTTTTGCATAATTGTACTCAGCATAGAGGCTTTTGTGCTTATACTTTTCACCTCATGATCACAAACTAGCTGCCACAACTCCAGGCATTAACATCCCAACCTGGAAAGGCAGATAAGTGGATAAAGCTTTCTCTTTACAAGGTCCTATTGATCTGAGAAGAAAATTCATCCCAGTACACCCAGTAGACTTCTCCTTAGGTCTCAAGGCTTGGTTTTCCAGCTGCAAAAGAGCCTGTAAAAGGGAGACTTCTAGGAAGGGAAATGGGACAGCATGATTGGCTTAGGCTGAGCATTCTCACTCTATACAAAATCAGTGTTCACAAGGAACAGGAAGGAGTAGCTTTTGGGTGGATAACAATGTCTACCACAACTCTGGAGGAGAAAGAGCTGGATTATAGTGTACCTCTGCCACTTAGTAGTAAACTTGGGCAAGACACCAAGGTTCAGTAACATGGGAATACTAACTAATAGTTCTTTCCAACCCTCTAACTCTGAAATTCTAAACTTGAGGGGCTCTCCTTAGAAAGGACCTGTTTCTAACACAAATGAAACCATTCAGGAACACACACACAGTATACATTTCTAAAATGCAGTAATAATATTTTACATTAGTTTCTGGTATTGTATTCCAACTTTCAACCATTTAACAGCTTTTTTCCCTAAAAGAATCAAATTTGAAACTCCTTTTCTTATGTTTATAACTGACAGTACATTAGTGAGTTATAAACACATACACACACATACCCCTTCACAAAATGAAAAATCTGACACTCCTTATTAGATTATAAACTTACTAGGGGCAAAATTTGTATATAATCATTTCTGTGATACCATTGCCTAAAGAGCGGCAATGAGGGCTTGTTGAATGAATAAATGAAAAATGATTTCCCCAAAATGTCAAATATTATCAATGTCCTTCTTTCTAGAAAATGAGTCTCAGCATCTTTAACTTCAGTCGAGGATCAAATTATTTTCTTCTCTAAAGAGCTCCACATACAGTGAAAGCTATTATTAGGAAATGTTTTTCCTCATATTAAGAAGTTTTATATTTAAAAGTGTCAATAAAAGATGAATTAGTTAATGAATAGTATATTATAAGGTAGGGGAAAAAAAAAGTTCATCCTCTATTGTATGATTTACTCTGCTCCCAAAATTTTAGTTGAAATAAAGATTTAAATGTAAAAAATATAAAAGAAAACATGGATGATTAAAAAAAATCTTAGTGTATGTAATGGTCTCTAAGTATGTCCAGAAGCAATAAAGGGAAAATATTGATAAACATGCCATTAAAGTAATTTTTCAAATGTTGCATGGAATGCATGGAAAAGTATCATAAGCAAAATCAAATAATTTGATTGAAATATTGATAATAGCTAAGACAGAAAAGGGTTCTTTTCCTTTATATATAAAGAGATTCTCAAATCAATAAGATTCAGAAAAAGTAATACAAGAGAAAAATGATCAATTTGATCATTTTAGATTGTGCAATTTGCACGAGCAGTCAGTTCACAGAAAAAAATGGTCACAGAAAAAATAAGACAAAGAGAAACTGGGATCAGGGGACTCTCCGTCCGATATGGATAGAAGAGCCCAATATTAAGAAAATGCCCATTAAAATAATAATAAAATATATTTAAGATTGGCAAAAGTTTAAAAGTTTGTTTATACATATTTTTGTGATGGTGTGGGTCACCAGGCATTCTCATACACTTACTGGAATTTAAACTGGCATCACATTTTGAAGGATAATTTGGCAACATCTCTCAAAAGTTTAAATTCTAATACCTTTCAATCTAAAAATTCCACTTCTAAGTGGAAGTCATCCCTAAAATATAGGATAGATATTTTTAGAATATTTATTATAGCATTGTTTGTATTAAAGCAAAAACAACCTAAATATTCATTTACAAGGAGCTGGTTAAATATGTCAGTACATTTGCCAATAGAATTCTATATAGCAAAATTTTTATGAGTACATTTCAATTTATTGACATAGAAAACACCCAAAATGTGCTAAGTAAAAAGAGCAAGTTGCAGAACAATATGTCTAATATTATCTCATTTATGAAAAAAAAAAAAAAAAAAAAAAGATATACATACATATGCTTATATGTGCATAGAACATTTCTGGAAGGATATACAAAATGCTGTTTAACTGTGGTGAGGTCTGGAAACGATTCTGTTTGAAATTTTTACCGTAACTGTGTATTTCTTTAATAATAAAAAAGTATAGTTAAGATATAAAAAGCCTCATGTTGCTTCCTCTGAAATTCCACAAATGGGGGAAGTTAAGCTAAAAATACTAGGATTTATCGCTTCCTCCTAACTGTCGGCTGTTGGAGAGAGATGGAACTACCCATAAGGAGAGTAGCCTCATAAGGTGAAATTTTCAGAGTTCAGTTGTGAATGGAATATTCCAAAACTCCCCAGGTTTGGGTCTGGAAACTGCTAAAGGGCTGAGGAACTGAGCCTGGACTCCTGGCCGCACTTACTGCCACTACCTCCAACCTGCCTTGCTCTCCTCTTCCCAGGCCTGCACTGCCACCCCCGGCTAGGAAAGGCAGCCCTACTCAAGCCCCTCATCTCTTTCTGACCTTAAAGAAAAATCAGCTTCCGAGGGGAGGCCCCCTGGGAAAGACATCAAACAGAATGATGCATCTCTGACCTCCGGGTCACAAGCCACTTTGAACAAACGCCCCCCTTTCTCACTTGCTTGGAGCCCACCCTGGGCGCTTGCACTGGAAACCAATCCCTAGTGATTTAGGAAATCGCCCCTGCCTCAGGGCCCAGGCCAGGCAGGAAAGGAGCGATTAAGGGCCAGAAGGAGAAGCGAGGTTTCCTCAGGAATGAGCACATTTGGAAACGAGGCAGGAAGGGGGCAGGAAGCTGCTCTAATAAAACAATCTGACAATTATGTGTCAGTCTAGAGAAGGGCTCTGGAAATTATGGGTCTGCTGTACTCCCAGGCCCTTCCCCGGTGATTTCCTTAGGGCTGCAATGAGCTGCAAAAGGAAATTATATTTGGGGCCAGATGTTTGTTCCTCCACATTTAGGTTCAACTTGGGACTGAGAATTTTACGCTCACATGCTGAGGAAAACCATTCCCTGGTGCCTTTGGTACTGCTATTACCAGAGCTGTGATTTACTGAATGCCTGCCTGAGCAAGGCACTTCCCTGAATTGACTCACAACAACCCTACAGGGGATACTGAGGCCTAGAGGGGTTGAATGACTTGTTACAGACAAGCAACTTGGTGTGGCAGAGCAAGAATTTGAACCCAGGCATTCTGTCTCCAGAGTCCCACACTCAAAATCCAGTTGAAAGTGTATTTTATGGGGATTTTTCTTAAGAGCAACTGGAATCATTATTTTATATATGCATGTGGAGAAAAGAGGGTCCTCCCCAACCACTACCCAAACACAGGGTCTGCCTTCTCCTTTGTCTGTCTTTGGTATCTATTAAGTACCTACGGTGTGACCGGCATAGTTAGGTACTAGAAAAGGACAAGACCCACCCCTGTGCCAGAAGACTGGAGGACACATTTTACAGACATAGATTCCAAATATATTTGCAATCTTCTCTTGGGTCTTAACATGGTTCTTTTTGGCCCATTCTGGGCTTGCCTGGAGCAGACACACTCAGGACCAGGAGCATTTCCCATTGAACATAATTGACAGGGCCCTGGCAGATTCTGACCCTCCTGTAGTCCCCCCTTCAGAGATGGAATCCTCTGGGATGCAGTGAGACATTTATTCAGGAGTCTGGGACAACCTGACCTTTCCCAGATAGGCTGGGAGAGAAATGCTAGCTTGCTGCTCTTAGAAGCCCCTGTGGTGCCAGAGAGGAGTCCAGGGCAGTGGCCAACTGTTCTGACTCCACCAACCGGAAGCTGTGGGCTTGGGCAAGTTGCTTCACCTTTCTGAGCCTCCTCTGAAGGTGAGATCACTGTGAGGATTAAACGCAACAACATGCTGGGCTTTGAGCGTGCTGCTGGAACAATGACCCTGAAATCTGCTGTGTGTTTCGTTGCAGTCAGCCAAGCTTGCTCTCAAAGCCTTTTCCAGTACCAAAAAACTCCCAAGACATCAAAATGTTTTGATTCCCCTTAGCTCGATTCTGTGATACCCAAAGTCACATAAATCATTTTGTAATGAACTCTATCTGGTAACATGATTATTTCCTTAATCACATTTATTAATTACTTATCTAATGCTAAAGGGCACAAAACATACAATGGAAAAGAATAAGGTCTCTAGAGCTAGGCTTCCAGGTCCAGATCCCATCCCAGTAACTCAGGCAAGTTACTTAACATCTTTGAACCTTAATTTCCTCATCTGTAAAAATAGAGATAACTATAATAGTCCTTATCCCATCACGTAACTGTGAGCATCAAGTGAAAGAATGTAAAATTTTTATGTACCTGGCTTTAGATAAGGACTCAGTAAGTAACAGCTATTATCATTATTTATGGTTGTTATTGCATTGAAAATTGAACAAGCAAAACAGACACAGCCCTTGCCCTTTGAGAAAGAGCCATACCATGGCCTTTACTGTGTAGATGGAGCTAATAAAACAGTGTTTATATGCCCACTAAGGTAATGTTGGAGATGGAAACAGGGGTGCTATGTAAGGCTGAGGAGGTTACCATCAAAATCCCTCAGCTTTCTGCAAATTTCTTTAAGAAACAAACGACTTAGGAAGGAAAAAGAAGTATGTGGAGGTCAAAAAGGTTTAAAACTTGCAGTTTTACATTCACTGGTTCAATAAAAGAATCTTCCAGTACACCTCTTTCCAGGGACTTCTGGGTATGAGGATCTATCGCCATCGTGCAGGCAACTCCTTCCCCGGTGTCTGCCACTTCACAGAGGGACTGCTAGGTGACAAACATCACCTCACCCCACTAGGATTGCTGCCTTTTTCATCATTTCTTTAGCACTTGTGTTGCTTTGTAATTGTTTAAAATTGTATTTCATGTGCAAATGAAATAGAATTTCATTTATTATTTATTCTTCATATTCTAGCTTTTATTTCTTTTGTACTCGTCCCTCTGCTCCAGTGTCCTTCGCGTAGTAACTGCTGAAATAAATCCTTGTTTTCTGACAAATCCTAGTTAGAATCTCCACTTACTTCTTTGGGTTTGCAGATGGTCCAGTGTTATATTCAAATAAGAAGTAGAAGGGGCCAGCCAGGAGGGGGCAGTGATGGGGTAGAGCTTGCCAGAGAATGAGAAATGCTGGTTATTATCTTAGATGACTTCAGGACAAATAGAAAACATTTGGATTTAGCCCAGGAGAGGGTGCTACCTACTTCCAAGACAGCCTCTCCAAAGCAAGTCCTGCAGGGCCTGTCCCCTGAAATGAGACTGGAGCTTGGGCTCCGGTGCAGCCCTTTTGCCAGAGAAGAAATGCTCTAACTCCCCCAATCCTCCTTTGATACAAACAACTCTTCTTAATTAGGTAGCCAGCTGCCAGGATAGAGCACACGAAAATATCAGCAAAGCAGATGCAAAGAGGGTAGAGATTCCGAGCAGATATTCTCATTTTGTTCTAAGCATGCATCCAAAGAAGTTCACTGGGGATCGGGTGAAAAATTCTCCACCATCCCACCACCACTGATGCATAGCCTAAGGTTGCTTTTAATAGATTCTAGAAAAGAGGAAGTGTTAAAATTACTGTGGGGATGGGTAGTTGGAGATCACAGGATGTTGAATGAGCCCTAAATTTGGACCTCCCAGCCTTTAAAGTATCTTTCTATTTCCAGTGATGTTAGTGGAGGAATGATTTCTCTAGAGCCTGAAGTCTAGAAGTTGCCTCCCTGATCCTTCCTCCCAAAGATCTTCAGCTAGTTCCTTCATTTCCTGAGAGTTTAATATTCCCACACCCTAAATAGAAATGACCTCTAGCATCTTTTCAGCAATACAGTGAAACAGTTTGCCCATAATGCACTTGATACACAGTATTATGCTGAAGCTGATCAATCACCTGCTTCTCATTTGCTTTCTGAACAGTCAGATGTCAACTGTCTCTGAACAGAAACCCAAATTAGAAAAGTAGCAAGTGAATTGGAAATGAACCCAATGTCAAATCGTGGCTCCTGATGGGAAGCTGAGTTTACAAAGCAGCATTGACAATGTGGTGGGAGCGTAAATGTAGACGGCACTACTTATATACTTAACATACCATTTCACCTAGCAATTCCCATTCCATGAGCCAGTCCTACTGGTATGTTAGTACATAAGCCCAAAGATATATCTGCAAGGAAATCTATTGCTGCTGTTTGTGACATCAAAACTCTGGAGGCGAATGTCCATTAACAGGGGACCGGTTAAAGAAATCATAGTATATCTGCTGCGCAACGGAATACCATGCAGCCAGGTTGAAGTCAATGTGCATATACTGTTTTGGGAAGCAGTTTAGAGTTATTAAAAAAATTTTAAAGCAAAGTATATTACAGTGTATATAGTATATTTCTATCTGTTATATATATATGTGTGTGTGTGTGTGTGTATATATATATATGTATATATGTATGTATTTTTTTTCCTTTCCCTTTTAAGAGGGGCTCTATGTACCTGGAAAATTTCTGGAAGGATATCCCAAAAGCCTTTGATATAGCAACTTTTAGATAGTGGGACTGGGAATGTGGGGCACTTTTTACTGTACATAGTTTTTACTGTTTGCTTTTTTTTTTTTAGGAGGTACTGGGCATTGAACCCAGGACCTTGTACATGCAAAGCAGGTGCTCAACCACTGAGCTACACCCATTCTGCTTTTTTTTTTTAGGAAGTATCAGGGGTTGAATCAGGCACTCATGCATATGAAGCAGGCACTCAACCACTGAGCCATATCTGCTCCCCTTTTTGAATTTTTACATGTGATTTCTGTAATAATAAAAACTAGCCTGAAAGAGTGGTAGGCACTCCTCTCCTAGGCCTATAGAAACTTTGTCGGCTTTATTCATCTACATCTAGAGTCCAAGTGATAGAAACACAAAACTGGAAGACAATGGTGTGTATCTGGGGCAAGTCCCCAGTGACTGAGGGGATGTGAGAACTCAAATCACATTAGATGGGAGTGGATGTGGCTCAAGCAGTTGAGGCTGCTTCACACATGATAGGTCCCGGGTTCAGTTCCTGGTGCCTCCTAAAAAAAAAAAACAACAAGCAAACAAAGTTGGAGGTGATGTTTCTCATTGGTTGAGCACCAGTTTCCCACATACGAGGTCCTGGGTTCAATCCCCAGGGCCCTGGTATCTAAAATCTAAAAAAATAAAAAATAAAAAACTCACATTAGATATAAAACCATGATCTTCATTTTTTGATATTCAATTAATAAGTGATGCTCACTACATTAAGCTTCTATGAAGAATGATCTTGGTCACATTTTGTGTCTATCTTGGAGTAACTCTCTTGGAGTAAAGATTCCATGACTCATTGGCACATTGTTCTCAAAGGCTGGGAATGATGCTGTGGAGCACATCACTGAGCACTCTAATTAGAGGAAAATGTAACTAATTGTATTAGGATTATGACCAGAAAACCTCAAATAACAGTGGCTTACATAAGATAAAAGTTGATCTCTCTCATACAAAAGGACTTGAAGACAGGAGGGCATGTGTCCTGCCCCTTCTCTCTTTTTGCTCTATTCTTTATGGCCTCATCTTCAAGACAGCAGGATCTGCATTTCAGGCAGCAGGCTGGAGAAAGGCATGAAGAAGAAGGGGCAAAATGTATACATATGATGCCTCTTAAGTGGGATTACTAGGAGCTGCCACTACATCTTCACATACTTGCATTGGCCTACCTGGCTTATGGCCTACCTAGCTGCAAGGGAAGCTGTGAAATGTGGTCTTTATGGCAAGTAGCCATATGCCCAGCTTAACATGGGGAATTCCATGTCATTACCATAGAAGGAGAGAAGGGTGGATCATGGGAAAAGACTAGTGTTTTCTGCCACACAAATCTAACCTATTTTTCTCCTAACCCACTTGCCAAAAATAAATTGGTGTCATCTCATCAAATAGCATAGGTAAGGGAAAGTATCATGCTTTGCCACACCTGCATCTATGAGCTTAGGGAAACATTTAGAGAAGAGTTTTGCTAAGACATTAACATGTAAAAGGTGGCAAGACATCCTGGAAGAGCACTTATCTATGTTTCTCCCATCTCTGTCACCTGCTCTAGAATCTTGAACATAATGGATGGGATATGCTAGCTACTTGGAACATGTCATTTCCACAATGGTTCCATAATAAACGTCAACAGAATACAGCAGAACTGACCTGTGATGTAATTCAGACACTATTTCCTGTGAATGAGACAATATGCACAGGAATAGAATGCTATTTTTGTTATGGGAAAGGTCTGTGGGGCTTTAGATTTAGGTTCAAGGACAAAGGAATTCAATAGTTGATTAAATTGGTTCCTTGGAGACTA